>BJKM01000464.1:35000-466503 GCA_015082035.1 Chaenogobius annularis
TTTCACTCTTCATTTACCCATTACCCTTGTCCTTCTCCAAAACAAAGTCAGTGACACAGTGCCAATAAGCTGTGCCCACAACCAAATAAAGCACAATTGACAAAAATGTAGGCTCTTATTTGAAAAATGTCCAGCAAAATAAATATTAATTAATTAATTAATTAATTAATTAATGTTGCCCACAAATCCATGTTTTTTCCTTTCAAATATCTTATGTTGATATGAAGCAAATATTTGGATTTTGCGTTGAATTGTTGGAAAAAAGACATTTACTTGATTCACTCAACAGTTGCTATTATTTTATATTTTTGTTTTCACATTTAAATTGAGATATTTTGTGTAATATTGCAATGAAAAAGTGTTGAAAAGAAAATAAAAATTTCATGGGATGGTTTCTTCCTTTTCTGTTCCCTAATCAAAACTTGACAAGAACGTTGGAAAAATAAGTGTTTTCCTGATGACAAGTTACACATAAAGTAATAAGACTCTGGATTGATCAAGTTTCACCATCAATAAGACTCATTGACTTGAACACAGAGCACATTAGGATTATTGTTCATTCAAGTCTGCCAATGTTTCCACAGGTTTAAATAGTTGGCAGGTGTCATATTGATAACTAAAAAAGGACAGAAGAGAATAATATAACACTGTTAGCGTTAGAGAAGTGTTAGAGAAGGACATATTGGCTTAATTTTATAAGTCATTTCACAAATCATGACATTGCAAGAGCCCAAGATCAAAATGAAAGATGCTGCACATACGCCACAGAGCTGCAAGTTCACATGTTCAAAAAGGAGTGAAAAGAGGTATCATTTATTTAATCCCACCCTCTTTTCTAATTATAATTTAAAATTAGCGGTTTCCTGCTACGTGTTTGTAATATATCCAATACATAAAAAGGAAAACATTTCCATCTTAACACTTTTCATTATTTTTGTCAATAGAATTTTCTTCTTAAATTTCATTATGCTCGAACATTGTATAAAATCTACGCTCAAGACATTTAATCATTTGACACATAGAGACACAGACGCTCTCAAATCTCACTGTTGTTTGACATTTGAGTAAGATGTATTTATTGACATTTGTCCTAAGGCTGCAGATATTAAGATGCTGATAATCCTTTTTGTGTATTTTTTTTATAAGGAATTCTACTGTACCCTGAACATAATTTGAGCTATTTAATATTCAAGTAGGTCCCTGAATTTGAGTATCTTGTTGTGGCAATCAGCGATCAGAATGAGCTGCACGATCACGTTTCCTATGAAACAGCCGGAGCTTCTCTCCTTTAATCCATCCACACTCGATCTAAACACTTTCCCAAACAGCTTCCATGCATACTTGGCCCCCTGTTGTCGTGGCAACCGGGGGCCAAGTAGCATAATGTACTTTCAGGGTAACCATCTTTACCTCAGTTTGTTTTTCTTTTCAATTTGTGAAAAAGACAATGATTGGAGAATGGTCTGTGGCGAATTAATAGCATTAAGCTATCTTAAATTCGTAAGCTGAACGAAGAGACATTGTGACTCAACATTACCTTCAACGCACAGACTAAAAACCGCCCAAATCACAAAACTGAGCATTCGCATGGGACTCAAATCACCTGAGGACCTCTGAGTTTGCTGAATTGCAGTAGGTAAAATCCAGGGGGATGTTTAGGGACACAAACAACATCAGTGCTTATTACGATCTACACGAGGTCCCCGGGTAAAGCTAATCCCGTCCGAAAAAGGCTTCGATGACGCTAATCATAGATAGACTAAACCACAGATGTGTCCTTGGGGGCGAGACACTTAACCAGCCTCGCCTCCGGTGTCTTCGTACACTGGTTTGTGAATGTGTGTGTGTGAATGGGTGACCGGCTCCTTGATGTAAAGTGCTTTAAGTGCCTTGAATGTAGAAAAGCGCTATATAAATGTGATTTCCCAATTTCCCATTTCGTTGTTTGATACCTTGTGCAGTGTTGTAGTAAAGTGTCATTATCCCCCTATATACATTGCTATTGACCACATTAGCGATAGATAATAACACCCCCCCCCTGCTCTGCTTGTCTTTTGAATTCACCTTCTGAACTGTTGAAATATTCTGGCCTCCTCGTGTGTGACTCCACCTCTGTGTGGCTTTGTCCCACGGGGCCCCTGTCACCGCTGGTGTCTCTCCTCAAGGAAACAGCCCTCAGCTCTAAAGCCACACAGGAGGAAATGTATGCCGCTCACACCGCTGATCCATGTTTGACTCCACGCCCCTCTTGCCTCTCGCTCTCTCTGTATTCACGGCCTGTCTGATTAAGAGAATTTCCAAATAAGAAGCGATGAGACGTCCATTTTAAACTTTAATAAGCGGCGAAGTGCTCTGATACATCTTAATGAAGCAGACTTAGAGCTTTTGTTTTATGCTCATATATTTGCCTGGGTCCATCGTCCAGAGAGTGAGATAAATGATGGGAAATTAAGCATCTTTTATCTCGCTCCGACCACCTGTGCTTCACTCCTCAGTGCATGTAGAGTCTGTGAGGCTGAGGCTCCATCAACACACATGTTTCATATCATTATTCAAGTCCTGAAGATGGACTGGCTCAGATGAAATACAGTTTAAGTAAAATATGTAACAAGTATGATGGCAACAGGTAAATATGAATATAAGGCGGCAAAGTTGATAACAGATATGCAAAAATGTATAGTTTTGTTTTAGTTTTTTTTGATTTTGTAAAAAAAATAGAATTTATTGATGAAAATGTCCTGTTAATTTGGTCAACTAATTTAGTTTAGTTTTGTTTATTTGGGCTTTTTTCAGTATTATACATGATACATTTAATGTTGTACTAAAGTCATGATTTTAGTCAGACTGAAAAATGCAATTTTTATTTTTAAAGCAACACTAACTTTCTGGAGGTGGTATGTCACCTGCATGAGTACATGGAAATAGGATGTAACATTCCACATTCTCAATGCAGATACATACATTTTATGCCATACGTGGAATAAAGAAACAACATTTCCATAGAAATGAGCAGAAGAATCAGGGATGGCGGAGATGCAAGCCCACTCATTGTAAGGACGCATCTTTTTTATAATTTTGTCAGTGCAAAAAAACAAAAAAATCATCCTTCTTTAAAAAAACAAAACAAAAAACAGCAGTGACAGGGAGCTACTGGTTTTCTCATAACCAATGGTGCTCTAAAGGGTACAGTTCATATAGTCAGAGAAAAATATCAGACACTCACTTGAAAAGAAAAAATATATAAAAAGCCTTTATTTCCTGAGAGCAGGACACATTCATTTGAAATAAAGGCCTTTTTATACATATTTTCTATCCAAGTGAGTGTCTGATATTTGTCTTTTTCTAAATGCTTCTATTTTTTAAAGAAGTTATGTACATTGGCTTAAACAATAATGCATTGTATTGCATTAATACATTGGAGATTGAAAGCCTTGTTGACTGGACATTGAGTTTGTTTATGGTCTGGTTTGGAACTTTTATATTGAAAAGTAGAACTTGGATCTAATTTTCATTGATTCCTTTCTTTCATGTTTATTATTTATTATTTGATGGAAATATCTAATTTAATTTTAATCATAGCTTTAGTCATTATGATTACTTTTTATTTAGTTTCAGTCTACAAAAATATAACAAAAAAAAAAGAAAAATATTTTGGTTGACAAAACAATTGCTGTTGAAAAATATAATACAAATAAAATAAAATAAAATAAACGCTCAAAAGAAAACCTTAGTTATGTCACAATTATTTCCTCAATGAATCACGTCACAAGGCTGAAAGCACCTTGTCGGATCTAATGCCAGTAACATTCTGATGTTTTTTTTTTAACTTTTGATGCTCTGGGACGTAAACACATGATCTGAATTTTGCTTTTATTCCGTTTGCACATCTTGGATCTCTCCGGTTTTGTATCTCACTCCCCGACATCGACATATGGTTTGTGGCGGCCAATGTGTCTGTGCCTCTGAATTGTAATAGTACAACTGTGTAACTGTGGAAAAGCTGTGGCATTTCCTATATCCACATGCAGAGAAATGTCATACAGCACTGTTTTGTTCATTGGTAACTCCAATGGTTTGACATATGTGCACAACATAATGAATTCAAGATGTATATTGAATATGGATGTTATGTCAAAACCTTACAGCCCAAACTTTCAGTATCGAACCTCTAATGGCCTTTTATTATTCCACATTCAAATCATCTGTGTCCATGTTGTTCCTCTGCTGTTCTGAACCGCAGCTAATGAAGCAACAGAATGAGACTGCAAGCTGGCACATGGACAGGCAAAAGACAATGGGGCAAAACTCCAAGCACAAACAGCCTCTTAACGGCCACGGACGCCAAGCGAATCGGACAGAACAAAACAAGCTGAGCAGGTAGAGCAGCAGCGACTGGAGACAAGTGCATTCACGCAGAGACAGGCACAAAAAGAGAGAAAGAGAGAGAGAGAGAGAGAGAGAGAGAGAGAGGGAGAAGGAGAAAGAGAACGAGAGAGAGAGAAATAAGTGAGAGGGTAGAGGGAGCGGAGAGAGAGAAGAGAGGAGAGAGGGTTAGTGCTATTTTTTATTTTATTTTTATTTTTTACAGTTTATCTGACTGATACACAAAAATAGCTTGTTATTTCAATCTTAATCAGCTACCAAAAGAATGAAAGGGCAACTTAAACTAAAATTGTTTCAAACCACCATTCATACACAAAATCACTTAAAACTGTTCTGCTGACAAAAATAAAAGAAAGAATGAATTGAAATGAATGAATGAAAGAAAGAATTTAAAATAACATACCAAATCACAGCAACGACAATACGTTTTCCTTTTTAAATCCGGTGACCTAAATGCAGACGGACACTTACACATCCCGCGGTGGCCCCTCGCTCTGCCGCCGCGTTCATCTTGCCTCAACCACGGTCCCTACGTGCCGTGTCCTCCCGAATACCTGGGAAGAAACCAAAACAACAGTGGAGGGGAGGTGGTAATTGCACAGCATTACGATATGCAGGAATAAAAACAGATCACATAAAATCTGAAGCTGTGACAAAATTAATGTCAAGATGAATTCATATGTCATATTTTCAGCTAAGAACTAAACCTAATATAGATTGGAGAAACAGTCTGTGTGTGCTTGACTGAGCTAACTGTCTTCACAGCTTCAGGGATGAAAGAGCCAGCAGCTCCAAACTCATTACGCACGGTGCATCCTCTCAGAGAGGCCTGAAGGGGGTGTGTGACCTGGTACACCGGCCCAGGCTAAACCACAGCTCTCCGCTCCAGCACTCCAACTGTCCCATTGTGACACGAAAGGAAGAGCGCTTGATACATCCAAGGAAAGCTGCGTGTTCTGCTGTCATTCAATTCCAGCTATGTCAAGATTATTCACTTATCGATAATTGTGATTACTAAAGTGCTTCTTCATCCAGCTATTTGCGACATTAACTTTACTTTATCCTTCATAAAGTGTAATTTCATAAAGCTGCTCACATACATGAGTAATCTATGATCGTGAATAATCATTAAATCATGTTTCTTCGCAGATTGTAACTCAAAAATGTGATATTTTGACATCCTTAATCACTGCCCCAGACAAGAATTGTTATTTCAGCAGTATCACTCCCGTATGAATAAATGAACCTACGGAACTAAAGAATACAGCCTGGTCGTTTCTGTAAGGTGGACCCCAAAGCAGAGATAAAAACTGACACATTTTCAAAAGGGTCCTGCAGGCTAGGGTGACGGAGGTAGGTGGAGGCAGGCAGGGCCCGAGACGACCTGGACAGACGATGACAGGGTAAGTATATTAGCACAGGAAAATCAAAGCAAACAAGCGAGCACTAACTACCGAATGCGACAAAATGAGCTGGCAGCGTAGAACAGGAAAGGCTGGGCTCTTACACTCCAGCTGAACCAGGAACGAGCTGCAGGTGCCTAATCTGCTGCAGCAGGATCCAGCCACGCCCCCGTCGCACATCAGATCTGCAACAGAGAAAAGCACGCCAAGCCCTAACACTGGTACTTTTCCCTTTCAACCAATCACCAAAGTGCTTTTTCAAAAATGCTCCCTCTCCCTCCGCATAGTCACCGCAGCAGCAGAACCATTAGCCTCTTCAGCTTCTGCCCCCAACCATTATCATCGTTAACTAAGGTGTCCATGCCAATGTGCAATGTCAGATTACTGATCATTGTAGAAAATCTCTAGTTGTGGTATAAAACGTGGGTTGTATGTCTTACAGTGAGACAGGAACAAAGATTAAACGTAGTGGGACCTGAAGTGGCCTGTGTCTGGGTGGATGAAAGGGGGACGATAGCAGCAGTGTGGTAATGATTGAGGGTCAGGATGAAAAGACATGAGGCACGTGAAACGGAAAAAAGCACCACAAAGTGGAAAACAAGCAACAACAGGGTGCGAGGCCCTTCTGGCTGTAGGACGTATGTGGTGGTGTATATGTTGTCGGCCCTGTGTGTATGTGCAGCTGCTTCCAAAGGAGACATGGAGGAATAGGCTCATCACCAGCCCACGTGAAGAAGGACATGAGGCCAATGGATGGTTCTGCCCTGGGCAACGCTTTTAATGGAGCTGGACGAAGGACTGTACAGACACGGGCTTTTCACAGTTCGTAAATCCCATTTTAACCCCCCCGTGACTCTGCCCATTTTAGTTATAGTTTAGACTTAGGTTTATCCTTTTTTTGCTACTTGGGCTTCTTCTTATTAAACATTTACATTTTTAATTTCAATTGTAAAAAATCAATTTACGGTAATGTTCTTGTTGCCAAATTTAGCTTCCAGTGAAATATGACTTCAACCACAACACTGGCTTGATTTCCAACCTTTCCATAACCACAACTCTGTGAAGGGTCAGTTTGTAACATATTAAATACATAAACCGACTGACCACTGTTTATGGCATTCCGTTATGAACACTGAAAACAAAAGAAAAACTCTCCCTTCTCAGTCCGGATACTATCATGATTTTTCCCGCTGTTATTTTGCAACCTAAGCCCAGATTTGCTCGCAACAGGGTAAAGGCGAGTGAAAATCCTGATCCAGTTCTCAAACATAGCTGGCAGCTGATCATTTCAATTTATGTCCTCTCTTATGGGCATTGCTGAAGGCCATAATCTGGAGTCACACTGCACTTCTTTTGCGCTGTGCCAAAAATAATTGTGTTTTGATGATGCTTTGGGGGAGATCTTACGTTAAGAGGGTAATGATTCCTGACCACACAACTCTGAAGGCAACAAGAGGAGACTGTCATTCTTGTAGTAAAAGATGGTTTCACTGTATTTCCTTAACCCTTGAAAACTGTTTAGTGAGAGAAATTTTCGATCATTTTGCAAGCCAATTTTGGAAACATTTTTGTTTAAACCTGGCAAAGCACATTCATACCCCATACTAGGTCAGATCTGTTGATAAACCTGTCAATAAAATTCTGTTAGTTTAATTTAAATTCCATAAATACTGAGTTTCAGGATAAACTATTAGCCCCGCCCACTTCTCTTACTCGCATGTTGAACCATGACAGAGAAACAGATAGTCAAGGAAAGGTGAGAAGGTATATATTTATAAAACACATTTAAAACAACCTCAGCTGACCAAAGTGCTGTACATAAGACATTATACTCGTAAATAAGAAATACAAATGTAATAACATCAATATAATATGTGTTTCCACATGGTTCTCATCCAGCAACATTTCAATTGGATAAAGTTGCTTCTTTATTCTTTTGTCCAAAAAAATGCCATTAAATATATCGACAAACTCATACAATCTACTTTTACAATGTACTGTTTAAAGTAAAAGGCATTTTCCTGATCTAGACCAAATAAAAATGACTTCTTATCCCTTTAAAACAGCAATAATGATACAAATAAAATCGACTAATTTGAAATTACCTGTATGCCCCTTCAACGTTGCAACATTTCCCGATCCTTCACAGACCCACAGTGTATCAGGTATCGTTGCTTGTTGTTCTGCCGCATACAGCTTTTTGTGCGAAATCTATAACCTCTCTTCCCTCTATTTTCTCCATATTACAGCGTGGGCCCTGTTTATGGAGAGACACTGCAGGGACAGATCTGATCAAAACATGTGGGGCGGCGCACGCTCACGGCTGTTTTTGTATTTCTGGGCTCAAGGTGATGGAGGACTTTTTGAGTTTGAAAAATGTGCCTTTATTGGCTCCTGTGGCAACTTATGTTGACGTCCTGCCAGGAATCTGAGTCCATCCGGTTGAATAATGTGTTTGCTTGGATATATTTAGGTGTACAAAAGCAAATGTGTGAAGGACAGCAAGATGTACTGAGGAGAATTATGTTTAGACAAGTCTCCCTTTATTGTAATGTATTGCTATTGCCGCATGCCTTTGTTTTGTAAAAAAAAAAAAATATATATATATATAAAATTTAAATAATTTAAAAAAAAAAAAAATATATATATATATATATATATATATATATAAGAATGAAAAGTCATGGTTGTGTTGGTCCCAGTGGATCAAGGTAACAACGTAGCAAAATGTATGTGAAGGCTGAAAATCAATGTTGAATAATCATAATAATAATAATTTTTTGACATGCCTAGATTTAAGGATTATGCCTTTCAGAAGAGGATTGTAAAAATTTAAACTACAAAAAATATGTAGTCTAAATATGAAAAATATGAACCCCTGACCAAAAATAAAGAAACAAAGCACTATTGCATTATATTACATGACTCAATTTTTTCTTCCATACTGACGAAGTTCACACTCAAAAACCAGAACATCTTCGCAAAAATAACCGGTATAGCAACAAAAAATAATTGCTGCTAAACTCCAAAGCCTTACCACGCATAGCACTGACAATAACAAAGGACCGCACTCACCCACCGCACCGTTATTTCACTCTGTTTCACCCTGAACGATGATACAGGACTCTCAGATGCAACAGAGCAAGATTCAAAAACAGTCTCATCTCTACAGCCATTAAAACTCTCAACAAACTGTAAACAATCTTCCAGTTTTCTGTTCTATTATGCACTTGAATTATGCCGTGTAGTACGAAGTATGTCATATAAATGTAGGAGGTGTGTCTTTTCTGATAAATGCCGTTGATTTTCAAATGTGAAACTGTGAAGCCAAATTTCCTTGCAGGGATAATAAACTACTCCATATGACAGCTGTAAATAAGAGTGTTATTATTATTAAGATTATAAGAGTTTTCTTTTTCTAAGTTATCTGTTTTTTATTATTATACTGTGCCTTATCTGTTTCTGTACCCTTTGTTGCAACATTGAAATTTCCCCATTGTGGAACAAATAAAGGTGATCTTATCTTATCTGCTCGCTAATTAAATTACTGCTCCTGGACAAATTACACAGACTTGCATTATATTACTCATCATTACATGTATATATTGAGTCCTCAGTTATACTCAGTGGTTAAAGGCTACTTCACTGGCTATAGTACATATGGTGGCCATTTGACCAAGCTCGATTCACACACATAATGTGATTGGAACAGATCCGAGTCTGCAGCACTGTACTTTCAAAACTTTGAGTCAATTACTTTCGAAACACACAACAAAGCATCCTTCAGAAACAGGTTTGAGCAGTTGAATGACGATAATAAACCGTGGCAAGGGGCGCATGTAAAACTAAACAACCCAACACAAGAAGTATCACAGAAGCGTTTGATACACGATTACGCAAATCATTCCAGAGAAACCTATTTGTATTCCGCAAATCCACTCGGAACTGACCGGGGAGATTGGGTCCCTCAAAGCATCTGTTTATTGAAAGCAAAACCAATGTTCCCGCCTTTTTAAACCGTGGGGGGGAGAGGGCGTGTAGATGACTCAGACTGGTGACGTATGAACCGTGAACATGCAAATAACAACCCCTCAAACCATATGAAAAGTATTTTGTTCTTTTCAGACCAGTTGAAAAATGTAGTGGAGTAGAAAGTACAGAAACCTAATCTCAAATGTAGTGAAGTAAAAGTGTAAACTATATCCACTGTAAAAAAAAACAAAAAACATGTGACTTAAGCCCAGAACATTTTTGTTTTGCACTTTGCTCCTCTCAGTTATGTCTCTCATACAATGTGAGGAGGCCAGTGTTTCCATTCACACACCCTGTCATGACCTTGGGCTCTCCTTGAGTTTGGGATCAGTTTAAGTCTAGTTTAACTAGACGAATCAGCTCACCTGTTGGGGTTTCAACTAGTCTGTTCTTTATGTCAAATTATGTCAAAACAAAGACTAACTTGAATAACAGAGCTTCAGCCAGATCCGTGCCTCGAGTTAGCTTTACTCACAAATGTCACACTATGAGAACTACATCAAGTTTAAAGTCATTCCAAACTAGGTCTAAATGAAGTCTGACTAGAGTCGTTCTAAACCAGGAATAACCCATAGGAGGACAAACATTAGAATACACACCAGAGTTACCACCACCGTACCACAGTTTAAGAACCACTGGCTTATTGTATTAAATCTGCAAAGTGTTATGGACCACCAAAGTAAAGTTAACATATGTTTAAAAAATAGATCCACCATGGCTCTAAAATGTACAAACACATTGAGAATGTTGTAAAAAGTCTTTGGCATTTGCAGTGTTATATAACTAACACAACGATTTCCCAATACGGTCAACAACTGTGTCCCAAATATCACTTCAGAAGTTTAATTAAGCGCAGATGATCAATAAGTAACACAGGGCTCATTCTGGATGTCCATTACTCACACGGAGACAAAGACAAAATGGAGGACCGGCGACGGGGGGGCAGTAAAAGTGATTTAGAGCCGGGCACAGACGCTGAACGGTGCGGAAAAGATGAAAATTTCCTGCTTTGGGAAAGATTGTTTTAGAAGTTGTACCAGAACGACTTGATATAGAGGCGAGATACAGAAAGTCATTTTCCTGACCATACAGCCAAAACCCATCGAGAATTAATTCATATCAATGGGTTATTTTTGTAGCACAGCCGTTGCTAGATAACCTCTCAGTCCTCAGTACCCACGCAGCCCGCTACGATAAATAATCAATGAGCCTGAATTATGCACTAATAAAAAGGCTTCTCATTTTAGACTATTATATTATTAAACTTCAGATATTTCAAAGTTACTAGAAGCACACGTTAGATGTAACAGCCGCGGAATATGCATAATCACAAGATGAAAATGAGAGACCCTTCCTGTGTTTGTAAACCGACCCGCCTACTCTAGTGTTCCATACGTTAGCTCCAAAGGGATCCAAAGTGGGAGAGTTGGCAAGTTTTACCAGGATTATTGTCTTCACTTTTTTTATACTATAGTTATTTTAAATTGTTTCCTAAGGCATTCCCTTTTGATTTCATATATGTTGTTTTTATTATTGCTCAGTGTTTTATGTTGCACCTTAATGCCGAGACAAGCTCCTATGTTTGTGAATTTTGTTCATTGACAATGGCAATAAACCCCTTCTGATTCAAGTCGATGTCGGCAAATGTTGCATGGCTGGTTTTGGTTTAGTAAGATCCCCATTAGCTCTTGACATATCAGTTGCTATTCTTCCTGGGGTCTCTTCAAATTGATTACATACATTTTGATGAACATATTGTCCACCCAAAGACAGCCAAGGGAGAAGATGCGCGCCCCAAAAAATACATAAATAACGTGGTTGTTAAATAAGACTTTAACAACCATGTGGGTAATACAATATACCAAAATGTTGTTAATTTTAGTATATTATTTACAGTAAAAATGCAACAAAAAGAGCTATTTAAAATTTAAAATTTAAAAATGTGATGTTGTGAACTTTCAAAGAAGTGTATATGGTGATAGTTCTGCTATTTTGCAATTCATTTTACAGACTAATCACATTTGTATGTAATTAACACTAGGACTACCAGGATTTTAGAACTACTAGAACTCCCAAGCCGTCAATTTGACGGTTGCGCTCTGGCGATGAAGTCATCAACAGAATGATTCTTCTAACACGCTAAAAATTGGTTTATTAGCCTCTTTAATGAATATGATAATTATTCAGAGAGCTGTAGTTGACTTTCATCAGTGGAGGAAGGAGGAAGAGGAGGAGGAGGATGTGGGTTGTTTGCGATAGCGAAGCTGCTGTTACAGAGAATATATGCATATTCATTCGTTGATCTGGTCCTATTTTCTTTAAAAAAGCCAGCCAAATGCTATTATAACACAGGATTCGTAAATATTGTCACCGTTGCCAAAAATATGACGCTCACCCGGCGATGTTACCGGGGAAGCTAAAACAACAGGTGCTTAGTTTATTGATCTTGACAACCTAAAATGCCATAACTATATAATAAAGTTTGTCATAAATACCTGGAACATTTACAATAGACCTACTGCCAGTGAGATTTTGCCGGTTCCTTTTTGCGTCCTCCGCAGTCGTCCTCCGACTCGCTGTCTGATTCGGCTGAGCTGCCTAAAACCCACGAGTCCTCGTCTGACTCGCCTTCACCACCCGAATGAAACCTCATCAATGTTTGGAAGCAGTGCCAGAGCCTCTTGTACGGAGAATCGCCACAAATCCATTTTGCCTTTAGCTTTGCTGTGAGAGACACTAAAGGTGACGCAAAGCTTGCGCGCCACTCTCATCCGCGGGGGGGAAATTACAATGTAATTAATAGAGCTGTCAAATTGACGGGTGTGGGAGTTAGAGGAAGAATTACACAGAACTGGTTTTAATGTTTTTATTTAAGTTGAATTGCAATATGGGGGTGATATAGACAAAGAAAAAGTCAAGAGCAACATAACCAGTAATTTGAAAAAACGCCAAAATGACGGCCTTGGGAGTTCTAGTGTTAACCCTCTACTGATACATTTAAAGACATGTTTTAACTGACACATGCTATTGTCTGTATATAATTTTTAATCAAGATATTTGTTGTGACAACATCGCCGATCATGGTCATCTTAACCTGCCCTGCGTCAATTGAAAAGGCTGCGTATTATAATGCAATATGATTTGGACTACAATTTTAATTCAGTCTGAAAAATTACCCAAAAGGCCTAACTGGTGACAACATTAGGATTTGCACCTGAGCAATGATGCATTTTAACAAATCAATCAGCCTAAGACTAATAATCAAATGAGTTTGCATATTTTCTTTGTATCCTCCTCTCTCTTTCTCTATCTTGCTCACTCATTCGCTGAGTGCAGGGCGCAGCAGAGCCAGATGTGGAGGAAGGCAAACAAACACAGAGAGACATGGGGACAGTTTGGGACAGACATGTTCTCTGTATGTTAAACACGTCACTCCTGGAAGGGTCTATAACGCAAATGAAAACCCAACAAAATGAGTTAATATTGTAAGCATAATTTCATTTAAAGCAATATTTGAGGATTTTTGCGGGAAATTGAAAACCAACGACAATCACTCTTGAATCACTGTGCATGTGCTGTAATCCCCCTCCCTCACTTCTGCTCCAGAGTGAACAAAATGCTGTTAGCGTGCGCAGTTTAGATACATGTGCATCTGTTTACAGCCGCAACCCCCGGCAAAGCAGCTTCAAACGTCTCGTCCCGTATAAAACTTGAACTATTAAAACAATGTCAGATTCGCCACCAGAGAAGTCATCTAAACTTTGTTACAACCCATATATATCATGTAAGTTTTCGACTTTGGTAAAAAATAGTTACCTATCAAGTAAAAGCTTTGCTATGGATGCCTCGGTGCGAAGTCAAATTAGAGATTTCAAGGCACAACATAGTGTTAATGAATCCCTGAGGAACGCCATTGTCTCGAGCCTTTCCTCTGAAGCCAATTATCAGCAACCTCAAAGACTGTAGAAAAGATTCAGTTGTTATCATCTGGACACTCTTCTGGAAAGACAAGATGTTTCGACTTTCATCCAAGAGTCATTCTCAATCCACGGTAGAGAACAAATTACAGATGTTTTCTTTTTTGTAATAAGGCTGTAACATAACAAAATGTGGGAAGAGTTAAGCCCTGTGAATACATTCGGGATGCACTGTAGAAAAGTTGACTGACCAATCCTTGACATGATCCATGTGAAAGTTACAGCAGTGATTGGCCCTCCAAAATCCTCCATACCATCTTTAAGTATATCAGTTTTGACAATGTGGTATGTTCAGTATGATGAGGAATATGGCCACAGGAATAACGCAATTCAGAGCAGATTATGGAGTCTGGAAAGAAGGAGGCAGTGGAGTTACTTTGTAAACGTCACAAATAATAAAACAATAGGACTTTACAGTTCATTCTGTTTGCAAATTTGTCCTCCTTCTAGAGCAGTGCAGAGAAGCTTTTGCCAGAGAGATTTGTATCCAGATTTATGCAAGTATTTGCCTGTTTGATATGTTATAGCTTGGTAATTTAAGACATTTTTATCAAGATGCTGATGTTAAATATAAATAAATCCAAACATAGTGACTTCACACTATGTTTGCTGTTTCACATAATGCTTGAAAACAAGACTTTTCTATGAATATACCTATTAATCTTACTCTTTGTAAAGATTTTTTCAGTCCCTCTGCCCTTTTTTCACATCACTAGTAGTTTGCATGTGAACCCAGATAAATTGTAACACCAAACAGTGTTCAGCTGATGGATATTTATGTTTTTTGTTGTATTTTTTTTTACCCCAAGCTGACCCTCCCACTCCCCACATCTCCCTCTGCTCTCACCAGCTGTTAACAGTGAGCCAGGAGAACCTCACACAAGGAGCCATATGCTCCTCAGGTAATCGGCTCATTAGGTGCCGGCCCACTCGCTTCCTGGTCCAGAGCAAAGGAGAAATAGCCCTTATACAATCACACGTGTGCACAGGCAGTTGTAGCCTGTTAGCATGAATGTTACTCTGGATAGTATAAGGTATAAAACAGCTGTGCAAAGGTAGCTTGCACAGGTTAAGATTGGTTGTAATTTATAAACTCAAGATTTTTTTTTAGTTTACACATATTTATGGTTGTAATTGGATTATCTTTTATATTTCTATATATCACTTTTAGACATCGTTTCAAAGCTATAAAGCAGCACCGCTAGGAAAAAAAAATAGAGACCTGAGAGATTTAGATAATACTACTGCTTGAAAATGTTGACAAAAAGGACACTATTTTGACAGGCATTTGAATATTTAAAGCCTTTCAATTCAGTAAAATGCAATTGCATTCACATAAACAGTGAGAACCCTTAAAGTGGACTCAAAAAATATCATTGACTGTACACAACAGTCCAAACGTCAACATTTCAAAACTGTTGTTATCAAACATTTACCATACCATTTGGCCATGTGAGTACCATATTTAAACAAGGTCTATAATATGACTACTAGAGGTCTAAATTAGAGCTAAAGTAAGACTAAACAATACTACTAGAACAGTTTTAACCACTAACCCAAAGAAGAACACAAATGGGGCTAAAATTGACTTTAAATTCAGCAAACAGTAGAAATTTAGAGGAGCTTGAGAACCACCAGAGGCAACTCACGTATGTACCATAGTTTGAGAAATATTTAAAATATTTTCAAATAATTTGCTCCATTGTACAGAAGTGTGTCTATTATAATCCATCCATCAATTTATCTGAGCCTGGGTCACATAGAGAGACCTAGACTTCCCTCTCCTCTCCCGAGGCGAGCCAGGCCAGAGAGAGACATCGTTCCTCGCATGTCCTGGGTCTTCCCCAGCTCTATTCTGAGCTCCTCCCAAGTGACCTGAGTTGTCTTATCCAACGGGCTTACCTGGGCCGAAGCTCAAGGGCCAATGGAGAGAGAGGGCCAATCACTGAGCAGCTGATTACACCGCGGGTGTCTCTCTCCTCTATCTTCTTCTTTCCCTGCTACACGCAGCTGCGCTGCTCCTCCCCCCTCCTGACACCTGACACTTCATTAGCCCACAGCAGGAGAGCAGCAGGCCCCAGCAGCCAATCAGAAGTGGTATTGGGGGAATTGGGTAGGGCCAATACGAAGCGGTAAGCAGACAAACTGCTATATGACACAATAAGCAAATGGAGTCAAATAGGAACAGAAAGGTCCTGAATACAGAAGTAAGCAAAACAGTGAGTTGTCTGACCCAGCACAAATAAAGGACTGCACAGGTGGATTTAGAACCACCAACTGTCAATGTCAACAAAGATGTGCAAGTCCCTTTGCAAACTCCAAAGTTGTGTACTGTGCCAGCCAGGATAGACACTGCAACTTAGAGCCTTAAACGAACACACCACAAGGTATGCACTTTCTATGAACACAACGTGCTTCACTGAGCTTTGAGACTAACCTGGAGATGTGTTTAGTGCTTTGAATGACCACCACAGGCTTCTGCAGATGTTGGGTATATTCCTAATTGTGACTCTATGCCATGTCATTATTGTCTCTCTCTCTCTCTCTCTCTCTCTCTCTCTCTCTCTCTCTCTCTCTCTCTCTCTCTCTCTCTCTCTCTCTCTCTCTCTCTCTCACTCTCTCTCTCTCTACTCTCTACATACAGTGTGTGTGTGTATATATATACATACACAAGTTTAAAATCCCTGAAAGACTGTATATGGTTAAAGAAAACAAAAACACGTTTTGAGTGTGTCTTATCTAGCCAAAGCTACCATCACAAATTGGCACAGTTCAGACCTCCAAGGCTATAATACAAGATAAGGCTTTAATTAAGACGTGCGTTTGACATGGCATATTTGTCAAAGCTATTCTACCTTGCATACCAGATATATTTGTCCATGCTCACTTAGTTTTACTAATCTGATTACAGTGCTGGCTTGTTTACAACCTGTTTCATCGTCTGCAGACTCATTTTTCTGGCCCCATCTGCATCCTGACAGTTTGCAGTTTAATGTTATGGGATCATCTTACAGACATAATAGAGTGTTCAATAAAGCAAAGCCACCACTTATTAACAGTTTGTTGTAATATATGCACTATATAAATATATACTGTAATAATGGATTAGCTGGTATAATCCACTCATTATGGATTAGACCATTTTGGTTGAGACCCTGAAAGCATAAATTCAAGCACATATTTTCTACCTCCTGTCACCTTCACTCTCCTATATCTAGAGTTTATAAAAAGTGTATTGTTGCCTTTAAAGGAGAAAAAGGTTTTGACACTTTGTTTTTATGTTTAATAAAGTGAAAACAGTGAAAACAAAGCTGTTTTTGGACGGCTGGTCTGGTCCTTGCTATACCAAGCAGACGACTGGACCATCTCAAAGGATTTTCTCTGTTGTCGAGTTGCCTGGCCAAACCATGGCACTGAAGAAAAAGATAAAACCATTTCATTAAAAGCATGATAAAACATAGTCAATATGATTAGATCGATATGAAAGTGTGCCAGCTCAAACTGTGTAGTCATTGCCGACCCTTTTTTTTTTTTTTATACACAAAACTTTGCACTTGCTCAGTGGTCCGACCTTTCATCAAAGTGACTTTATGTTTTTACCTAAAATTCACAACCACGTCTTTGGTTTTTGCTATATTTAGTTATATGTATGATTCCTTACACCAAAGTCAACTGTTCTTGTCAATAAAACCTTTTTCTTGAATTGCCTGATAAATGTTTGATAATGTGATGACTCATTGCATTGCTTTGGAGGAATGTTGTGTTGTGTCTGACTGTCTGAAAATAATGTATAATAGAGCTGTGGTTGAAAGACTTTTGAGTTATTATTATCTCAATGAAAATAATGTATAATAGAGCTGTGGTTGAAAGACTTTTGAGAATTATTATCTCAATAGTATTTCTGTTGTATACATTTATAATGCATGGTGGAGATATTACACTTAGCAAACAAGATTATAATAACAATGAGCATAAGGAATTAATGAAATGAAAGGGCGTAAAATGTTTTTAATTAACTTTGGAAGTAACTGCAAATGTAAGTGATGTACAGAGGGTGACGGATGATCTAAAATGGCAAAATTATGTTTTAATAATCAGTAAACATGTTTGGTGTAATTGTACTGCTTAATATGTACGTTAACACTTGTTTTCACTTTATACTGGATGTAATTAAAGTATAGTTGTATTCTTCTTTGTAGCATTATTTGTGAACATTGTAAACAAAAGTTGAAAATCAAAACGTCCGTCATAAGCTCAAAATACAAATCAGTTATCTCTCTATTTCAGAACATGTGCCTTAGATTTACCATGGTCCCGGGCAGCTCCGAGGCATTTTTGCAGTTTGTAATTTTATCCAGTTTCGCAGCGTTCTTTGAGAAAAGGAGGAATCGATGCAGAGGCGAGGATGTGTAGCCCTGGGATTGGTCGCCCTGCTTCAAAGTGATGTGTTCAAACTGTGTAGTGACCTCCGCTGTGGCCCAAAGAACACACAGACGAAGAGGTGAGGCTTCTGAGAGAGGAGGCATTTAATGTCCCTAACCCACCCCCTCAAACCAGAACCAACTGGGCGTATTCAGAATGTCTACCACATCTATGACACATGAAGAGCTGGAGTGCACTGAAAGGCATATTCTAACAGTTGTATGTTTGTTTGTTTCCTCTTAAAGGCAGGGTATGTAGTTTTTAGTATTTAAACTTTCATAATTATCACCAACCTGTATCCTCAGATACAAGGTAAACTTGTTCAGAACATGTTAATGTTGAATACTTGTGCAGAAGTGTCGGACTCCAAGTTTCTGAGTTTACATCAGTGACAGGACTCGTTTGGGATTGCAGGAAAGCATGGATACAAACAGAGAGGTGTTTTTTAATTACACTGATGATTGTACTTTGAAAATAAAATACATTTCAGCCAAAACTCAGCTTTTTGCTTTAAGCAACAATACAACTTTCCAAAGAACGTCTGCGTAGTCCCTCAGTCATCCAGGTTCCGTTGCAAAAGCAAATTGAATTCTGTCAAGTTTTAAGAGTGAAAATGTTCAGCACTCATCCAAGTAGCTTCTTCATTTCATCTGACAGGGTTCTGAGTCACTGCTTTGTATCTCTCTGAAGGGAGGAGTTAACTACACTGACATTTATGACAACGTTATGTCTTAAATAATTTTTTCAGCAGCAATTTGCCAACAATAAACAAACCCATTCATTCACAATATTTTCTTATCACAACAATAAAGAATTTTACACATCTTTCTGATGAGTCAGCAAACATAATCAAATCAACAATATGTTATTCATAAGCTCCTCTCATGAACGGTCTGATTTTGGTAAGTCGGATGATCACGTAGCCACTTCAGAGTTTTTGAGATCACACCAATGTGGCATAAACCCCAAAGCTCACCCCATCATCAATCTGAACCAGTGCTGATTCAGCCTCTGCAGCTCAGGGAGTGAATTCGGGAGGTTTTGAGCATACTATATTTATAAACTATTCAGGTTAAGGCACCGGCAGGGGTTCAGTTGTGATGATAATACATATTTAAAAAAATATATATATATGATGTATATATTTTCATCGTTGCTTGTTTCTCACATTACGTTTTCAAAATAGTAAAAGGAAACCTTCGAAATGTCCCTTTTTAGTCTTTAGTACAACTGAAGGAGCATTCTTGGCCTTCTGATTCAACTCTTCCAACGTATCTTGGGACATCTGTCTAAGGACACGGGATGCTGGGACATTACGAAGTCCCTATGAACATTGTTTATTCTGTTTTATTCTGTTTTTTTCCCACTGTAGCCCCTCGAGGCAACTACTGTTGTGATTTTGGGCGTTACAAAAATAAATTAAATTGAAATTGAATTATCTCCTTTAAGGTTTTTGTTTATTTACTTTAAAATCAAAGTACACAATTTTCCCTCTCAACACTTTCTATGGGCTATATTCTGTTTTTTACTTTTGAAACATAATGTTATTTTATTGAGGAGTTGGAGTTAGTTTTTTGACAGTGTTTATAGAAAAGTCATGAGTTCAATTCCCAGTTTGCCGCTGACTGTCTAAGTCGCTGTGTTTCACCTGAGGCAAAGGAATAAACACTACAAGAAAATATTCTTGGTTGCAAATTTTAAGTGAAAAATACAATCTAATATCCATTGCGCTGCTGGCGCTGCTGTCTGATAATATTAGCCGCTAAATGTTCTTATTACATGAAAGACCTAAACTGGCTTCCCTGGCATCTGTTTAGTATAGTGCTGACATGGATGACAGATTCTCTTGGTTTTCTGGAAACTTATCTTGGCAATTTGTTTATATGCCAATTAATAGATAATTGAAAATAAAATGCATGCAATAGCCTTCTTTATGTACATATAATATCATAGAAATGTACAGTTATACAGCGTATGTGCTTGCTGAAAGTGTCAACATGCAGAATTCATTCATGGTTTTGTCTAAGAATATTTGAAATTGATCATGAAAATCAAGCAGTGACCCCAATCCATAGCAAACTAAATCTAGATATTTTCTGTTGTGTCCTGTTGTGTTTTTGGTGAATTACTTTCCTGAATTTTGTTAGATTTAAGAATAATTGACTACAAGGTTGTCAGAATGTATGCTAGTTTTGCCGTTAATCCTTTACAGTAACAATCTATGAGCGAGAAAACAAAGTGCAATAATCCTACAATCCTACATAGTCTACGTGTCTATGCTTTTAAATGTAGCTTCTTAAATGTCTCTTTTTTAAAAAATGTATAAATGGTTTTATAATTGTGTTTTGCAAGTGTCCCACTTTGGCCCAGGTCACCCTTGAAAAAGAGATAAACAAGGGTTAATAAATAAAATTACTCACGTTTGGTCAAGTGGTTGTCCCGTCAAGATTCAACAAGATTCAACAATGCACATTCCATACGAGACACAATGCAAAGGGAAAAATAAAGCAACATAATAATATCTGTTTTTTTATTAAGAGAAAAACACAACTCAATCAAAGTGTATGTGTGAATAAAGATACAAGAACAATTGCAACAACAGAAAAAAATTAAATAAAATGCAGACAGGGTGGAACCAGAGAAAAAACAATGTGTGTATTATTTGAGATTAAAAGCAAGGTTAAAGCATACCATGTCCATGATTTGAGTTCCATTTAGTCCAGTTTATTTCAAATGTGTCCTTTTCCAAGTTCAGTCCGTATGTGATTTTTTTCCATTTGCTGTATGTCCATTATGATGTCGGTCCAGTCCTTTATTGTTGGTGGCGTTTGTGTCACCCATTTTTTTGTGATGGCCTTTTTCCCAGCTGCCAAAAGTATCTTCCAAAGATCCATCCATCCTTATTGTCTATGGCAGGAGTTCTGAGACCCAAATACATAGTTCCAAAGTCAGATGGGATGGTAGTGTTAAAAATAGTCTGCAGTGCCTTATTCATTTCTGTCCAATAGTGCTGTGCAACAGGACAGTCCCAAAACACATGATAAGGATGTGCCTCCTGGCAACCACATTTTCTCCAACATTCAGCCCCTCCCTGTGAGTAATGAACACTCTGACATGGTGTTATAAAGAAAGTCATTCACCCTTTCACCGTTTTTAGTGAATGTAAAGCACATAATATAAAATGAATTATATTTATGCACTATGAACCTTTATTTGTCCCACAATGGGGAAATGAAAGAGTTGCAACACAGATTAGGTACAGAACCACAGATTAGAATAGTCTTTAAAAATATACTTACATTTCTATGAATATATTTAAATCTAATATAAATGTAAATAAAAATAATTGCACATGAATATGAAAGCTGAATAACACGTTCAGGGCTAACATTGTTCATTGTAAAGTCTGACAGCAGCAGGAAGGAAAGACCTGCGAAACCTCTCCTTCACACAGCGAGGGTGGATCAGTCTGCCACTGAGTGTCCTGCAGGGGGTGAGACTCATGGTCCAGCATAGATGTGAGTTTAGCCAGGACCCTTCTGTCACCCACCTCCAGGGCACAGCCCAGGACGGAGCTGGACTTCTTGATAACTTTGTCCAGCTCCTTCCTCTCTCTCTCTGTGATGCTGCTGCTCCAGCAGACCACACCGCACAGGAGGGCTGATGCCACCACAGAGTCATAGAAGGTCTTCAGGAGTGGCGTTGTCACTCCTGAAGACCTGAGTCTCCTCAGGAGGTAGAGCCAACTCTGGCTCTTCCTGTACAGTGCTAAACTATTTTACTTCATGATAGCACCAGTTTTTCATGGACAGATATGTATTTCTGCTATATGAATGACAGCCCATCAGGTTTTAATGGATGGTAATGGTTTATTAAAAGTTAAACACAACAGTGTTTTTGTCCTCTGCTGTAAAAGTTTCTGTCTGCTTTTTAATGGAGTCCAAACTTTTTGTTGGTGTCAGGCTGAAGTGCAGTTCTGTAAGTGGAACACATTTAGAACCATATCTTTCAATATCTTGTCCCACAGAGCTGACCATGTTGATTTATTTAGTGTAGCAGATTCAGTCGTTTTCATGGTTAGCCCTTGATATGGTAACACATCTTCACCATGGTTTGCAAGACCTATTGTTCAGGTTTAGTACAATATGAGGAACTAATCCCATCAGACCTTGGAAGCAAAGCTGTGCTGGGCATGGTTAGTACTTGGATGGGAGACCTCTGGAACAACAAGTGCCACGGTGGGGCGCTAGAGGAAATGTCATTGTGTCCTTAGGCAAGACACTTCACCCACATTGCCTAGTAGGGATCAGGTGTGTGTGTGCATGGTGGTGGCGCAGATTGGCAGCCTTGCTTATGTTGGTCTGCTCCAGGGCAGCTGTGGCTGCAATAGTAGCTTACCATCATGTGCAGAGTAAATGAGTAATATAAAGTGTATTTGTGTCTCTAGAAAAGAGCTATATAAGTACTATTTATGATTATCAATAACAATTTTGAACATCCCAATTTTAAGATACCAAGTAATATATAATTTTAACACATACAGGAGTAAAAAAAAACAAAAACAAAACTAATATATGTTTATTTAGCAAACATTTTATATTTTAACTCAAAAAGGCAGAAAAGCAGTAACATATGGACTAAATTCATATCTAGACTTTTTTAGAACACATTTAATTTAAGCTATACTAGATTTAAATGTCATATGTACCTTTGAATAACAAGCAGTGGTGTTGCATCGAAGAGGTTAAGAATGAATGCGATAATTTGGTTCATCCATAAATATTGCATCAGTCTCTAGCTGGGTGACCACTGCATGATTTTGTCAATTTTTGTCTGCAAGGAATGATTTCTGATTGTTGGGAAAATCTTGAGTCGTGGCTCAAAATTGTGGGTCGCCTCACAGGCAGACACACACACAGACAGGGACAACAACTAAACTTAGAACCCTTGATGAACAATCAATCTCTGTCAAACACAAGCACTCCTCAAAGTAACAGCAGAAGAGCTCAGTCATGAACCAGGGGGCATCACTCCCCTTCTCTTTCCATTTACTAAATTCTGCAAGCACTAAATCTCTGCAAGCACCAGCCCCAGCTAAGCGGTACGACCACAGTGACTTTATAATATGGAGTTTAGAGCCTGGGATGGCTGCCCCAGCCTCACACTGAGGAGTTGCCTCTCATCCAGCTAGGCTCCACCCTATGGCCTGAACCATGGCAGGCAGATTAAGGGGGGGTTTAGGTGAAAGTTTTCTCCTGTGTGTTCTTTGTTAGGTCAGTTAGAGTGTTCTGTTCCTGACCCTTGGTCCCTTACAGAGCCTGATTGTGTAAACCAGGGGTGTCCAAACTTTTTTTTACGGAGCAGAGGGCCACACACAACCCAACAATGAAGTTAATAATTCGACATTTTGCATTTCGATGAGCCTCCACACCTTTAATAAGACTTGGAAGGGCCACATTTGGCCCCCGGGCCACAGTTTGGACATGCCTGGTGTAAACCATCACACTGTGGCCATCAGGCTTTATACAGTGCTTTTTCATAGCCAAACGGATCCAAATCACTTCATGGTGGATGAAATGTCCGCCTAAGGACACAACAACAGTTTTCCAGTGGTCTCCCATCCAAGTATTAACCAAGCCCAACTCTTCTTTGCTTCCAAGATCAGATGACCCCAGACATTGACAAGGTACAGCTTCATTGTTTTCAAGAAACTAGAGTGCTTGGCAGCGGCAATCTTTTGTGTACTTTATGCATTCTATTTTGCATCTTTATTGTGATTTATTTCACCCAGCATAAACACACTTTGATTCTGACAGCCAGGTAATGTGCTTCTCGGCTGTCAGGTGAACCCCCAAAGGTGTAAGCTTGTTCGTTCTGGCTTATCTGCAAGGTTGTTTGGAATGGTCACATGCTGTTGGCCTGAGTAGATCCGATTTGCCTCAGTAATTTAATCATAAAAGTGTTTCAGTGGCAAGATTGGGAAAAAAAACAACATTACAGCGGCATCTGTGACACAAGCCCAGGTAAGATTAGGCCTGCACATTTGTAACCACAATACTTTCTGGTGCACACAGAGAATTGCTGAGGTGATACAGTCAATAAGGATCAGAAAACTATGGTGACAGATAAATGCTGTGTGTGTGGGCCGGGTAGAGCTCCTCGCAGCCCACTGACAGGTCGCTGTGTGCAGGGAAATTGGAAAGGTGCAGCATTTTTTGTCTTCTCTGGAGAAATAATGAAAAGGAAAATATAGCACAAATTCAGCATGTGTTCTCATACAAGCGCTCACAGTTTACATATACGTACACACACACGCGCACACACACGCACACACACACACACATACATTGTTATGGGAATTACAATACTAATTTTTATAACAAAGACAGCAACATTATCAAATTTAAAAGAAGAATACGCTATTTCTGATTTTAATCAAAAATATATATTATTCATAAATATGCCCGATCTTCACACCCCTTTAATATGGTTAAAATGGTTAATGTTTAAAAAGTCTCAATACACAGTAGAAATAAATGTTTGACTTGGCGTCTAATGAAAAAAATAATCATTGATTAGTTGACTACTAAAATAATCGTTAGTGACAACCCTAATGCAAACTAGATTTTTATTTTATAGCACATAGTTATTGAGAAAGATTTCAGCCAACTGCAACCTAATAAGATGAAAATTAAAACAAAAATCTGAAAATTAAAAGTGGAGTCACTGTACACCTCGTTCACAAAGGTATTTTTGGATACGACGTCAGCAAGGAGGGGGCGGAGTAATGTTGGGCCGGAATCATGGGGAGAGGGCTGGCCGGTCTCTTTTGCTCTGTAAAGTACGTGGAGGCTCTGACTGACCACTTTCTTCCATGGTGCAAAAAAAAAAAAGAACAGTGCTTTCCTTAACAAAATCTTCTTCATGCATGACAATGTGCCAGCTCATGCTGCAAGGAATACCTCTGCATCATTGGCTGCTATGGGTATAAAAGAAGAAAAACTCATGGTGGCCCCCATCTTCCCCTGCCCTCAACCATATTGAGAACCTTTAGAGCATCCTCAAGCAAAAGATCTATGAAGGCGCGAAGCAGTTCACGTCCAAACAGCAGCTCTGGGAGGCTATTCTGACATCTTGCAAAGAAATTCAAGCAGAAACTCTCCACAAACTCACAAGTTCAATGGATGCAAGAATTGTGACGCTCCTATCAAATAATGAATCCTATGTTAAAATGTAACTTGACCTGTTCAGATGTTTTAATTCAAATAGCTTTTGGTGCTGCCCGGTGGTCGAGTGGTTAAGAAGCATCTTAAATGCCAGGCTCCAAGTGCAGCCGGCCGCAGTGTCGTGAGTTCAAATCCCAACTCTGACAGTTTCCTGCATGACTTCCCTTGTTATGTTGTTTCAGAGTTGCTGTTAAGTACACATACTTGGAAGTACTTAAACTTTGTATCTCTGTTTATGTTCTGTCTATTTTGTTCAAGTTTTACTTGCACTGTTTCCCCAGTGCTTCAACCATTTTGCAGCTGTGTGCTGTAACTGTATTTCCGGTGCTCAGCCAACTCTGCATCTTCCTGGGCTACAGACTCTTACATTGGCGGCTGATTTCTTTTTTCTTTTTTTTTTTTTTTTTTTTAGTATGGAGCAGATAATGGAAATGTAGGTGGTAGAGCTGCTTTGACAGACATTGTTACCAAGATACTCCGTGGCGCCAGAAGCTGTGTAGGAATTAACTTGATTTGAGTCAGCTGTCATGCAATTCCTGTCGGCCGTCCATTTCTGCCATGACTGACATTGCGCTGGTCTCATTAGGTTACTATTAAAAAGACTAAAGAGTTCCTGTACATGTGTAATCTGTTTCCATAGTTACGTGAGCATGATAGGTTTGAGTGCATATGTTTGTGTTGATAGCAGGACTACCAGCTTTTTGACTTTGGCATTCACAAATAAAAAAAAAAAAGTACATGCTTTTATTGTTTGAAAAAGAAAATGAAAACTACATTCTACATCCCATTCCTTTCCTGTTATATTTACTTAAGCTAAGATAAGCTAAAAGAAACCCACCGAGGGGATATTTCAGTGTTGCAATGCAAATTTTAGGACAGGAGAACAGAGACATGCAATAAAAAATCCAGATGAATAACATTTAAAAAAAATCTTAAATCAAACGCAACACTGTGCAAGTAGAGGAAAACTATCAGACTATAACACTATTATGCAGAATAAGTGGCTCTGACTTTGGTTATGTACAGTGCGTTATATGGACAGAATAAATAGGCCTATCACATTTAAACGCAGTTCTTAAGGAAGAAAAGTAAAAAGATAAAAATAACAAAAATGCCAATCACAAGACAATAAAAACAAATAAATAAAAATATACTTTTCGAACAAATATGAGGAGTCTTGAAAAATTACACACTCCAGTGATGTCCCAGGAATTGTATTACGATTACATATTTTATGTTCAATCTTACACATGTTTTTCCATATTTTTTCTCCAATTGTTGATATAATTAGTTGCCAAATATGTGATATAAAAATCCTTCCTAGATGTTATGCAAGATCTGTTTCCACGGTTACTGTCTTATTTGTACCTTCAGTCAAAACGTCCCCCATGTAGATGTCGTCTTCCTTATATCATATGCATACAAAAGCTTTACATTATGCTGAGTATATTACATACACAGACATAATTGTAATTGACTTTTTGCAACGGTTCTTTGAGGCCTCTGCATTTGGCACATTGTTATTAGTTTTCCCTTCATTTTGAAATTGCATTTGTTTACCCCTTAATACACAATCTACCCATAACATTTGTCTGGCTTTTTCATTTTCTCTCTTTTCATTCTTTCTGGACTAACAGGCAGTCAGTACAAACTCACCAAGGGTTTAATTCTCCCCTCTTTCCTCAGCAGCAGAAGCCTTGTCAAGCCGCATTTGAAATACATTAGTGAAAACCTGCTTCATTTTTGACATCTTGACAGCTAGATTTCCATGTGCCTCCATGTTTAGTGCAGGACATTGTGTGTAAAGTGAGTCCAGACAGATGAAATTCCTATATATATGCAGCATTGGATTCTGTAGCCTAGTATTGGCTCATTTTGAGTTTGGTTACATTTATGCACTGCTATTAAGATGGAAATTTGTACTTCATCAACAAAACAAATAAAAATACTGTGCAATGGCTAAGTGTGGTCTTGAACCAGCGGTTCGAAGATTCAAAGATACGCTACCGCTTAAACTGAAGAGTCTGAACTGTTGGAGCACTTGGTTTAAAGCGGGATTCTCTGCCCACACACTCACACATACAGCCTGCTGGGTAAAAAACAAAGCGAAACAGCAACAATCAAAGAGTGTTCCCAGCAGGATTCAAACCTCGGTCTTCAGTGTGCAATTACAATATGATGCTCATTATACCATCTGAGCTAGGAGAACGCTCACCTTTGACAAACAAAATAATCAACTAGTTACTTGCACAGTTTGATAACACATGCTGGTTTATTCATATTTCTACTCATACAATCAGTTTGAATCATTTTTTGAGTGTTCCCAGCAGGATTCAAACCTGTCTTTAGTGTGCAATTACAATATCTTACTCATTGTACCATCTGAGCTAGGAGAATACTCACCTTTGACACAAAAATAAAATCAACTAGTTACCTGCACAGCTTGGGAACACATGCAGGTTTATTAATATTCCTACTCATACGATCAGTTTGAATTGTGTCACCTGTAAAGTATAAGCATACGGCAGCTGTGTCAAATTTTGTTGTGAAAAGTTATAGTAAAATATATCAAAGGGTGTCAACATAAGGTTAAATACTACACGGCACAATATGGTATCACATAGAGCTGCACAATATATTGAAAACATTTCATCATTGCGATATTGACGTGTGCGATATCCGTATCGCAAAGTTGTGCGATCATTTGTAATTTTTTTATGTAATAATCATGCGTTTGTTGAATGCATGGGCTTGTTTTGACATTTGACCAATCAGAGACGAACTTGGATTGCACTGAATGGCGCTAGAGAAAACAGAACTCTTGTTTAAGAGCGACGCAAAGTGTTGGAGAGATGAACAACTCCGGACTAACATCGCTCTTCAAAAGCATTGCACGTCTGAAATATGGGACTACTTCTACAGCCAGTGGCGTGCGGTGAGGTTTATGAATGGTGAGACTCTCTGAGCCGAACAAAAAGAGAGAGAGACTAACTATGGCTACTCCATTTCTTTCCGAGCTTTAGGATTAATAACCAAATGTTTAGTCCAAATTCACACCTCCATCCAGCTTCTTCTGCTATACCAAATATACCAAATTCACACCTCAAAAATATAAATACTAACTCCAAAAAATTACATCTGAATTGTGCATTAAACAAATGGGCCATATATAATTATAGCAAGAGCATGCACATTTATTTTTCTTCTTTTTTTCATTTCTCCCAGTTGTCCCTCTGTGCGTCCCTCTAAATGACTTTTAGACAGATTTGTCTAGCATGTTCCTGGTGGTGTCCTTTGGGAGGTGTTCGGGGAGTATGGGGGGTCTGGGGTCCTTTGCTCAGGGCTGTCCGGTCCCTGTATGACCGGAGCTGTGTTCGCATTGCCGGCAGTAAGTCAGACCTGTTCCCAGTGCGTGTTGGTCTCCACCAGGGCTGCCCTTTGTCACCGGTTCTGTTCATTGTTTTTATGGACAGAATTTCTAGGCGCAGTCAGGGGTCGGAGGGTGTGCGATGTGCAGACCACAGGATCTCATCTCTGCTGTTTTCAGATGATGTTGTCCTGATGGCTCCATTGAATCTGGACCTGCAACAGGCACTGGGACGGTTTGCAGCCGAGTGTGAAGCAGTTGGTATGAGGATCAGCACCTCCAAATCCGAGGCATTGGTTCTCAACTGGAAAAAGGTGGCTTTTCCCCTGCAGGTGGGTGGGGAGTCCTTGCCCCAAGTAGAGGAGTTCAAGTATCTTGGGGTCTGTTCACGAGTGAGGGAAGGATGGATCGTGAGACACAGATATTCTAAACACATCACTCCTGGACGAAACTAGGCTTATTTCAATAAATTTTCATGAAGCCCAAAATCACAACGTCAATTGCCTCAATGTGTGACAATAAAACATTTCTTAACAAGAAAGTTCCTCAGGCAGTTGAGGAGCATCCGTGTCTACAGGTCAGGGTCACTGGAGCAGCATCAGCAGTGTCTAAAACAGTACCACGCCCCGACGGGACTGGCAGAAGGAGAACAACATGTGAACAGCAATGAACAGTATACAGGTGAACTAAAAAATTAAATATTGTTGACAGGGAAAGTAGGAAAAGCAGAGGATAGTTCTCGAGCTGCTATACTTCCCCCAGTATAGCTTACGTGTCTCACCAGGGGTCTGCTCACACCAGACAGATATGTGCATCACTGAATTGAGTGACTACACAACATCAATCTTAAAAGGCTCTCGCCAAAAGCAGTTTGGAAAAGGTGTAACGCCATGACGAATATTTGAATCTGATTGGTCTAAGCACAGAAAAATACACAAAGCGAATAAAGAGTTTGTGATAAGTGAGGTCCTCTGTAGTTTTACAATTTTATCCAGATTTATTCACGCATGGACATGGTTTAGATCTTGTGGTACTTGAAAAGGCAAATCTTTTCCTAGATGGTATTTGGTGTGAACCGTTTGAGAAGCACTGACACAGACGGTGTAATATTGCAGTTGTAGTGCTATGCTAACTGACGACAATCAATTTTGTTTCAGTGTTTTCATATTAGCACATCGGGCAGTAATCAAGCAGCTATAAAGAAATACATATTTATTAATGTCTCTAGACAAAAAACACAACAATATTTTATTTTTTTCTAATATTTCCACCAAACTGAGTGAATCTATCCTAACCATATGTCTCATCGGCTGGCCAGCTTTCCCACACAGTTGCCTCTGAGGTACAGCACTGGCTTGTTTTCATGCATCCAGTCCACAAACACAAGTGCTTTGATTGTTTTAATTGTGGCTCGCAGTGACAATTAACATGTGGATACAGACTGGAGCCAAACACACTACAAGCACAGATTTCTGCTTTCATGGCATTTTCAAAGGCAGTCTGCTCTCAGCCTCCACAACAAGCTGCTGTCTTTCTGGCTGGGCCATCTTCTCTGTGTTGCATCAAACTGTTATGTCCGATGTCCGATGTTGAGTATATTCTATTTCTTGCATCAATGGGATTATGTCCGTGCATGTATTTGTCGTGATATAGTATATTTTTGGTAGTTTTGTAAACATATATTTCAACTGGTCTATTTGATCATACTGTTGTTGTCTATGGTTGGATTTTATTGTAAATGAGCAGTGTTGGAAAAAAACTGAATACATGCACCGGAAATTAGGGATGGATGATACCACAGATTTTTTTATTTGATCTGATACCAAGTAATACTATAGCAAATATTGAAAGATGAATATGAAAAATATCCAGCATGATAATTGCCCAACCAGCCAAGGTCGCTCACCTCAGCAGTTCCTGTTTCCATCATCAACTGAGGTGGCCTGGGATTCCTCAGATGGGGAAGATGCTACCGGTGTGGTGTTTGCTGCACTGGGTCCAGATTCCAGAGATTACCGAATGGCGAGTGGTAGCATCGTGGGTGCCCCCGGTGCAGCTGTAGGGACAACCGTGCAGGCCTAACACCGGGAATACACCTGACAAAACGGGCCCAGTACAGACTCATCAGCAAGGTATTGATAATCCGAGTTCCGAGAATCTTCACAGCATCCAGCCTGTGACTCTGCAAACGACTGAGCCCAAAACTAAGGCCCACCAGCCAATATGCAAGCAGCCAAAGACAGCAGCTCCCAATGATCACACTGAGTCAAACAGAAACTGTACTTTGTATAGAACAAACTGGCATAAAACTGGCATTAAACAAAAAAATTGCAAACTTAAACACTCTAAACCAAAGGATATATTTGGTTTTAGTCTCCAACTTCCTAAAGAAGCACAAAGATTCTCTAGCAAGGCCTTTAAACCATCTGGAGAATGTTTCTATCTTTAATGGGGAATTTCCTCAACAATTAAAAACGGTCTCATTAGCCAATTTTTTTATATCTGGAGATAATGACCTGACCTGCAATCATAGACTATTTAAATTCTTCCCAACTATATAAATATTCAGCAGAAATGGAAACTTGCTATTTGACTGATACAATCAAAAAAAGTTTAGACAGAGGAAACGTGGTTGTGACAGTGTTTTTGGACCTTTGTAAGGAATTTGACCCTGTCAACTACGACATTTTAATACGCAAACGAATAAAACTCAAATTCTAACAGCAGGCTCTCAACTGGTTTACATCCAATCCGGAGTCAAGAGTATAGTGTACAAATCAGTGGCACAATTTCAGCCCCTCTGGAATACAAAACGGAGATTCCACAAGGCTCTATATTGGGCTCCCTGCAGTTCTGTCTTTATAATAATGAACAAGCCAACATCTGCAAAGAGGTTTATGCTGCAAAGAGGTGTATGTTGATGACACTGTCATTTATGTCTCAGCTAAGACTGCAGACAAGGCAGCAGAGCTGCTAAACAAGCAACTAGCAACACAGTGGTTGGAAGACAATTCTGTCTTTAAATAATTCTAATAATAATAATAAAAGTATCTATGTGTTTCTCTTTACGCCAAAAACCATTAGAAATCTTTCACTTGACAATGTTGAGGAAGTCAAATATTTTGGAGATACCCGAGACATCCATGTCCATTCATGCTGCTAAATTTAGTCCGACCAGGCCAGCCAGTTGGTCATAGAAAGTGTAGCCTATCTTTACAAACAGGCTTTAAATGTGATGGAGATGAGATACCACTATTGTACAATTATAAAGAAAGCACAATTTATTTAGTTGTGACAGTTTTATTAAGTATTAAATATATGCGTTTTTAAACAATTACATACACTTTTAAATGGGTAAATAATCTTGAATATATAATATATATAATAATATCAGAATAATTTTATATACCGTATTTTGCGGGCTATAAGCCGCTACTTTTGTCAGATGTTTTGAGCCATGCGGCTTATTTAGAGGCTGCGGCTTTTCTGTGGTTTTTTTCTTTCACCGCTAGGGGCGAACTAACCGGAATTGGAATCAAAACTACAGAAAAGTTAAGCAAAGAAGCAGATGTTGCTTTTTTATTCAGCTAGCAAATAGAACACGGACGACAATTACCAACTATAAATTATTTTCAAATTCTTGCCGCATCATTATGGAACCCAAACGAAGAAGTTCGTACGAAGCAAGTTTTAAGCTGAAGGCCATCGATCTTGCTAGGAAGCCGCGCGGCTGCACGCAAGCTTAACATCAAATGAATGTACGGTGAGACGCTGGAGGGGACGGAGGGGACAGCGGGACGAGCTCATGCGATGCCAAAAGTCAAGGAAAGAGTTCTGCGGCCTATACAAAAGGTGCGGCCTATGTATTGTTTTATTATCGTTTTTTTTAAAATAGAGCAAATGCGGCTTATATAGGGGAGCGGCTAAAAGCCCGGAAAATACGGTAACTGTATTATTCTGGTACAATTACTCTTTCTTTTGGTGGAATACATTGTAGTATTTGATCATACGTTTTGGCTTCAAACTGCACTGAATAAGAGCAGGGGGAAAAAAGATGGAAAACACAGCTCAGTTTCAGACGATGTAATACTGTCTTAGGCCTTGTATATAATATTATATAATATATATAATATAATTGATCCAGCTAAACATTTGATATGGAAAATACTTGCAATGCGATACCAATTTCAATACCACAAGGAGAATTAGAAACACTCTTTGTGTAAGAGAACACAATAATAGTAGTTTCTTTAATATTTAAATGTGGTCTTAGTTCTCATGAATATATATTCGGGAAACTACTGCAACGTGAGAGAGGATCATAAGCACATTCTACAAATCGGTGTAATCCCTCATTGTTTCCGGAGTGTTCCATCGTCGAAAAATATTCAGTTGGAGAGACTTACAGAGACTTAAAATAGAACAAACTAATAGATAAACAGGACAGGCTATTACCAGGAGGTCCCGCCCGGTGGGCAGGGCTTACTTTAGGATAAATATCCGAGTTCTCAGACAAGAGCTACAGTTTGAGAATAGCTTTTGGATGAAAGTTTCCAGATGACTATAACTGAAGCTTTTTCTACCCCATTCTACAAAACAACCACTATCTGTTATGTATTTTCATCAACAATCTGGTAGAATCTATCGTATGTTTACCACAAATCTTTACTTTCAGGGCAAATGTCTGTCAACCCTTGATAAATGATATGTCTCCAGCTGAAGGTGGGCCATGAGTTGCCATCACAAGGAAAACAGAAAAATGCTCTCAATTTGAGTGAACTGTGCGACCAAAGTGCACTTAAATTTACTCCCCTTCCACACAGACAGTGATGAAATTGCTAATGGCATACATCGAGTTTCTAAAGACCAGCAAGAAAAAACATGCCGCCAAAAGATCTCAACAGAAAATGCTAATAGCATGCCTGACACCACTTTCTTTTTTTTTTTAGCAATCTTAAATTAATTTTGATTATAACATGCAGTATTTTTGCACTTCTGCACTATCTGGACTACAGAATGACATTTTCTGGCAGATTATGTTTCAAACACTTGCTCAAAGCGTTGACTTCATATTTGTGTAGATAAAAGCATTTTCCAATGGTTACGATTAAGTATGTATTCATTTTAAATTCCAGATGATTGTTGGACCACCAGTAAAATGAAAATGTTATTAGCGAGACACATTTTTCCAACAGAATTCCCTCCAAACATGTGATTTTGTGGTTATCCACTGAGATGTACATATAGTTTCCCACTCTTCATCAGCCAGAACAAAGTGACCCTCTCTTTTCTTTTTCCCCTCAATGTAATCAGTAGAGTGTCCAAATTGTTAATGCATTTGTACAATTTAGATATTAATCCCCTTGAAAGTTCAGATTGATATGCTTTAATGAATATTTCAGTCAAAGGGCTATGATGGTCATCATTCTTTTTGATTTCTTGATTATAATAACTACCTATTTGTAAATACCCATAAAAATTCAGTTTCTTCAAGCCAAAGGACTCCCCCAACTTATCAAAGCTCCTCAAATGATTCTCAGATTTCTCTACAATCTGGTAAAAGACCTCCACACCTTTTGTTGTTCAGACCCCGAATCTTGAGTCTCTTTGTTCCTTATTCTTTCAATAAAATGGTGGAGTGCATCACTCAACTCCTGTATTCTGTTTACTCAGGCAATCAGAGTTATTTATGCTCATATCATAACTCATAATGGCACTACATGTGTCAGTTACATATAAAGATCAGCAGGTGGCATCAGCATGTCTAAAAAGGTTTTTATGTGATTTAGGTCTTATATTATATATTCATTTAAATATAGGATAACAGATGATCTCATTAAAGAAAACTCACAAAATATATATTTCAAAAGTATTTAAACTAATATTATGCTTTTATTTAGGTGTTTGTTACAACAATTACATTGTATCTATTATTTAAATTGTCCCAAAGTAATTTACTATAGTAAAAAATAGATCCTTTGAAAAAAATAAAAATAAAAAACAAACAAACAGGACATAAACAAACCTGAGAAGTTTAACGCTAGCTCTTTATTGTGGATTTCACATGTTTTTGACTAGCATGAGTGGATGTTATCATTAGAAAATATATTTTTCCTTGCGTCTATGCATTTAGACATTTAGAAAAGAAAACAAAATCTACATTTAAAAGCACAGACATTTAAAAAAAAATCTTGTCTTGTCTCTTTGTCTTTTAAAATCAAACCCCTGATTGAGACCGTTTCACGCAATCTCAAATCCGAATTAAAGGAGTTCCAAGCTGCAGGAGCAGCATAGTAAAAAGCTTGCTTCACCCAGTCGGTTCTCACACGAGGGCCAGACAAACCAAACAGATCACGTGAGCGCAATAATGACCCTCTGCTCTCAGGGCAAAGAAGTAGGAAGGTACAAAGCCTCATTTAACTTTATACACTAAAAGCATCCAATGTGTGAACCTCCTGTACACAAAGAAGGCCATCCAGCCCTGGCATAGAGTTCACAGTGATGGATGAGCCTCCCACAAACCGTTGTGAATCTCTAAGCACAGGGATACACAGTATTCAATGATTTCAAAGATTTTCCAGATGCATGTATGTACAGGGCATCACCATAATCCAACAGAGGCAAAAAATCAGAATCAGAATCAGAAAAAGGTTTATTGCCATTACCAATGAACAGGATTCACAAACATAGGAACTTGCTTTGGTGATTCGGTGCAACATAAAACAATGAACAATGATAACACAAAAAATCTAAATCAAAAGGGCATGCGTTAAAGAAACAATTAAAAACTAGGATAACAAAATAAAAATAGGCTTACTATGTACACATTTTTTATAGTGAAATTTACAGATGTAGTGCAGAAAGTGACAGTGCAGTGAGTGATTGGTTAATTAGTTAAAGTGACAGGTGTTTAAGAAGTGTTCATGAGTCCAACGGCAGAGGGGAAGAAGCTGTTCTCGTGGCGGGAGGTTCTGGTCCGGATGGACCTTAGCCTCCTGCCTGAGGGGAGTGGCTCAAATAGTCCGTGTCCAGGATGAGAAGGGTCAGCTGTGATCCGACCTGCTCATCTCAGAGCCCTGGAGACGTACAGGTCCTGCAGAGATGGAAGTCTGCAGCCGATCACCTTCTCAGCAGAACGCACAATGCGCTGTAGTCTCTGTTTGTCCCTGGCTGTGGCTCCCAGCGTACCCCTCCCGCCACACGGTGATGGAGGAGGTGAGGATGGACTCAATGATGGCCGTGTAAAACTGCACCATCATCTGCACTGGCGGCTTGGCTTTCCTCAGCTGCCGCAGGAAGTACATCCTCTGTATATATACATATACATACACTGTTTCTAGTTGAATATGAGGTACATTTTCATCATCTATAGACCGTTTTGCTCCTTGTGGATCAAAGAATACGTGTGTGGCGTTTAAACCACTCCCAGCTGTACCGCTGATCTGTAGGAGTCTGAGTTTAAAATTTGGCTTGTACAGTGGAGCTGCCTGTGCGCATCTCCAACTCGCTTTGGAGTTGCCACTGGAGTCCTAGAATTAGTTTAAATGTTAAACAACTAAAGACAAAGTAGGCCGTATATGCTCCTCCTTTAATTGTAAAAGCAACAGTGCAACTGCTGCACAAATAGCCTATTCTGTCATTCAATCCATACAGCTGGTTAGGCTGGTGGTGCCCCACGGAGCACTTGATGCCCAACTCTACACACTGCGTGTTATGTGCGTAATTGGAGCAGCAGGATGGCCTTTAAGTCCCGATGTATGCACTCTCTGCTCCCTGCTCGCCTGCTATTGGAGAGGACGACAACACGGAGCAGCCACGTGTTTCTGTGCATACTCACAAAACTATGAGCTCATCCGCTAGTTTTTTTAGTTAAAAGCATAATAGAGGTTCAAAGCCAAATGTGTCGTCTATCAGCCGTATGAAGGGACACGCTCACTGTGCCAAATGGTTTCTCAATGTATCCATAAAACGCGCAGACGTCACTCGTTTACATGTAAGCACACACTGTTGAATTACTCACTATAAAGCAATAATTGCATGCGTAACTTAAATGTAAAAAGAGCCATGGGCCTGTGAGAGCTGTTGTGTCTTATTTTGTGGCTTTTTGAAGCTGTACCGTTACCAAATGACTCCGTATGTAAATTGAAAATGCAAAGCACATCATGGTTTTGTCAAAGTTTTGTTTGAAAGTGACATCATCAGTCACATCATCCTCACTCTTCTGCACGTTCTCCATCCTCATGAACAGCATGTATGCATTCAACCCACGCGGTTAATTGATGAGCAAGTTAGTGCGTTAGTGGCTAATATTGCCAAGAAAACTCTGTTGATCCTAAAAAGTAAATAGAATATTGGTCCAAATTCATATTATCAAAAGCCTTTTTTCTAATAAATGATGTACATTATATTTTATATATATAAAAAAATCTATTATTATTAGAAAAATAAAGTCAAGTGAATGGTATTGGCAGATTAAAATTTCAGACGATCAATATTGGTGATCTGCCTCAAATATTATGATCGGCGCAACTCTAGTAACATAAGCCTCCATTGTTGCTAGTACTCAAGTAAACCTCAAATTACCTGCATTATTGGGTACCTATGGGTCACACTGCATAAACCGCAAACCGCAATACTGAGGCTAGCAAAGTTACCACAAGGGAAATAGTTTCCCCTCGACAGCCCTACTTCACATATAGACAGCAACAGTAAAAGTTGATGAACCCCTTTTTTTTTTTGTCTAGACAGCTTGGATTGTTCAACTTTGATTATAAAGCCATATTTTTAAGTTCTTTCATGAAGTATTTCCACATTCTGAAGATGTCTAAATTATTCCGCAGAAAATAAATCTTAAATGGGGCTCTGAGCAATTTCACTGGCCTGGTAATAATCAGTAGTCAGGCTTAGCTTCTCGAGGGAGAGAGTGGGTGGCACGTTCCTAGAATTAAAAAAAAAAAGCTTGTCAACATGTTCTGTCCAGCCTTGGTTTTCCTCACTTGTGCCCTGACTCAAATGCTTTCCATTAATGTCAGGAGCTGATCAAAAGTGGGTTAGTCTGGAAAGTTCCTGCTGTGAGGGAAAAAGGAGGAACAGGTGCGAGTCAGTATAATATATTTTATAAGCCAATATGTAGCTGCGTTTAGCATTAGAAGCTGATTTTGACACACTAATCTTTTCACACATGTAATGATGGCCCACTCTATCAGCTGAAGAGAATTGGGGCAAGAAAATGAAAACATTGCCACTTATTATATGCTTTTATACTTTTTTTTTCCTTCTATCTGCTGGTTTGCAATGCATGTTTGTAACAAAAATAAAAATGAATACTTATTCTGAAATGAAATTGATAAGGAATATCATAATTAAATTACCTAAAACTGAAAAAAAAACCATTTCCTTTACTATAACATTGTACATATGCATAGGCAGACGATTTTCAAAAGTGCGTCTGCAGCCATGACTCTTGTGCAAAGCAACCGTCTGTCTGAGAGGCTGATCTGAAAATACCCTTGATTAAACAGAGCCTCAGATCTTGTTTCTTTACATGGCCTCTCCTCAGCTCTCACCGTCCGCCCGGCGCATAATGCTTTTATGTACGTGTCTGATGGTATTGTGTGTCCTATGCATTAGCTTGCCGTTGTTGCTCTTTTTGTTTATGGAGCACTTTGTAACTCCAGCTTTGAAATGTGCTATCAAATAAATGTGATCCGACGTAGATATATTCTTTTGGAGTGGGGTGCCGGTCGGGCTTTCAAGTTTTCTGAAAAGCTTTGAAGTCACATTTTTTTAAACTTTTTTAACGTAAATGTTAGTTTACAGTATGTTTACAAGTGCAACAGTCAGTCAAGAACTCAAAAACAACGTGATATTAAAAATGATTTATAGTGGCATGGAAATTTCACCTATGTCTTTTGTATTGTTCACAGAAGTTTATACTAAACGTCATGCTTTGGCCACCTGCTTCTTAATAAACTACAGATTTTTAAAAGTTAGTATTTGCATATTGAATCAGAATCAGAAGGGGTTTATTGCCATTGGCAATGAACAAAATTCACAAACATAGGAACTTGTCTCGGCATTAAGGTGCAACATAAAACACTGAGCAATAATAAAAACAACATATATGAAATCAAAAGGGCATTCATTAAGAAACAATTTAATATGACTATAGTATAAAATAAAGATAAAAAATAGTCATTACTATGTACACGAGAATTACGGTTAAATTTACAGTTGTAGTGCAGAAAGTGACAGTGCAGTGGGTGATTGAACAGTTGCAGTTAAAGTGGCAGGTGCTAAGTGAGGCCAACAGCAGAGGGAAAGAAGCTTTTCTTGTGGCGGGAGGTTCTGGTCCGGATGGACCATAGCCTCCTGTCTGAAGGGAGTGGTTCAAATAGTCCATGTCCAGGGTGAGAAGGGTCAGCTGTGATCCGACCTGCTGTAGACGCACAGGTCCTGCAGAGATGGAAGTCTGCAGCCGATCACCTTCTCAGCAGAACGCACAATGCGTTGTAGTATCTGCTTGTCCCTGGCTGTGGCTCCAGCGTACCACACGGTGATGGAGGAGGAGAGGATGGACTCAATGATGGCCGTGTAAAACTGCACCATCATCTGCACTGGCTTTCCTCAGCGGCCACAGGAAGTACATCCTCTGCTGGGTCTTCTTGATGAGGGAGCTGATGGTGGGCTCCCACTTCAGGTCCTGGGTGATGGTGGTGCAGAGGAAGCGGAAGGAGTCCACGGTGGTGATGGAGGAGTCTGTCATGATGTGGGGGGGCTGAGGGGCTGTGACTTTCCTGCAGTCCACAATCATCTCCACTGTCTTCTGGGCGTTGAACTCCAGGGTCCATTACCGCTGCACCAGGACACCAGCCGGTCCACCTCGCTACTGTAGACAGACTCATCCCCGTCCGAGATGAGCCCGATGAGGGTGGTGTCGTCCACAAACTTGATCAATTTTACGGAGTCGTGGCTGGAGATGCAGCAGTTTGTGTACAGGGAGAAGAGTAGAGGAGAAAGTACACAGCCCTGTGGAAGTCCTCTGCTGATAGTCTGAGACATTCTTCACCCGGCCACACGTACTGCCTCCAATCCGTCAAGAAGTCAGTGATCGACCTGCAGGTGGAGTCGGGAACGTTGAGCTGGGAGAGCTTGTCCTGGCGCAGAGCAGGGAGGATGGTGTAGAATGCAGAGCTGAAGTCCACAAACAGGATCCTGGCATAGGTTCCCGGAGAGTCAAGATGCTGCAAGATGAAGTGGAGTGCCAGGTTGATGGCGTCATTTACAGACCTGTTGGCTCTGTAGACGAACTGAGGAGGTGAAGGACTTGAGGTGGGGCAAGACGGGAGCAAGACGAGGTGTTCAAATGACTTCATGACTACAGACGTTAGTGCCACTGGCCTGTAGTCATTAAGTCCAGTGATCCAGGGATTCTTGGGGACAGGGACAATGATGGCAGACTTGAAGCAGGCTGGGACGTAGCATGACCCCAGTTAAAAATGTCTGTGAAGACGGGGATCCTGATCCTGAACTGGCAGAGGTGGCCACCGTGGGGGAGGGGTTGCTCAGTCAGTTTTCGATTGTCTGTAGCAGGGGGGGCTCAGGGCTTATGATTGGTGAGAAGCCAGAGCCCCCCACACGGAGGCAGGGTTGTTGTCAGGGAACTGCTGCTTCAGACGCGTATTGTACTGTGATCTAGCTCTCAACACCTCTTTGCTAAATCCATACTTCGTATCTTTGTAGCGCCCCCTGTCTCCAGCCCTGTGCGCTGCCTCCTTCTGCTGCCTTAACTGCCTCAGTTTAGGTGTGAACCAGGGTTTGTCATTGTTGAAAGTGACTTTAGTTTGTGTTGGTTTGGATTGATGCTGTCCTGTATGACGTCACAGTGTCCGTGTACTCATCCAAACTATCTGTGGCAGCTCTGAAAACCTCCCAGTCTGTGATTTCCAAACATGTGTGTAGCTCCTCCGCCGTCTCATTGGTCCACTTCTTAGATTTCCTCACTGCAGGTGCGTGGAAGGCTTGGCTGACCATTGTGATCCAAAGTGCTCTCCTCTCTGGTCGAAACTTTAATAAACTTTCTCTACTTTCATAGTTTGTGGCTGCGATTCCCCTTGTTAAAATCACCCAGAATAATACAAAAGGAGTCCGGGAAGGTCTGCTCCACACTCAGAATCTGGTCCTCGAGCGTGTGCTGTAACACGCGCACGTTTGCGCTCGCACCGAAAGACCAGGGCGGCCTTCTGTGGCGCCATCTTGTGTTAAGTAACCTACACCGTACTAGGCAAACCTGGCCAGGGGGGTAGTTTTCATTTTTGTTCTCCATTTTCATTTTAAAAAAAAATGTCATCCATTGTCATCTCAATGAATGGCTTAGGCCAAAGTATATCCAGGTATAATTTAGCCAGGGCCCCGTTAAACCCCAGGTATATTCCAGGCAGGGAGTGTGCTTTGGCCTGTTACACCGGCTCCCAAGTTTCTTTCTTTTTCACATTTTGTCACATCACAACAACAAACTTAAATAAATTGCATTGCCATTTTTGGTGAAAGAGCAACACAAACCATCACACAGTTGTGAAGCGGAAGGGAAATTATACATCTATTTTATTGAATAAAAAAACGAAAAGTGCAGCATGATCTCTTCTCAGTATAAATGCAACTGTTCTGTGAAGGCCACAGAAGTTTGTTAATAGAATTTTGGGGCGCAGACAGCACCATGAAGTCCAAGGAGCACACCAGACAGGTCAGTGAGAAAGTTGGGGTGAAGTTTAAAGTTAGGTTATTCAAATATTTCCCAAGCTTTGAACATTTCATGGAGCACTGTTCAATCCATCATCTGGAAATGGAAAGAGTATGGCACAACTACAAACCTACCAAAACATGGAAGTCCACCCAAACTTACAGGCCCAACAAGGAGAGCACTGATCAGAGATTCAGCCGAGAGGCCCATGGGAACTCTGGAGGAGCTGCAGAGATCCACAGCTCAGGCGGACAGGGAATCCACGTGACAACTATTAGTCGTGCGCAACACAAATCTGGCCTTTATGGAAGCTTGGCTTTAAGAAACCATTGTTGAAAAACAGCCATAAGAAGTCCAGTTTGCAGTTTACCAGAAGCCATGTGGGGGACGTAATGTGGGGGACACAGCAAACGGAGTAGAAGGTGCTCTTTCTTTTGAGACCCAAATTTTACTTTCTGGCCTAAAAGCAAAATGCTATGTGTGGCAGAAAGTTAACACGACTCTAACATGACTCTGAACACACCATCCCCTCTGTCAAACATGGTGGCAGCATCATGCTGTGGGGCTGCTTTTCTTCAGCAGGGACAGAGAAGATGCTCAGAGCTGATGGGAAGATGGATGGAGCCAAATACTGGGCAATCTTGATAGAAAACCTGTTGGCATCTGCAAAATACTTGAGACTGCAGAAGTTCACCAGCAAAGCTGGTAGAGACACCAAAATATTTGTAGCTGTAATTGCAGCAAAAAACTGTTCCACAAAGTATTAATTCATGGGGCCTGAATACTGAATCTGGAAATCTTGTACATTTTCCTTCCACTTCACAATTATGTTTTCCACAGAAAATACCAATACCTTTTTATCTATGTTTGTGGTCATGACGTGACAAAATGTAGAAAAGTTCAGGGGATTCGAGTACTTCGGCAAGCTACTGTAGTATTTTGCTCTATGGACCTATAGCTGGACGACTGAGGGAATGCACACACACTGTTCTATATTTATCAGTCCTGACTCCATCATTTAATAAGGTTCATCCACTACTGTTTTGTTTATTTGTATCTGATTTTCCCAAAAATTGCATGATTTATGGTATATGATCCCAAGTTACTGTATGAAGTATAGCATCATAGCGCTTTAAAAAATAAATCAAAATGATGCTCTGTCTTCCATTTTCCACTTCCATCCAACCATTGTCAGCACTAAGACATCTAGAACAGTGGGCTCAAACTGGCTCTTCAGTTCTAGTTTTAACTTCATTTAGAGTGCATTTTGGCCACTGTCCAGGGTGTACCCCGCCTAAGGCCCAAAGGCACTGGGATAGGCTCCAGTCACCCGCGACCCCTATCGGGAACAAGCGGTAGAAAATGAATGAATAGAGTGCATTTTATGCACATTTTTGCTCCACCTTTAGTTATTTTTTAGTTAAAAGCCCTAGGGGAGTGTCGTGATTTCGAATCTCGACATTTAATGCGTGTCCTCCCCTCTCTCTCTCTTCCCCCATTTCACATTTTCCTATCCTGTCTAATAAAGCCTATGGGCCAAAAAAAAAGCCATAGAGGAAATGTTGTTTTCCTACTTAAAAACCTGGTTAAGATCTATAATTTAGACCTGAAATAGTTCTTTGAAAGCCAAATCTTTTCTTTGATGGTACTTGGTTTAAAAAGTTCAACAACCACTGATAACACTTTGTGAAATCGATGTTACCACAAAGATGTATTTTATTCTTACCTTACTGTATATGCAGTTGTAAAACAAGATTCTCCAGTGCCCAAACAATTGAAATAAGCCAGAATAACCTTTATTACAGACATGGTATGTTGACATGAAATTTCTGTTTGGATCACTTCACCTGCATATGACCCAGACTTTGGGCCATTTTCCCTGCTGCTAACTTAGACATTTGGGCAAGTTGCTGCATATGAATGGGCTCACTGCTGTTCGCCTGTAGTCACAAGAATATGAGTTTACGCCTGTCACCGGAGCACTGCACACAGCCTTTAAACTCCACAATGTGAAGTCTGCTTTGCTCAGCTGCACAGTGCGCTCTGTCTGTACAGAAGTCAATATGAGACAAAGGCCTGGCATGGGAGAAGAAAAAAGTGTTAAAAAATATCAGTTAAATCAAACTTGTGAAATATATTTCATTATGATTCATAACATCACGTGTCGGTTGATTTGAGGTTGCAATCAATGGTTTCTCGATTGTGGTTGGGGCCAAAGACAATGCAGCTCAACAGTGACCGCTTGGTTCCGGAAAAAAATTCCAATTCCGTTTTCCCAGAGGATTCCCCCCCAAAAAAGGATATTAAATGTTTGAAAGCTTGCTCGGGGGCTAATCAGCTAGTGGTAAGTAATGAGCACATTTTTTTTGCCAGATTTAAAGTTTTACATGTGTTTTTTTAACTGAAAACAACTGCACTGTGCTGGCTAGTGGGTAAGGCGGCAGCACACGTGCCAGGCTCCATGTTCAGCCGGTCGCAGTGAGTTTGATCCCGGCTCTGACAATTTACTGCATGTCCTCCCTTCTCTCTCATCCCCATTTCATGCTCAGCTGTCTAATAAAGCCTATGAGCCAAAAAACCTCAGGCCATTAGTTTGCACATAACTGCTCAGCCGAGTCACTCCTTTTTTAAATAATGATAAAAAATATATACATTTTAAAAGAAATGATACATAACAAAGTCAACAGAAGCATTCTCATCATGCTTTACTGATTGAGCTATTGAGCCTCAAATGGAGTTCATATTTAAAATATTTCCCTCTACTTATGTCTAAATAATATATGCTTATAAACCAAACAGATAATAAATTAGGAATCATTAAGAAATCCCTAAAGGAATTAAGAAGAATATATATATATTTTTTTTACCGCTTGTTCTTGTTAGGGGTCGCGGGTGACTGGACTATCCCAGTGACTTTGGGCCTTAGGCGGGGTACACAGTTAACACAGAGACACAGACACACAGACAAACATTCACTCACACATTCATTCATCTAAGAGAAGCATGTCGGAGCCGGAGAACCCACTGTAACACGGGACATGCATATTCCACCTAGAGAGATCATGTTACGTTGGTCCGGCCCGGGAATCGAACCCATGCTCTCCTAGGGCACATATGACTAGACTGGCAGAAAAGTTTGACTTATCCAAATCAAAACTTGACATTGTTAAAATTTTGCCTTGACTTCTACATTTACATAATCTCACAAAGACTCACATCCTCTGTCTTTGAAACTACTTTGTCCTTTCTCTGCCACACTAACTCTTGAGCCAATAGTCCAGTTCACTGTATACATAATTGTTTCAAGTCATTAATAACCCATTAATATTGATGTGTGTTATTTAAATGTGCAGGTTTACAACTCGGCAGCTCTAATTAGGAGTTGATGGGGTCAGAGAAAGCCTGCAGTCCCCAAACTCTCTGCCTGATTACATTTTTAATAGACTGTGGCTTTGATTTAGGGTCTGTCCTCTGTAGGTGTGGACTGAGAGTAATCTTTAATTGTTTGTGATCAGCAGAAATGAGGTGGCATTTAGAAACAGCAGGTAACACTGAACAAAGCAGGTAATTACCATTCTTGGTCATGTCTGGTAGACCAGTGATTCTCCAACCTGAGGTTCAGGACCCCATGGGGGTTGTGAAATGATTTCAGGTCTTAAATACGGCTTGATACCATTCAAGTGCATTTTTTAATGCATATCATTAATCAATCAGAGAAGGAAAACAAATACATGCATGTGCTGCAAGAACAGTGTTTTCTCAGTGGGACAACTAGAGGAAGAACTGTTGACACTTAACCTACATTGCCTTGTATGAGTCTTGTGAGTGATTGGTGATGATGGTCGGAGGGGCCGATGGCGTAGATTGGCAATCTCACTTCCACCAGTCTGCCCCAGGGCTGCTGTCGCTTACCCCCTCCAGGTGAGGGGTGAATGAATAATGCACTGTAAAATGCGTATCATGAGGCGTTATTCACCTTATTCCAGAAGCCCCTCTGGGAAATGTAATCCTTCTTCCGGTTGTATTAGTTAACATATGGCTGTCGACCTCGAGAGAAAATAAGTTCTACACTGACTAACAAGCCGTTTTCAGGCCGCCCAGGGAATCGGTGCATCATGTTGGTCACATGAACATTGGATATTTTACGCAAATCAATCTACTTTATATATAATATTTATATCGACAACCAAATAAACATATTAATTAATATTCATTCATGAGAGAAGAGACCTTTGGAATTTCCGGTGTTGCGTGCACAGATTGTGTAGGTAGAGTTACAGGGATTTTATTTATCGTGGAATACCACCAATAAGTGGTAATTTTACAACCAAATATAACACATTGAAAACAGCCTCTCTTTGTAAAGCTCCTAATTATAATATGAGTTTGACTAGTGCAATTTCATATTGAACACAATGTTGAAATCAAATTATTCTTATTTTTCTCCAACAAAAATAAAGACACAAAGTCTGAGGACATTTTTTCTCCTTTTATTTTGATTTAAAATACAGTTAGTTAAAACCTGTTATCTCAGAGAAAGATCAATTGTACTATTGAAGCTCACACAAGTTTAATATTTGTTTTCAGATCTATTGTATCTATTGTTCCTATTGTTTCACTGTGCAGCAAACAGCAAACTACACTGACCCTCATTTCTGCAATGAATAAAAACAGGCAAAACCAGAACAGTTACATTGGACAAAACAGGTAAGGCACAAAGGAGTGACTTCTTTCCATGTGCACTTCATGTTCAATTCTGCTTGGTAAAAGGTGGATTTTTGAAAAACGTAACCTTATTCAATATTTCAATCTGTATTTTGTGTATTAATCCAGATTACCTCAACCCGTACCCCTTTGGAGACTAAGAGGATTGTGTGAACATTATCTAACCCAGAAACATCGATCAGTCTAATGTATAATCTCCAATTTCCTTCACTTTGTTGATTCAAAAATGGCACGAAAATGTTTGTGTTGCAATTTCACCAAACATTTTCCAAACCTTTCTTAAAAGGAGATGCTAAATTGACTTTTGAGGTCTTGTAACCATGTGATTTGTCCATATGATTCACTTGAAGTTGTTTTTAAAGTGATTTATGCATGTTTGAGTCTCGATTATTTTCCTGCATTCGAGGTGCCGCATTGCTCAGAAAATTCCTGTTTTCCACTACCCCAGACACTCAGCGCTTACTCCATTTTCCCCTTTTTGACTAAAGTGGTCATAGACGTGGATTCAGCCGAGTACCCATTTTGACACAAACTGAAAAATTCACTGCTCGCTACTGTGAATTGAAGCTGAAGGCGGGATTGTCATGACGTTTACGGTGAGACATTTTTTTAAATTAAGTCTAAGACCAATATTGTGATTTTGATCGTCCAAAATACAAAAACAATTGTCCATGTGTAACAGATCCTAACTATATAGCAGAGAAAGTGTTCTTTTCACAAACTGCTATAGCAATTGTGTGACATGTTCTTGATTTGGGTTGGACTTTATCATATTTAGAGCCTGCAGAACACTGTAAATCCAGCTATTAAAGGTAATATTCAATTCACTATTAAAATACTAATGCATTAAATGTATAGGTGCTCACGTAATAGGCTACAAACTAGTCTGCAAAGCTGTGTAAACATCTATTTATGGCTCAGTGCCCACAGAAAATAGGAGATACTGGAGATAATGATGCTAAATTACACAATAGAATGGGGAATATATTGCACTGCAGTCACCTTGCTACACAATATGTACTAATATAAAATAACCCATCTTTGGATATAAATGCTGTAGACCGTAAAAGAGACAATGTTTTAGCTGTAACCAACAAATGATGATGTTGGCAAAGACCCCTATATCAGTGAGGCCCGTATTTTGCTGCCTGTGTGATAGACAAACAAACAATGCAGACATGAGAGATGTAATCAATTCTCTGTACTATTCAGAGCTGGGAGTTCATTTAAAGCTTGACAGAATAATTGGCTGTTGTTATGACGCTAAATATAGCACAGTGTCTGGCAGAGATGTGAAGTTGCCTTGTCGAGACTTTTTCATGGACTAAGACTTGAAAGCCAGTGACTTGAGACTTGACTTAGAACCATGTGACTTGATGTTTGGAACTTGACTCAGACTTGTGGGCAAAAATGGTAGACTTACTTGAGTCCCCTATCAGAACACATTTATATGGTTTATGATAGGGGTGGGCGATATTGACAAAAAAGAATCAAGTCTCAATATTTTTTGCATTATCTCTGTGGCAATTTAGACACTGTTATTGCAATCATCAGAAGTGTGCAAACATAACGTAATTTAGGCATGAAGTATCACAGAAAACATAATAAAAGTGTTTCTCTTTATTATAAAGATTGCACTGCAAGTTTGTTATATTTTTATTCCTGAACTGCTTTCCTTTTTTAGACAATACACTCAATATTCAGAATTTGCAAGTCTCTAAAACAACAATTGCGAGATCATCCATTTTTTTATTTTCTCCCACCTCTAGTATATGACTGTTATTATAAGGGACACAAGCTCTGTCACTTTTGTTATGCTACAAGGACAAAGTAATTGAAGATCGCCTGAAGTGAGAACTGACCAGTTGTCCTTATACAAAAGGTGACAGTGTACTGTGTGGGCATCATTACTGGCTGCTGGTGCAATGGTATACAATGTTATGCAATGTTAAGTATCACAATGTCCCTTTATGTGGAGACAGTATGTCCTATATCTGCATTTTTCAGATCTCTCTCAAAGTCAAAAGACAAAATGGTGTCTCAGTGACAGCTACATCGACCCTTGAGAGTCAAAAGTATGTTTGAAGATAAGGCAGATTTACAGTATTCATTTAAAAATTTTTAGCATTTTTAAATAAAGAAAACACAAAAATGTATATCCTGTTAAAATTGACCATTCAATCCATTGCTATTGTTTACGTTATAGTAGTGGTCATGAAATGTAAGTGAAAATGTTGAAATACAAGTTTATGATAATCTCTCTCTTCTCTAGCTGCGAGGTACAAAGAACACATTCAACCGTTTCTCTGTAAAAGTTTGATTTGAATAGATAACAGAAACAGCATGTGTTGTACTTGTTTGCCTCTTCACATTTTGGAGAAAACTTGAGCTTTTATCCTGCAGGCAGAGCACAGAGTTGAGGAGATGCAGATCTGACTGGGGCGAGAAGATGAGACATTGCTCCCCCGAATGAAACACTGTCCCCCAGGATACAACCAGGAGAGCAAGGTAATGTGTTTTGTGTGGGCAACAAGAAAATACATAAGAAAATAAATGAGCATAAGTATTTGCCAAATGTATTTGCTTTGATTCACCTTGCAACAGGAATGCCAATTGTTGAATATTTTTGTAAAATCTTTATACTCATTTTGAATTCCATGGCAGAGTATCTTCTAAAACAAAGATGGGGGCAGCAAAGGACTAGAAAACACAAGTGAGCAAAAACAGTGAGCATTTGCGTTATAATTTGTTAATGTTTTTATGACACATATTAAGTATTGAAGAGAGAGAAAAGCAACAAGCAATAGATTCAGTAACAATTAATGTCTTGTAAACTGGTGGACAAGAGGAGATTTTGAGTAAGGTTGGATGGGAAAAGGCACAACTATAATACAGGAGAAATACCCCCCAAAAATACACCAATATATAAACATATAAATACACAGTAAATACATTTATACACCACTGTGAGTGACTATTCTTAGGTACAATGTCAAGGCTTTTGGTGTATCCACCACTGACTCAGAAAATCCTGTACTGTTGGTTGAAGTTGGAATAAGTCATGTCAACTTCCAACAGGCAGGGGGCATGTTCTAGGGATGGGTGATACCACAATTTTGGTTTTGCACTTATTTTGGGGATTTTTTAAATATCATTACTTGATACTGGTCTCACCTCACGGGAGGAAGCATTTCAATAAATATAAAATAAAGTGGGTTTCAAATAGGCTGTAAAGGACAAAAATAACACTGTACACAGATTGGATCGGTCCAATTTGCTATGATGTTTTGACACAAAACAATGACGAAATGGCCCATATGTCAAAATTTAATAACAGTATTGATACCCACATTTGTACTGAATCTGTTTTGATATAACAATACTTCGATACCGATAATCCCCCCCAGCATGTCCGGGGTCAGCCCTATGTTCCCCAGTACCTATGCTCCCCGAGACCGGGGTTAGGGTTAGGGTTTGGGTTATATGCTGCTGTATTTCCTGCTGTAAAACCGTACATTTATGCACAACTATTGGGGATGTGGAGCCTGAACCAGTAGCCTATGCTATAATTTGAGGAGGTAACTATGCTCCCCCGTTCATAGAAAAAGGGGGAACATAGGTCCCGGGGAACATAGGTACCCACCCTCGTGTTCAGAGGAGGATTCGAACCCGATCCTTGGTCTATCAGTCCATTCCCACACACCATCAGCACTAGAAGAATACTTACCTACAGTTTTGCCACAAACTGCTGCTTTCTTTTTATATTTCTGCTACTATCAGTTAAACAAATGTCAGCTGCGAAGTATTACAACATGCTTTATATGTAAGCGTCCAGATGTGAATGATTAATGTTGAAAGGAGTGAAATACAGCAAAAGGTTAAAGTTTGAATGGTTCCGATGCTTCAAATATTTTGGGGGGCAATTGATGAGATTTGCACTGGGGCAGGACAAACAACTGTGGATTAGGATAGTCACATACTTCATATACCTTGCTCAGTGTAAACATGTAAGTCTTGTGCATCTTGCTGTATCATTGATGATGCTTAACCTTCACTCTAGTTTATGAGCATCTGACATATGGCAAACTGTACTTGGGATCATAAAACCAGGCATAGGAACAAGGCGCTAATATGCTAATGCTAATATCAGCTAATCAATGAGGCACAAAATGTTTTGACCTTCTTTTTATTTCTCTGCCCCTGTAATTTGCCTGGCTTGAAATTGAAATGACACAGTGCAAGACAAATGCCACTGATGTTCAGAGCGTCTCAGGCTTCTGTCTCACTTCCTTGAGAAGGCCACTCTAATACAATTTTAAATAATGAAATTGAAATTGAAGGCTCAGCGGCCTTTTAGCTCACATGGGAAGAGCGTGTACTTAGCTGTTTACATAAATATATATATATATATATATTATTATTATATTTATTTATTTAATTATTTTACCCTGTATGTAAGTTTTGTTTAGTCCTAACATGTTATCGTCCAATGGATTTCAAGATGTTTTAACTAAACTGAAACTATGAATTAACTTACATATTTTTCTTAATTATTGATATTATGATATTATTCCATTTGTGCATTATAATGGTAAAAACAAAGACATAAAACACATGCTAAGGTTACAGCCCGTACCACAATCATTTGACCTCTGTTTATACTCGTTGGTGTGATCGCTCTATTTATCTAACCTCTCGTTTCCGTCTTTTAATTCTATTTAGTTCAGTCCCAGTCAGTTGGCTCTTCAGTGTTACACAGAAACAGATGAGAGCCCATTTAGCTGTGGATGAGTTCACTGTGAGTGACCTTGTTTTGTGTTTGTGTATTAATAAGGCTCCCAGTGTAACATTTACTGTGGCTCATGGCGATAATTGTAGAACTGTAATTGTAGTGGACTGCGCGAAAAACAGTGTGTGGACTGTGTGAAAAAAATCAAGCCTAAAGGGTGATTATAGATTACTATGTTAATGTCTGTGGGAAAGTAGGTATTTTTTCTTGAGAACTGCAGTATGTCAAATAAAGAACTTTAAAATGTTACTTGGAACTATATGGTTTTCTATCAGATGATAAATTCCTGGCTTTAGTATTTTTGTTGCCTCCCCTGTTTCTACCTATTCAGATATTTTATTAAATAATTATCTTTTTTGTTCATACATTATTGCTTCATTTTTCTGTCAGGGTAAATTTCCTTCATATACTCCAGCTCTTTCCCCCTAAATAAAACATGCACTGAATGCTGACCCTCAAGGTTTTAGTTTTGATCAGAATCCTGCACAAGAGATGCAGAATGTTGAGGACTCTCACTTTAGCCTTGCAGACTGAGACAATTGTTGGATTTCAGATGACATAATATTCAAGTCTTTACGTCTATAGAGCTTAAAGTAATACAAAAAAAACAGGTAGCATTATTAACAACATTTGTTTATACCAGTATGAAATAATGTCTATGGAGATGCCAAAACAATATAAAAAGTAAACAAAAGAACAGTGAAACAACTCGATAAGCCTGCAGGGTCACTACTGACAAATACGTTAATATCACTATTGTGTGAACAACAGATGTCCAGGTAGGTTTCAACGTAAAAGAAAATAGAATTCTGTAAACTTCAAGATTTTCTTAAAGAGTGAATAGTACAATTGATAATATGCATTTTTGTACTGTAAGCAGGTTCAAGCGCCTAGTAACTGTTTGAAATGATCAAGTTCAATCTGAGCCAAGTTTATTTGGGGATATTTCTTATAAAAACGTCATACAATTGATAGGGAAAACTGTCTCTTGCACCAGGGAGTATGACATTCAATAATCTAGAAGCCCCCAATAAAGTATAACCTTTGGCAGAAATGGCAATAAAGTAGAAACTATCGCTATAATTTACTGACTTTTGGGGTTTTTAATGTTCAAAAAAGTAAAGCAAACTTTAACACTATTCAAATCATCAAGTCTAAAGCGTCGTTGTACTTCCCGCTTTCAGTCGCATGTGTCCAGACCTGCCTCTGCTGCTGACCACTGCATGAAATACTACTTGCTTTGGTCTTGTAAGTTTTACATCTCCATGATTAGCGTGTGTTAGCTGCCTGCTGCTCTGTGCCGTGCTGACACATTCTTAATCACTCTACAGAAAATCTTTCGACTCTTAATGCAGCAATTACAGTAAAGTCAATCGATAATGACAGGTTTTAGCACAGACAAAATGACTTTTAATAGATTTTTAAAGGTAGCATAAATAATGCACGGGCTGAGGTGTGTAATCATGGGGCCAGCTGCTGTTTAACCAAATGTATGTAAAAAGAAACAGTTGCCTCCCTCAGATTTTTTCCCGATCAGTTTTAAGGGTGAGCTCTTTTATGCAATGCTGTGACTGCAGAAAGCTAAACTGTCAGGACAAATTAATGGCTGCGATAAAGTCGGTGCTCTCCTTTCACAGAAAGTCTTTATTGGATGCATGCAGACTGGCAAGTGGCAAGTACTACATATGAACAACGTCTATCTGCATTTATTTTTATTTTATTGCTAAATAATCACCTTCAAAAACATACATTATTGAGAATGGGGTCGCCTCAACAGATCGGACCAACCTAATTGGCCTGGTGGCATGTCTCCATGGAGCTAGATTTATTTAATGCCATACTGCGAAAGGTTTCAAAATCTCCATGGATATAAGCAGGTGGCAGAGCCTTCTCCGGAAAACTCTATTTTTAAATATGAGTTATGGTCTATTCTTTGCCTGTTATTTTAAGTTTTGTTAGTATTTGGTTTGTGTTGATTACAACCAACAAAAATTAAAATTAAAATTAAAATTAAAATTAAATTTAAATTTTACCAACAATAAAAACACATACATGAAAATTAGTTGCTTGCTGTGGTGAAATGCTATTATGAAGATGTGGGGCCTTTCATTTTTGCATTTTACAACAATCAAAATATAAAATAATGTTCTATTATGTTATATAGTTCAGTACTACATGCCCATAAAAGGTATAATGTGTCTTCATTAAAATCTTTTAAAAGCCTTATTAATAAGTTTAACACACGCTGGAAAACGTTCTACTCTCTCTTGAAATTAATACTTTTTAATAGGTTAAAAAAGGCATTGCATAGGTCACATGTGTCAAACTTAAGGCCCGCGGGCCAGATGTGGCCACATTTCTAGTTTATAATTATTCATTTCCAATAGATATATCGCGTTTTCATCGCTAGAACTACAAATCCCACAATCCTTTGCAGCCGTGGCCCCTCCCCCGCGCAGCTCGGCGCTGTGTGTACTGCCAGCTCAAGTGCCGAGGGACAGCGACCAGCGACACTAATCGCAGCAGGTTTAAAATCGAACACACCGGCAGCGATGACCTGTAGCGATAGCTTCACATGTGGCGCTCTGCTCCAGGGCAGATCGTGGGAAACACGAGGAATAAAGAAAAGAGGCTGTTTTGTGGACGTTAGAGCTGTGCTAAAAGCGGCGCTAATGTGAAGCTAGCAACAAGAAAACAAACTTCTTTGCTGACAACTCTGTGAGGAAAACATCCATTACTTAGGGGTGGCCGATACTGAGAAATATGAATATCTTGATATATCTTGAAATGCATGAGTTGAGGTGTAAGTATCAAACCTTTTGTGAACGGGATGAAAAATTACACACAAAAGAGAAGAGGATTCTGTTGTAGTCAACTGGACTCTGTTTTTTGAAAAAACAAGACATTTCAACTGTCATCCATGAGTCATTCTTAATCTGCGGATCTAGTCTAAAGGTGCGTTCACACCGCGGCGGCCAAATTTGTACTGGCTGCACAAATTGAACGCTTGCACAGTTTGAAGGCAGCCGCCCTCAAGCAGCGAGCGGCCGAGGCGTCGAACGAACATGCGCAGTGGAGGAGTTGTGTCCTATGGCAGTTCAGGTTAAGAGAATGGCTTTGGCTCGGCGGCTTGTCTGGGTCCCACAGATACTTCAGAGGTGAGCAGAGTTTAGTGAATATCATTATTTGCTCCAAGAGCTGCGTCTGGCTGATTTTTTTTATAGGCCCGGGGTTTGCGTTGGCTCCTTCTTCCTGGTATTGCGTAGGTACGTCACTGGAGCGTCATCTCTGATTGGTTGCTACGCTGCGTCTGCTGCAAAAAAGTTCAGCATTGTCCAACTTTTCTGTGGCGGCCGCTCAAACACCCAAGTCGCGCCGCGTCCGTCGCTCAAAACGCAGGATTTGCGCCGCAAAAACGCTGGATTTGCAGGTCGCGCGTCTACATAGACTTTGAATGTAAACTGGCCGCTTTGCCGCAGCAGTCTGAACACGGCTTGAGAACTCTGATATTTATGTTAGTCCGGGCTACATAAGCCCTGCCCACTGGGTAGAACCTTCTGATGATAGCCTATCCAGTTAATCAGTTTGCACTGTTTTAAGTTCCCCATTACATTAATCTTCTTTGTTACCCCAATGGCCCTGTAATGTGTCATATACATCATCTTGTTAGCTTACTTCAGCTCCCTCATCCCTGATGAATACCTGATTAGCACAGACTGTCTTCACACCTAAACGATATAATTAGTCATTTTGTTAGATCTTTAATGTCACAACCTGTAGCGCCCCTGCAGGTGTTGTCTAAAGTACACTTAAGTCAAAAGAGAAAAAACAGGACTTACCATAAGCTGTGGAGATTCCAGATATGCTCAAAGAAAAAAACAGGAAAAAATGTCTTTATTGATGATAACAAAAATGAGGTGTGAAATCCACAATAAAGAGCTTGCTTGACACTCAGGTTGGTTTATGTACCGACAAGAAGGGTAGTAGTTTTTCATATAAATATACAAACCTCTTTTTAATGATCTATTATTTACTATAGTCAATGGTTTGTTGACTATTTAAATAACAAATAAAACTTATTGCACGCAGATAACGTTTACTGAAGAGTCAGCGACCATTCCATGTATTTACAAAAGATGTGTTTTTCAAAAATGTGTAGCTAAAAGTGTATTTGATAATCCTTGGTTAAGATCAAAAAATCTATTTTAATACTATTGGTTGTTAAGTTAAAAGTCAATTGGAAATACTAACAGTCACCACCACACACCCCCGCGCGTGCACACACGCAAACTCAATTCCTTTCAATAAGACCCTTGGGGCTGCGGCTCAGCCGTGTTGGGTAGAAACAAATGGGGCTGTAACCTAATAATAAAACACCAAAAACACAAACAAAATAGTGCACCACAAACCAAAGCGGGAAAGACCACCATGGGAATCTACCACCACGGTGTCAGACCTTCAGCCCCTATAACACAGAAATATGTATTAATTACAGGTACATCATTTGAGTTCAGTTCACAAAACACTTAATACATTAAAGGCAGTTGTTTGGATTATAACCCAAAGTCCGTTCAAAGTTCAAGTTATAATAAGCTCCTTTACGTTCAGGCACACAGGGAAAATGGATATTGGTTGGATGAGCAGCAAAACCACACCAAGCAAAGGAAGCAGAGTCTATAGCACATCCACGCGCGTTAATGTGGCAAAACACCAGCGCAGAGCTTGCATAAATCTGCCCAGAGACCGGAGAGTTACAGAGGCGAGGCAAAACACGGACAGGGCAAAAGGCAGCACGGAGGTGCAACTCGTAGACCTGCCCTTGTAGCATGGGCAAAACGGCAGCATCTACACAAAGAAAGCATGAGGCATAAAAGACTAAGATTAGAATATTACCGCTCGTGGACCACTGACTCAGGCATGGAGCTCTGATGAAGGAGAGGCGAGAGCGAGCAGCTGCAGCCAAAGCCTACAGAAAACACAAAAGCCGAATGATCGTAAATGTTCAAACGTAGAGCGCTTATCTAAACTTTAGTAGTGAGCAGCCTGGATCCGCATGTAACGTGGATGCACTGTTAACCTAGTGACTGTCCGTGCTAAAAGATATGTTTGAAATTAAGGACAGTTCACAGAATTTAGATAGGAGACCAGGAGCTTCTCTTAGGGGAGAACACAGAAGCGACACACCGGTGGGCGGGCATAAAGCGAGAGGCCAAAGGTAGAGTAACAAACAGGGAGCCACTTTTATGATTGGCGGCCTGCATGAATCGCCAATTAGAATCCAGGCTCTCAAATGACAAGGACGGCCCACAACGCCATGTTGCCACATGTGGTTTGACTAACCCATCAAACCTTTAACGCTTGGAACATTAATGTTAGGTCTATATTACATCAAAATGCGTGTTGTTTATGTTGAAATCTACAGTAAATAGTAGACGTTTTCAAGTTATTTAGCAGGACCATTGCTTTACATGCAGGTCATGAAACTCTCAATTTATGGCTCACACACTTTTATTTGATACAGCTCATATGTCCTGTTTTTGACGTCGCTATTGAATTGAGTGTCATTTAGACAACATACAGAGACGTTGTTTTGGTACATGAGATACAACTTAGTTTGGCGTATTTTGAGATCTAACAAAACGACCAAACACGTCTTGATTTGTTGCATGCAGCTAATATTAGAATTGATATGGCCCAAAACAAATGTTTATTCCATTTTAGCTCTATTTGAATCATTTGAGTCTTTGAATGTAAACTATTTTAAAATATATATATATTTTCAATATATTGCCGTATATATTGCCATATTCTTTCCTATGGTGTTTTATGCCAGATTTAATTGTCACTATTTGAAGTTGGAGCTGGAACAACGTCTGTGCTCTGTGCAAGTGTGCCTGGTGGTTGCCTCAGCAGTCGCCACATGTGCGTGCTGACACTTCTCCTCCTCTGCCTCCTGCCCTGCTCCAGCTGCTCCATCACTTCTGCACCTCTGTCTCCATCTCATCCCCTCCCCAATCCCTCCTCCTTTGACCACTCCCCTTTTCAGAGACATAATTACACAAGGAGACATTGTATGCTAAAGCGACGTTTAAAAAAAAAAAAAAATCCCCTCATCAAAGTTACGTATTTGGTAACAATCATTTTAGTCAAGAGAGGAGTGTCCTATCTTTGCCCACTAAAATGTACACTCTGGGAAAATAAAAACTGAAGATCTGCTTCTTGTGGTGTTATGGGGAAGTTGCAGTTTTGAACAGGAAGTCACTGACCCAAATCCCTATTAGTAAATCCAAGTTTGCATTTTACAATGAACAAAGCGTAAAAATAACGATTTATGTATGTAATATATAGGTCGGTGTAATCCCTCATTGGTCCAGGTGTGGTCCAAAGTTAGAAATGTTGTAGATATCTTATTACTAATTAAGAATTTAACTTTGTTGTCAGTCGCATATTCTCTCTGTGTCTCTGTTTCTGTCTCTCTCTTTACCCTACATCCAAAACAAGCAGGTCTGGACTAACCTTCCATTTTATCCATGTTTTGTTTTGTTTTTTTGTACATGGCAAATAAAGAAATAAACTTGATTTCACTTATTATATACCAGATTCCCTTCCTGATGCCACGTGCCTGCGTGTCTTCTAAGTTTACTTTTTTTTTTGCAAAGAATAAAGCTCTCATCATTATTTTAATTCCATATTCTGTCTCTGACACTTTAGCAAAATGTGTCTGTTCACTTTTCCAAGTCTTTAAATAGAGTCCCGGGTCAATTATTACACAAGAAGATGATTACTGAGTGGTGAATGCCAAAGTGCTAATGTCAAGTCCTGGGGGCCATTGGCAGTGTAGATCAAATGTAGATCAGCTCCTATCTTTGGCAAATTGACTGGAGCTATTAGCTGTGGTGAGAGGAAATCACAGCCCTCCTGAATTAGTCATGCTGCTCAGGTGAAGACCTTTGACCAGATGTAGCTTTAGCGCCTGAATGCTAATGAAGGATCAAAAAGCTTGGAGATAAACTTGGAAAGAATATAGAGAAGTCATTTGGAGAGCTTAATATTTTGAGGATGTGAAGAACAGACAGAGAGAGAAAGAGAGATCAAGTAGCAGGTTTAGAATCAACCTCGGTACGATATACAGTCAATAATTCCAAAACTCCATACATTTCCATAGAATGTACGATAATTTCAAAGATACTTTCTTCTTTATTGCTTAACGTCCTCTCAGCTGCAGCTGAATATTGGTCTCATCTGGAGACAGACATTCCTCTGCATTCACAGTACACTTTATTATTGTTTATTATTCTCTAAAAAGAAAGTTCAAACAGAGTTAGAAAGTTGAATGTACGTGTTCTGTGGATTGTATTTGTGGAAGAATCGGGACCCTGAACGGAGGAGCAACTAACTCCATGGACCGCGACACGAGAAGGAAAACCAATAACGCAGTAAGTGCTATGGTTTAATAATGTTAGCGATGTGAGCCATTTATGTAAGACAGTTATTTATTTCAAGCTGTTGGACAAAAATGTTGAAATAGTGTGAGCTCAGTGCTACATGTGGCTCTTCAGGGGCAGGGCAGACTCCGTTGTACTCTTCTCTTCTTCTCTGCTGCAGCTCTCACAGCCCCAGACACTTTTTCTGGTGTATCCGGCTCGTTTGGGACTATGTTGATCAAAAATGTATTGGAAAAATACAGTTGTGATAGTGTGTGTGTGTGCGTTTGGCTACACGTGTGGGTGATTAGGCACAAATACTCATTCTAAGGCGTGTGGGACTCTTAACTTTTGTTATAATTTATACATTGCAAACATTTTAGTGCATTATTCTGAATGTTTTGGTATTGTATGATACTTTGGTGCAAAAAAATACAATTTGGGGCTCTATGTAGGATAATAGAATTTTGAGGATCTGGCAGCACTGCTTAGAATCCATGGGTGTCAATCACATGACTTATTTGTTGTCACCGCTGTTTTGAAGACATCACCGCATGCTGTTGCCTTTATTTTCGCCGTTAGATAGTCATGAAAAACTGTGCATAAAATTGGTATATTTGGTATTGGTAACCCATAAAAAGGCAGGATACTTCAAGAAGACAGATGTTATGGGTTTTAATCCTTATCTACAGCAGCGAGTCGTTGACAAGACGTAAAAGCAGAGACAACTTGCCAAAACAAACTCTTGCAGACATTTACATCAAAGCTTCCTCGTCCACAAGCCCTCAAAGCTTTCCGAAGAGTAAGTCTGGTCACTGTGGTCCCTCTGTTACACCTCGAGTCAAACTCAAAACGTACCATGCAATCAGACGCGTTTATTTCCGTGACGCAGGTGAAACAGAGGGGTTCATTGGTCATTTGTCATTTACAATAAAATCAAACTTCACTCGCCTTAGCTTAATGCTTTTATGCTTTGCCCATTGATTCTGCCATATATGTCCATATAATGTTATTTTTTTTTTCTTTCTCATAAGCAGCAATGTTTGTTTTAATACAGACAGACCATGTGTGCCCCTGATTGGCTAATCCACCTGTTAATCATACCCATCTAAATTCGGAGATAAAACAAAGAGATATTATTCTCGATTTTCCAGACAATATAAACGGGGGCCTAAGATGCAACTTTTCACCCATTTACAACTCCATTAGACCAACACCAAAACAAAGAAAACAATAAGGCTAATAATAAGAGTATGCTAATAGGTGCTTGAAGATTAATTATGGCCATGAATGATTATGCACAAAATGACTCAGTGACAGTTCACATCTGGGGTATAGTTCAGCTTGGGTACCAACTTTTTGCTTCCATTTATCCTATACATGAAAGCAGCCCTTTCTGACTAAATGAGACCACTGCACATTGCTTGTGGCTAATAATAAAGCATTTTATTTCTCATCAACGTGGAAGTTAAGTCAAGCAGCGCCCCGATTGACTGCGCTTGGGGTGGTCAGCCCGAGATATACTGCATTAACTGAAAGTTAATGCACATGAATATTGGAGATGTGCCAAAGAGTTCGGGCTAGGGACACGTTAGATATATTTGAATACCTACTTTTGGATTTGCATCAGGTACCCCAACTTTAACTAAAGCCAGATGCTCTTGTAGTGTGTTAGATTGAGTGTAGTTTTTCCCCTTCAGAGAATTATTAAAGCCAGTCCCTGGCGTCAGAACTGGAGAAGCTACATGGCTGAGTGGCAAAAAAAAAGAAAATGAAAGTCCAGTTGACAGAATTCAACCTCATTGTGCTATGATTCCTACCCAAATGACTAAGGGATTAGGCATCAGTTTGAACTACTATTTCAAATGTTTCTTTGAAGCAGAAGTGGGTGTTGTTGAGACAATTAAGCCTTTTGAATAAAATGTTCATTCAAGAGTAATTAATTTGTAATACTTCTGCTGGCAAATTTAGTAATATTCTTTGGAAGTACCTCTTCTGTCACTTTAGTGGTTTTATAAGTTGTTCATGTTTTATACAAATGATAATTAACAAAAGAACACTTCAGCCACAGCATTTTTCAAAATTCGACTCAGACTGTTCTCTGCTCTAGTGTTTTATTTCTCTATTTTTTGGTTGTTGCTTTTCTTCCACATGTCAAGTTATCACTACATGTCAATGATACAATAAAATAATTACATACAAATACCTAAATATATAAGTCAAATTTGAGCAAACTCTAACAGCCATGTCAGGAAGAGCAGAGGCCCAGGAGCGGCATCTCCCAAACTGTAGTCACTGGAATAGGTTCCAATCACCCGCCAACCCCTAACGGGAATGAATGATGATCCATGTGAAGGAGAGCAGAGGAGGCCCAGGAGCAGCATCTCCCAAAGCTTAAGCCGTTAAATCAATTAGAGATAATACTATCAGTTAACGCAGGTACAATGTTCGATATAGATCTTCAGTTTGTCCATGAAATCCTCTTGATTACAGCATGAAATTGAAGCATTAGTTCGAATGGGAGCCCGTGTTTATCTTGATGAAGAGGGTAAATTGACATTTTCAAGCACATCATCCATGACAATCTCAGATAAAGATTACATCTTCCACTCAGTGGAACATTTATCCTCCGAGGGAAATACACAAGTGTTTTTGGTGTGAGAAGAAAACAGGAGATGGCACATGTAAACACATACAAAAACATACATTTTGAAGATAATATTTGGCTTTAATAATTTGGATAATTTGTTGTCCGTGGACGAAGACATGTAGCCTATTTTGGGCATTTAGTTGTTCATGAAAAATGAATATCATGTCGTTTACTCAAATTCCTTCTGTGCAGAATATTAGATATTTTTGTCCAAACAAGAACTATTTTGTAAAATGACTGAATGTATTTTATAATTAAACTGAATATCATTTTCAATTATATATGCTGTTTGTTGATGCTGTTTGTTGATGCTCTAGATGGAGAGATGGGCAATGTTGACCCAAATGAATATCACAATATTTTTGGAGTATCGCAATAGCGATATTCAGACTATTTGACTGTATGTCGATCAAACAGAAATGTACTGAAACATTCCTTCGAATGCATTGGTTGAGGTTTAATAGTCAGATTGTCAAATGTCTCTGTGTAATCCCTCATTCATCCAGGAGTGTTCCATTGTAGAAAAAGATTCAGTTGTAGTAATCTGGATTCTATTTTAGAGAAACGATACGTTTCGACTCTCATCCAAGAGTCATCCTATTGTTCCCTGACTTTTGGCTTCCTCCCCTTGAGTGCCTGTTTAGCATCAGAAGCCTGTTTAGCATCAGGAAACAATAGGATGTAGATGGCCCATCCCAGTATAGTTTCAATGGGACAATATCAGGAGGTCCCGCCCTGTGGGCAGGGCTTTCACAGAGTAGGATATAAACAGGAGTTCCCAGACTTGTTTCACAGATTGAGAATGACTCTTGGATGAGAGTCGAAACGTATCGTTTTTCTAAAACAGAGTCCAGATCACTACAATTAAATCTTTTTTCTACATTGTCAAATGTCTATAAAATTTATAATCAATGAAGTTCAAAAATATTACCATATACCATTATTTGAAAGTGTACAAAAATGTCTTGTAGCATTGTTTCTTATAAACGATTAACTCCATATTCTAATTTTGCATGTATTCAAAACAACATTCTCAATATTATTTATAATTCTATATATTTTCAATCCCAAGATACATCTCCCCAAAAGCGAGACTCACCTGTACTGTATCACAGAGGTCACGCAGAAGTGTTTTTAAGTGACCAGTGTCCTGGTCAAAAATATTCTGGGTTGTTCTCATGAGAAATGCACAAATTCAAACTTAATGCATCGATAATAATGATTCACACAACTCATCCCTGGAAACAGAACAGAAACATCCAGCTTTATTAAAGAACGCAATAGGTTTTGGGAGGTTTACATTACTTTTCTGTGCAGTGAGCACAAAATACTGTGGTGCTGGGAAAAGGCCGTGATGACGTGTGCAACTTTTTGTGAGGTGAGCTTCATCATCATTTGCAATTGATTTTGTTTTTAGTTTTGTGTAGCCTTACAGTTTTATTCTTGCACAATGTTGTGTAACAGAATTTTCTATAAATATTATTCAAATATTTTAGTCTATTTATTAATCTTTATTGACCAGGTAAAAAACCCATTGAGAAATCGTTTTTTCAAGGGTGACTCGGGCCAAAGTAAGAAACTTGCAGTTCGGAATTATAAAAGCATTTACAGTACATATTTAAACAAAAGGGCATTTAAGAAACTACAATTTAAAGTAGAGACAATTTTTGTAAGACTTTTGCTCTTTGTTTTTTAAAATTGCGCAAATTGTTAAATAGTTAAATGTCAGATTAAAGTCTATATTTTTATTGCTACTTTTTATCTTTAGTATTTAGCGCACATTATTATTCTCCTGCTGTTCTCTGAGGTGGCTCGGGCATCTGTTCCAGATTCCTCCTGGGCGCCTCCCTAGGGAGGTATTTTGGGCATGTCCCACCGGGAAGAGAACCCGGGGAAGACCCAGGACACGCAGGAGGGACTATGTTCTCTTGGCTGGCCTGTGATCCCCCCGGAGGAGTTGGAGGAAGTGTCTGGGGAGGAGGAAGTCTGAGAATCCCTGCTTAGACTGCTGCCCCCGCGACTTGGCCCCGGATAAGCGGAAGAAGATGGATGGATGGATGTTCTCTGTTTCTTTCAACACTGACTATAAAAAATCCTCCACCAGAAAACATAGGGCAGCTTTAACCTTCATATTGTCACTCACTAGTTGTTTATCATATCATATCATCATCTCCTTCTTGAGACTTAAGAATAATGTCGCTTGTCATTGTGGCATGATCCCCTATTTTAATGCAATGCTCAACTTGGAATTGCATGCTCATACTGATCTATAGTTGTTTACTTATATATAAAATAACTACTCCAAAAAAAGTTTAATGGAATGATTTAATCAAATGATTAAAGGTGTCATTTGTATGTTTTAGGAGAAGGAAACCTCCTTTTCTTAATGTTGTTTTGACTGGAGTGTTCCGCAAAAAGGCATAAAACCAGGCAATATCCATGGAAACAGGCAGGTAACTTCAGTAAACCAAATATTTTTGAAGTTGACAAAATGAAAAATAGAAAGGTTTATAAGCAAAGCAAAAACATTTTCTAGAGCCAAGAAGGTGACGAACTCTCCAAACTTAGTGTACCTCTAAGAGCTTCAAAAATTAAGGGTATAGTTAAGCTTGCATTATACTTGTATGTAGATGTACCCGCTACATGGAGATGAGACATACTGAATCAAGCAGAGAAAATGTTGACAATATTTATAGTTTGTGCAGGTCATTTAAAGCAGCTTCTAGGAAATAATGTACTTTTCAGACTACAAGCCACTATTTTTTTCTCACGCTCAAAAGACAACATGTGCATCACTATCATGGACCATATATCTGCGTAAAAATCACAAGTCACAACATAACACTCACTGGCTAAGCATAAACTCAAGGTTACTTAACGTAACAACAGTTCCTTGATAACAGAGTGAGGTGTTTCACTATGGGAATCGCCTGAAGGTGAAACGCTTCAATCTGTTATCAAAGAACCGGGGTTACATAAAGTAACATGGAGTTCTTTTTCTAACGTCGTTCGGTGTTTCACTATGGGAGATATGGCCCACTCCCAGATTGCAAATCAGGCTTTTAAAACTGTTCCCCTCCTAGGAACACCTCTCCTATTCTATCACAATGTTCTGCCCTGGAAACTTCTTAAGGAGCTCGGCTCCCTTGGCGACTCTTTTGGTTGGAACACCTAAAATGGCAGACACATGAGGTAAAGTTCACTTTTCAATTATTTTCTACACTGATAACTGATATACATTTTCTCTTCTGTTGCAGATAGCCTCACAAAACCCAACTCTCATTAAATCTTTTAAAACATTGACTTGTGTTCGTTTATTTTAATTGTAATTGGGCTGCAACATTACACCACCTTTGGCATAAAGGCTGGGTTGGGGTGCAAACGCACCTTAGACATGCCGGGTTCACAGATATGGCCTGTGATTCACGCACACGTTTTGCTGATGCAAAGCAAGGAGCAAAACTTCAAAGAAGCATATTTCAAGGTAACAGCCTCCAAAGGCTCAAAAGGGTGACGGCAAAGAGCATCCAGCGCAATCAACAAATCCCACAGGGGGACCAAGGGTTTGACCACTGGAAGTTTACGGCCCTTCATGAAACGACAGATCAGAGGGTGCTGACCCACTGTTTTGTCTTCAAATCCCACATGGCAGGCCGAAATGGCAGCCAAATACACCTTGATAGTAGAGAAAGCTTTATGCTTTTCTACCAATTGTTGTAAAAAGCACAAAATATCAGACACAGAACATTGAAAAGAAATTATCTGTTTGGCCTCACACCACTCCTCAAATACAAGCCACTTATAATTGTATAATGAGCGAGTGGAAGTAGCCCTAGCACATTGATTAGTATCAACAACGTGTCCAAAGAGACCGGCAGCATTCAAATTTCACCTCTCCAGGCCAAAGTTTCACACGGTCCGGGTGAAGGGGGTAAATCTCTCTGCCTGCCTCAGCAGAAGGGGCCAAGGCTCGTTCCACAGGAGCTGTATTATCTCTGCCATCCATGGCTTGGACAGCCAGCATGGGGCGATCAAGAGGAGTGATAGTCCTTGATCCCTCACCCGAGCTAGGGTGGGTGAGAGTAGACTGATTGGTTGAAACGCATAGAGCAGGTGGTCTGGCCATGGGTGAGCGAGCGCGTCCAACCCAAGGCGCGTTTATGTCCACCAAGGAGAAGAACAGTGGACACTTTACGTTTTCCTGCGAGGTGAAGACCATATCTCTGCCACAGCAGCTCCACCACTTGTGGATGAAGTACCCACTCTCCATATAGAGCACACCTGGGCATTTGCGGCCCCAGAGGCCGGATCAGGCCCTCGGCCTGTTTTAATCCGGCCCTCCTCCCCCTGGGGATCATATGTGTTTTACTCTTTAGTTTCTCTTATTTTTAACTGTCTTGGCGCTGTAACATGTGTCTGCACTTGTGTCCTTAATAAAGATAACATGAAATTAATGAATAATAGATTCAGTAGCCAGTATTTTACAGAAAAGTGCTTATAATGATAAGAATTTTTTACACCAATGATCGCGGGCCGGCCCTCCGCCACTCGCCTGGATTCCAATATGGCCCTCGAGGAAAAATAACTGCCCACCCCTGATATAGAGGGTTCCCCCGAGACAGTAGATCGGCTCCTCTGTTGAGGACCCCTGGAACATGAGTTCCTCAGAGAGACAGAAGTCTGGTACTGCTCCACAAAATTATCTTCTGAGCTAATTTGTGTAGTTTCAGTGATCGTGTGCCCCTGGCAATTGATGTATGCAACAACAGTCACATTTTTCGTTTTTACAAGAACATGTTGGCCCTGGAGAAACTGCAGAAAGTGTTTCAGGGCTAGAAACACTGTCCAAAGTTCCAGCACATTGATGTGCATTTGGGCTAATTGTGTATCGTTGTACCGCTCACAGTCAGGCGGCAGGCACGACAATAAGGCATTTGTTATCAGTGTCTCTCTCTCTGACACCGCGGCCAGTGGGACCCCCGCAGCCAAGGCGCTGGTATTGCGCCACTGGCGAAGCACCAGGACACACTGTGAATCCGTTTGGAGTCAAACAAGTGCAACGCTGCAATCCAGCGTTGAAAATCTCTCATCATAAACAGACCCAGATGAACGACAGAGATTACTGATGCCATGAGACCCGCGAGCGGAGGTACATCTTGAACATCACCGTTGCCCCCCGATAGAATAGAGCAAGGTACTGGGTGAGACCACTCTGTTGTCAGTGTCACTCGGTGTGAGATAGAGTTTATGCGAACTCCTAAATACTCTGTTGTCAGCAGGCCATATTATTAATTAATTAATATTTCCCTCTCCCCCATGCCTGTGTCCGCAGCTGCAGGCCAGGTTACTTTGCGCCTGGCGGCAGCACGTTTACAACCCTTCATACAGGGTCACTGTCCACAGGGGACGTTGCCTCGGATGCGCTGTGGAGTTTGGACTGTGCCGATGGGAATATGGACTCTTCCTCCACATCCTCCATATCCACAGCCTCGAGGAAATCGGAACCGGCGTCCACGTCCTCTTCACCTGGCTCCATGTCGAGGATGTTGTCCTAATAACAGTGTAATAAATTCGTAAGAACTTATCCAGTGTGAGAGCCAAGCCGACAAATGCGCTCGTCAACAATATCCTTTACGGTTCGTCTATGAACAGTTTAACCGAAACTAGCTGTCTGGCCCAAACGCTGAAGGAGTCTCAATGTTGTGGTCTTCACAGGGAAGAAAGCGAGAATGATGGGGTATTAAGGGGACAACTGTAGATACAATCATCTTGTCTGTTAGAAACACGTGGTGCCGTTGGAGCTTCCATGGTTGGTCACGCCCAAGGCGATTCCCGAACGACGTTAGAAAAAGAACTAGAACAGATTGAACCAGATGTGAAGACACAGACACAGGTAACACAGAGTAATCAAGGACGGAAGGGACAGTAGGGACAGCTGTGATGTGTTTTCTGTTCGTTAAACTTCAAAATGCTGTGTGTTTTATTACAATCCAACGCCTATTCACTTAGAAATTAGTCTAAATAGTAACCCAGCGCAGCGGACTACGGGAGACCCCAATTCAAAAGACGCATTACTACCTTGTTTATTTATGTTTAAATATTTCATGTTACAACGTAGGCACAAGCGGTTTATTGTAAGGTGCGGCCCGTATATGGACAAGTTCTATTTTCTTTGTAAATATCGTGTACGCTGCTTTTATTTTGGAGCGCTGTACTGTATAGCCCGAAAAGTACAGTACTTCTCATTTCCACAAAGACGCTACACGAATGGGTGTGTCTTCAAAAATGACCTCGCAGATGTGTCAAGTATAATCCAAGCTTTACTCCAGAAAATAAAGTTACGTCTAACAAAACACATACATCTGTTGTGTGTGATGGTGAGGTCATGTTAGTGTAGTGGCATGCACATTCGCCGACTGGCCAATCACGTTGTCACAAAGGTATTTAGGGGACGTCTCATCTCTCGCCTTTCTCTTGCCTTTCCCCTCTGACGTTGGCACACAAGCGGGCCGATTTGAAGCAGAGCCGCCAGTTCAAAACCGTGGCGATCGAAACAGTTTCAAACACCGCACGTTGCGGTTCGACCGGTGTTTGCGCTTTGTTAAGTACTGCGGGTCCGTGCCTGTCCATTCATTCATTGTCATGAGAGTTAACCACGCGTTGTTCTAGGTCACTGGCGTCCTTGGCTCTGCACATGATCTGTGTTTCCCCGGCGCGTATGTTCGTTCGATTAATTAAACTGGTAAGCCATATTTTATTTAATTTTTAAATCCATTAATCGGATCTTGTGGATCATGTCTGGTGTTCGTTTAGCTCTGCTCCGTGCGTACTGGCCGCTTTCGGACCACCGACTGCGCTGCGTCTCAACTCTAGAGTGCTACAGGTATGTTTCTGTGCCAGCTCAAACCAAATAATGTAATCGAATTTCAAATGTATTGTGTGCGAAAGGATTGGACCGAGCCTCCTCTTTTTGTTAAGGATCACCTCTTCACTCACCCCGCTCCTCCGCGCTGTTTGCTGTTTGTATGTGTCTAATTCAACATCGTTTAAGAATGTGATTTTCATATTTCCTGTTTGTGGTCCGTCAGTCCTTTTATTTTGGTGCCTCAATTAGGGTAAGCTACATTTTTGTTGGGCTTCCTGGAGCCTTAATCAGGTGACGTTGCACATAATTGATTATTGTGGGTAACATATTGGGGGGTTAGTGGGGAATTGATTTATTCTAAGCTATAACCCTACCTCTTGGTCGTCACATTAGGGTGTACACATAAGTGTAACGAGAGCTGATGGAGCATGTGCGGAACGATGTCATGTGTCCAAAAAACATGCGCAATCATTTCCTCTGTCTACTTTAACAACTTAAGCCAAATCAAATAATGCAACGTTACCTGCAAACTGCTGACCGAAACATTATTTGTAAATAATAATAACACTGATAAGTCTTACCCTTTCAAGTTGACTGTCATCACAATTGACATTTATCACAATAAGTGCATGTCCAACCATCTCTTCTTCAATGTAATTCACATTGAGGTATATTAGGGTTAGGCCCATATCATTATTTATTTAATTGGTCAAACCTCTGAGGCAATTACCGTCATAAGTCATCATCACATTGTAACTGATATGTTTGTTATACACTTATTGTTATCTCTTCACGTTGAATGGAACAATTTTCCATATTTTTTCTTGGAGAGTGACTGCACAAAGCCTTTAACTCTCCAACAAAGAATAAAGAAATATATAAACGAAAGCGCAGAATATAGTGACACTTGAGCTTCAATGCCAAACTGTGAAAATAAGATGGGTGAAATGGAGCATGTTAAGTGTGAGTGTAAGAGGAGATGGGAGGAAAATCTGGTGTCAGGGCATCTATAGCAAACACTCTATCGTCAAACAGATGTAAGTGGACTTAATTAGGTTAATTTACATGGCCAATAAAAATCAGACGCTAGAAAAATCAGATAACCCAATAAATCTCATTTCTAGTGTGTGTTTAGATGCACATCAAAAACACCTTGTGACGGGTTAGCTCATCAATGGATTTTAGAGTAACTATTGTATTTAGACAACTAAATGCAATTAATAATTTCAGTCTTTTGTCAAATTAGTTTGCCATTTTTGCATGCTTTTTCAAAACCTTCACATCAAGTTCACACGTGACGAAGCCAAGGAGAACATCTTTCTGGATTGTGCTGTTAGCAGAGAGGACAGGAAGCTTCTTGTAGAAGTGTACTGTATAGGAAATATAATACACACACAGACCAGCACCTGCTTTTAAATTCTAATCGTCCATTGCAGCCCAAACTGGGGGGATTAGAATATTACAACACAAAGCCCAAGAAAAACCTACAAACTCAGAAGAAGGAAGCACAACACTTCCAGAAAGCCCTTTCTGTCTGTGGTTCCCCCACACCTCCCAGGAGTGTGCAGAATTCCTTTGTCACCTTGGCAGAAATCTAACTAGTCAAATGCTAATGAGGTATTTAAGAAGTGTTAGTTTCAGTTATAACTTCCCCGTGGGCAGGGCTAATTTGAGCTCAGGAGAGTATAATTGCTAATTTAACAAACCATCTTCTTCAGATTAAGAATGGCTTGTGTTTGGATGACCGGATGACTACCTTTGACACTTTTCCTTCCATTAGCCTAACTGAAAATTCTATGAGGTGTGACATCTCCTCAATCTTTGTAAATATTATCTGATGTAATCACAATATTCTATTGTCCAATAATATTTAACCACAATTGAAGCAGCTAAATTGCAGTTTTTTAGCTGCAGCTTTTAGTTGTAAAATCTCAAATTAAAGGTCCGTGTCACTAATGATCAGGTTCATCATTTGTGGGTCTTCAGTTGTGATCATTCTCACAAAAATAAATCTGTAATTAACAGAGAAAACTAGTTCTTGCCATCCATCTGGCTGTATGACATCATTCACATCAATCATTTATTAACTTTTTACTAGATGGTTAGATTTTGTTTAAAGATTTGAAGGACTTCTCACAGTGGTCCCATTTCTTTGCTCCAAGGTCAAATCTTATTCTTAGACTCACTAATTGCCTCTTTTGTACTACTTGTGGCCATTTTCTGCTCGTTACCAAACAAATCAAGTGACCATGACTGAAAATGATTGTAAGTTTTTGGTTCTTTATTTTATTTTATTTTCCAGGCCCAGAGATGCTGTATTATTGCATGTTTTCGGGGTGAATCATTTCCCGCCTTTACATTGCACCAGCTTACGTCATTTTAATGGAAGTTTCAAAACCCTTTTTCACTCCACTCTTTAATAGCACTGTTATAAGTAATGTCTGATAATAATAAGTAATCTGAAGTGTGCAAAGTGAGCGCAGAGGAGTGTGTTGTTGACCTGTTGGACTGTGACGATCGTCAGTGCTATCTTTTAAGCAGGTAATTAATTAGACCAGATCAATGTTGTGCCTCAGTGATAATGATCTCTCCTGGACATCTCACTTATTTCTCTCAGTTGGGGAGGTGTGTAAGCTGCTAATGTGCTGCTAATGTTGAATTGATAGACTGTTGCTTTTAATGCCCTTTTTTTTTTTAATCATTGCAAATCCAATAAAGAATTAGAAAATGAACTTTTATTTTGCCAAAATTGTTGGTATTTGACCCATCCTTAAAAATGATGTGCTTCACTTCACTTAAATGTCCTGGTCTCTAACGTTGTAGAACTTGAGGAATGAAGCAATTTGTTGGTTAGCCTTGAAGAGAATTTGAGCAACGATATGTAATTATGACTGTTTTTAGCTGTATGGGTTTTAAAAAACACAGAGGAGCACTTCTTCCTTTGTACCACTGGAATGACATAGAGTTGGATTTTATGAGCTTCTCAGAATCAGAATCAGAAGCAATATTATTAATCAGAATCAGAATCAATATTATTAAGCAATATATAAGATTCATTGTGAAAGGAGTCTCTCAGTCAAAGTGGTAAATGTGTTTAGATGATTTAGAGTGTTGTACTTCATTGCTTATGTGTAAAAGAATGTTCAAAGCTTAAGCGATGAACTCTGATGGCCCGTTCACACCGCGGCGGCCAAATTCGCGCTGGCCGCCCAAATTGAACACCCGTAGATTTTGAAGGCAGCCGCCCTGGCCGCACCGACTGGCCTCGAACTCACGGCCAAAAAATGCTCGCGCAGCCGAGGCGGCGAACGCACATGCGCAGTGGAGTTGTGTCCTATAGGCAGTTCAGGTTAAGAGAATGGCTTTGGTGTATTTACTTTACAAAGTCCAAAAAAAAAACGGAGGCGATCGGCTCGGCGGCTTGTCTGGGTCCCGCAGATACTTCAGAGGTGAGCAGAGTTTAGTGAATATCATTATTTGCTCCAAGTGCTGCGTCTGGCTGATTTTTTTATTGGTCTGGGATTCACTTTGGTCTTCGGTTCTTGTCACTGTTCGGTAGTGCGTATGTACGTCATTGGAGCGTAATCTCTGATCTCTGACAACTTTTCTGCGGCGGCCGCTCTGGCTGCTCAAACGCCCAAGTCAGGCTGAGTCTGCCCCTCAAAACGCTGGATTTGCGCCGCAAAAACACTGTGAAAACAATTCTAACCCAAGGAAAACATTTCAGTTGTTTGGGAAAGAAAATCTCACAATCTATTTTACAATCTATCCCAAAATATTAAGGTGGCTTTAGTGCATACTGCCGTTGTGTCTTTAAGCAAGACACTTCGCCGGCCTTGTGATTGGCAATGGTTGGAGGATCTGATGCCACAGATCGACAATTGCTTCCACCAGTCGGCCCTAGGGCAGTAATAGCTTTGCACCACTGAGCAAGGAGTGAATGAATAACGCAATGTGAATTGTAGAAAAAGATTAATTTGTAGAATGCAATGTAAAGTGAGTCTCAGTGCATTAATCAACACTTTAATTTTGTGTTGTGAGTCAGGAGGCTAAAAGTCTTCTATTGCTTTATTATAAAACTACATGGAGAAGAAGAGCTCTGTATGCACCAACATGTGCCGCGGTGCTTTATAACCTCCCTCAGGTGCAGTTTCCTGGTAAAGACCCAGAACAGAGCAAACCAACCCCGATTACAATCCCACTCCACATTTGTCATGTAAACTTTGTGCTCTGTGAAATCCACTGTTTCAGCACAAGCCTTTTGTTATTTATAGAGTAGGACAAATGGCTGCAGTCCTGACATATGGCTGGGCAAAACTGGAATTTGCAGAAAGTTAAAAGTTCAGCGCCTTATATTTGGAGTGTTTGCATAACATATGGGTCGCTCTATTAGTGTAAAATCGTAATATGTTTCTAAAGTCATTTGTTTAACATTTAGTAATTGCGAATGAGGATTTTTACAACAAAAGGACACATTTTAAAATAGTAAGATTTTTTACTTTCAAACCTGAAAAGGGATATATTATGTAAAATATTTCAACCATATTATAACAGTGTTACCTCATCATTGTATTTCCTTTGATTCAGGCAAAATGGTCTAGAATCAGACCATAAAGGCAATTTAAAAAAGAAAAACCTCCTAATTTGGGATGGCCCAACCACAGCCACTGATTTATAGCTTGTCTCTCAAATGCCATCTCATCTCAAATATTTTTTGTAACAGAACCAAATATATAACTTGTTTTATCTCATATTTACAGAGTTTAGGGCTTCGCTTATCTGCGGAAATCTGCCACATTTCTCAGTCATCTGTGTTATTTTTCTTCCCTTTTGTACTCGTAAGCCACCATGTTTGTTTAGATACAAACAGACCATGCTATTATTGGTTAATCTGCCTGTCGATCACCAAAACTGTCTTTGACCAGAACTGTCATAATTGTCACATAGCTCTTTTTAACAATAAAACGGTGTAAATGAAAATCCAAATCATTATTTTAGTCGTACGTTTACGTGCATGATTGAAAGGTATATCCACAAGTATTTAGTATTTACTTCCAGCTGCTCCATTTGAATGTGGATGTCCTGTCTAGATTATTTTGATCTTGATATTCTGATACAGTTGTCAAAAGTAAGTTTCTGGAGTTTTATCAAACAAAAAGCACCAGAAGTTACACTGTGTTTTAAGGGTTAGTTTTACGACTCTGGCAGCAGTATCTCATATATAGGTGACACGAGTGACAAAAGCCCTCCCCTACACCACAGGATTGAATTGGCAGCTCGCCCTGTTTGTGACAAGCGCTGGCACTTAATCAGATGCGCGGCAGCATTTGGCTCAGAGAGACTGCACACAAACACAGACTTTCTGCATCTTTATTCCACTGATGCAACAGTGAAGTGGACTGTGGAGCTGTGGAGAAGCAGGTTCAAATATGGTTCAATAGTTAAAAAATCACCACAGGGGAAGAGCAGGAACTGTGCCAAACATTGAGACTAAAGGACCAATAGAGCTGGCTACAGGCCAACAGGGTTTGAATAGACTTTATACAATTGTTGAATGTTGGAAATCTGTTCTACACTGACAATACTAAACTTCTTTGGTAGTTGCAAGAAAAAAAATTCTTATTGCATGTATTAACAACTTTTCTGCACCCAGCTGGAAATTTTTCAACTCAACTTAGCAGAACTTTAATTGAACTAATATTAACTAGGATGTCAAGATGCATTTGACAGATTTTTATTATCTCACACATTATGCCTTTATTATATCTTTGGTTTCATTTAATGGTAGAGTTCCCAATTTTATCCTTGTAAAAGATTATGTTTGTTTTTTCTCAAGCACATAATTTTGGAGTATTTTGTTGATTGCAAACTCGGTAGAAATTTAACTTTGTTGAAAAAACTGTTCTTAAAGCTGCTCTTGCATGTGGATTTCAATAATGGGTCAAAGTGTTTGTGAGAGACACGAACACGTTAGATACTGTTAAATATCTACTTTTGCTGCATACAAATTGGGTACTGCAGCTGTAATATGGATGATTAGTATTACAAAAATGTAGATTGATGAAAGTGAAACAATATTTGCCAATTCATATATTTCTTATAACTTTTGCTTAATACAGCTCAGTCAAACCTCTCTGAACAAAGTGATTCAATAAATGTTGTATTTTAACTTTTAACCATGTTATTACTTTGCGCCATCATCAAAAACCTACCTGGATTTGTATGCTTGTTCTATTAATCCTGTTTATGAGGTTTTCCATGCTTCTTTCCCACTGCTGCCACTAGAATTTGTGCCACATCAAATCCAATAAGGACAATAGAGGGAGCAAAACTGATGTAAAATAGTGTGTGCTTTCAAAATAATCTTAAAGTGTTTTAAAAATAAAGGCATTATTTTAAGTTATAAAACATGGAATACCAATGCAATACCAATGCAAAAGCACATTTAAAGGCCCATAACAGCACACATAATGCACAAATAATGTTGTCTTTTGAACCGGCAGTAAACTGTGAATATACTGAGTATATTCTCTTTAGCACATTAGTTTGTTCTTTTTGCTCCTCATCTGCGTACCGTTCCTCTCCTTTCCTTCTGTGTCAGTCAGACACTGGAGTGAGGGTGAGTGATCCGCCTGTCCTGTCAGCCTCTGTCAGAATGCTCTCTCGGGACGAGCCTCGCAGACGGCCCGTGTCTCTCTTGTGTCAGGTGCAGTCTTCACAAACCAATACTAATGATGGGGGAGGCACACGGGTGTATGCCATGTTCCCTATGTGCTCCCAGTAGACAAACAATGACTGACACCACATTTCTTCCGTTTCTCAGCCCCAGTGGAACAACTGTGTCCATGGATCCTAATGAAGAAAAACAATAGGCATATCTATTTGTCAAAACTTTAGCATTTTCCTCTTCATGTTTTACAGTTTATGTATAGGCTGGATGTATGGCTGTTAAAACCTGACAAAGAGGGATAGGCTTTCTCACTTGTTCAAGCCATTTTTCAAGCCATTTTAAACCAACTACCATTTTATTTAAATAGATTGAAAACAAAAACAATAGGTCATAATATACGTGCAGAAGATAACTTTATTCTTGATGTTCCGTTAGTAAAAACTGAAATGGGTAAAACTGCCTTTTCATTTTATGCTTTTCACACACAATTGCAGACGATATCCGAACATTGCCATGGTGACAGGAATCGGCTTTTCATTTCTATAGCACCATCCCCTTTTTGGAAATTACCATTCATTCGGGGTGTTGTATGATGTCTCTGGCACAAGCAGAGGCTTCGTGCTTTTAAAGTCGGAATAAATTGTTCAGTCAAATGACTGCTTTTGTTTTGAAAACTGGATAAAAATAAACTCTCAGAGGCCATTTTCTCTCCCAAGACAAAAGCTCAAACTCAGCTAAAAGACTATGCTTTTTTATTAAACAATCACGTGATTACAGACTTTGTCCACAAGATGTGCATAATGTTAATGTTGTTCTGCGTGTTCATTTAACTGTTTTATGACTCGTCTTGTGAAATAGGGAACAAGACATTCCAGAGAGACACACCACAGGAAGTTAACTTTATTCTCTCCCAATAAGTAATTCTGTGCCCGTCTTTGGATATAATTTTGGTTTTAACCTACAACATGCAAGCCCAAAAAGGATTTATTTTGAAACTTTTCAAGTCTACAAACAAATTTGGATCAAGGACTTTGATGAACACCCCAAGTCTGCTTGCCCATCAATAAGTCACCACACGCTACTTTAATATAATGTATTTTTGCAAAGTGCATGTTGGAAATGAATGTGAAATTTACTTCCAGAACCTCGGCAGAGTCGAAGTGGGTGGGACTGTTGAGCTCCAAAAATACTTTCCTATGTGTTATGTGTTCCACAGACTAGACACTTACATATGCAATGTGTCCCTGTTCTCTGTACCTGCTCAGAGAAATTTATTTTGAATCCATATCATTGTGTTTTGAATCTTCTCAAAGAACAACAAATCTATTTGCAGCATTTGTCTGAATAAACACATTAACTCTTTTATTTCAACGTTAATACGTAATTACTGCAATCTTATTATCACATTTGTTTAAACCAGGGGTCTCAGACTCATTTTACCTGGGGGCCGCTGGGTGCAGAGTCTGGTGAGGCTGGGCCGCATCAGGATTTACCAAGAAAAGCGCTGATAAAACATTACACTGTTATCAAATTATCAATCATTAACTTTATTTTAATAAATAACAGATAAGCAACTAAAAATGGCAAAAATTATGCAAATTCATTTTGGGAAATTATAATAGGCAGAAAGCATAACAATTTATTTTTATACATCACCCAGCTACGCAAGTAATACCAGACACCCAGTTAAAAGGAGCTATGCTTGATTTGTTTCATATTGTTTGCTAGGAAAAATGAAGTGTTTTGTCCTTTTTATCTATGTCATAATAGACATTTCAAAAGTATTTTTTTCAAAACCTTTCAGTTGATTATAATCTTACCGGCAAGTTCCTGTTTTTCACAGTATTATGACAGTTTTCCTCTCCCAAAGTTCTGAAACATCATTTTAAATTGACTCTGGAGTAAAATCTGGGAAATATCAATGCAGCAGAAAAAAATGACCACATTTGAACCTTCAATAACAGTTTCCAGTTTTGAGTGACCCCAACTCATTGCAAAATCATGGATAGCTCCTTTAAATCACAACAAAACCACATTGCCATTTGAAAATGTGAAGGAATGGAGACTGTTTGTAAATTAAGTGTATTGAATCACGGTATAATACAAAGGGTAATTAATATATCACTGCTAGGGAAGAGAAAGTCTTCAATAGCTTCCCCTCCAGACACTCAGAGCTGGATGCATCCACTTCCACTTTCCCTCGTCCAAATCTGGTCACGGTTTGGACTTGACGAGATTTATCTTCCTAAACACATTTGAATACAGTTAACACATTATTACAGACATGTCTTTAGTATATATTACTTATGCTGCGTGTGCACCAAAACATGAAAAGACGTGCAAACGGTAAATGCCTCACCACGGCGTAACATAAACCAATATTCTATACAGCTTCAATCATTAAGATAAATTACAATCGCCCTCGATAGTATGTTAAGGGCTTCAAAACCTCACGTGAGGCAAGCGGAGCCCTGCGGAACTTTGGCCGAGAACCACTATTTCCATTCGGGTGCAGTTCACGCGGAGTCCCGTGAAACTGGGCCGAGGGAAAAAGCCGTCCTCACGTAAGAGGAGTTGTTTTATGAGTCTAAAACAGAAAACTAGCCGTCGGGATTTCATCAGAAGGGTATATTTCTCGCATCATATCGCGTCAGAAATAAAATGAAATCCGAAATAATCACAGAAACTTACCTCGAGGAGACAGACGTGGTTTCGCTGCTGCCGTCTTCAGTCTACAAACAGCAATGCGCGTTGGCGACTCGAGAGAACAACAAGGAACTGATGGGCTCCAGTCAGACGCATGCGCATAGCTCAAACCGACAGACACAACGGCTTCGCCTCTGAGCGAGGCAGCCCGGCCGATGTCCCGCCCTCAGGCATATACCTCACCGTGATTGGTTCATTTAGCACCGCACACAACAAGTGTAAATCTTGAGGGCCGCACTTATATTAATCTTTCATATTAAGATGGGGGCCGCAAATTATCGTACCGGGGGCCGCAGTTGGCCCGCAGGCCGCGTGTCTGAGACCCATGGTTTAACCCATTTAAGGCGCAATTCCCAGCCCCAAATTTCCTTATGCACTGTTCCCTCTAAAGAATTGCACACTGCTCCAAAGGTCTCTGCTCACAGAAAATCTGCACTGCGCATAGAAAACCGTTGGCCCCAGCCTTGGCTATGTTGGCCCTTACAAGAGACCTGTGGCAGACGGGATTTCCCACTTGTCAAAAGCTGCAGGATCAGGCGTATTTCCGTGGCCTCAAGGAAGAGTGCCCCTGTCAGAGCAGCGGCCTGCGCAGAGCCGAGTGGTGATACGGGGCAGTGCGTGTAGTATATGTGTGTGCGTGGGAGCGCGTGACCACTCCCTGCAACAGAGGACAGAGCAGGTGGAGACGAGTGGAGGAGAGCCCTGCGTCAGGTAGATGTATCATTACAGGACACTTTAACCATGTGAGTAGAACAACGCCGGTGAAACTTTGAGGCAGTGCTCGATGCCAGTGGCGCAGTCTGTGAATGAGCTTTTAATGTCATACATTTCTCCGGCTGAACAGTTTCAGGGGGATTAGTTTAGTGTAGTTTATTTATTTAAAGACCAACCCGTGCAGAAACTTACTGCTGTAATTTGATTCTTTTCACAAAGCAGGGAACTTGGATGTGATACTGGCGTGACCACAGTGCGCAGGTCTGATGTTGCTCACAGAGGTCCAAGGGACCGCTCAGGGAGTTTGTGTGTTTGCTCAGCATGAAGTATTACAGGGGGCATTGCTTATGAGTACATGACAGCTAGTCCTGTTTTTGTCCCTTTCATCAGTGACTGACATTATCTCATCACATCCACATTTACAAATGAACCATAAATCGCTGTATTTCTGCTTCTCCTTTGTTCACTGTCAGAATATAAGTCATTATCACTGCGCTGGGCAAAACAGCTGTAGCCTGGCGTCTTGATTTATGACCCGAGACTTTATTGTCAGTTGTAAAGCCTGTGAATTATAAAGGTATTTCAACGCCAAAGTGTGATTTTAACAGAGGATCAGAGAGTGTTAACACAGTCAGCTGAGCCAGTGCACTGTCACAAGCCATTTGTCATAACATCCATAACAACAAAGTCATGAAAACTCTTGTTTTGCTAATCAAAGCGATGATCTCTGACAATTATGAAAATGTACTTTATTGCAATAATTAACCTTGCGGGTAATGTTATTTGTAATAAAACCCAATGGAAAAAATAATTAGCATTATCTCATTTGCCATGTTGCTTTTCCCCTTGAATGCAAAATGATTTTAAAATTAGACTGTGAAGTGTGGTGGCAGACAAACTTGGAGATGCCAAGAGTGCAGTACAACACATTGCATGCACTAAATCAATGAACGGATCAATTGTTATTATATACAGTATATTCAGTAGATTTATGTAAGACCTCCATAAGTAAGATTTATGTGGACATTATTGTGTTTTTTATATACCCGACTCGTAATCTTCTATATGGGTATGACATGTTGAGTATAAAATGTAAAATATACTACATTACGTAACATATTATTGGTCAGTGACCATGCTATAACAAGGTGAATTACCTTAAAGGTGCTGTACCTGTTGTGAAAACGTTAAAAAACAATACAAGTTCATTTTAAACTCTTTGCAGCAGTCCATATGTATTTTTTTTCACAACAAAAACCAGAGCGAGTTTTAGTTTACCGTCGCGGTAAAGCTAACAACAAATAGCAAGCAAACAGTGCACTTCCTGCTTCTTGGAGAATAAAACGTTCTATATTTAGCTTCAGACAGCAGACAATGGACTCATTTTCACACATAATAGATGCTTTTGGAATATATCTGTACTGAGACGAAAGAGGCAGTACTTTAAAGGCAGTATTTTTTAACCCTTTTTTGATTCACGGCACACTTTTTGGGTCGAAAAGATTCTAAGTCAGTTATTTGCCTTCCTCAGCACAAATAAAAACATAGACGCTCTGGTAGTTTTTACTGTGTTTCAAAAACAAAATAACATGTGCTAGTCCACCACAAGCACTTGAATGCCTCCTCTAGTCTGCCCCTAGTGTGATACAAATGTATTATTAGGACGTTTGAGTTTCGAATCAAGACGCCTCAATCATAGTTCCCATACATAATATGTATAATAAATTGGAAGGCCATTAATCCAGTTCTGGCGTGCATGTAAACATAGTGACTGTTTAAAAACATTAGTTCCTGTTATTTTTTATTTATTTATTAAGGTTTATTTGCTTTTATGAACTCATGTCACACACTACAATGTCTGTCCCCAATTGGGCTTTTACATAAATTGTCATAAACAACAGAATATAATACAAAAGACAATACACATCATACAATTAAAAAGTATTTGAGTTCTTGTTTGAAAAGGATCCAGTTTGTTTCAGTCCATTGTTTGGTGTCTTGTTCACTGAAAGCTTATTGTCCAAAAGTCTTACTTAAAATGGCTTAATATAAAGTGCAACAATGCAGTTAAACCCTGGCATATTTATTGAAGAAGGTCTTACACCTCTCACTGTATGCCCCTTCAATCAATGGACACTTATAGCTCAGCAATAAAACGACCACTCAAGGCTGTAAAGATTAAAAGGAAAATGGTTCAGATTTTGAGATGAGAAAAATACAGCTAGAATTTGGAAGGTTTTTCCCCTCTTTTCACAGCTTGCTTCTATGAATGAAGACAATAGCTGTTCATGGGTTTCAGAATGATGAGAAATTAGGACCATTGTCATAGTAATGAACAGTTAATCAAACAAAATATTATATCTTTGGAATGGGAAAAGAATAAATGTAAGATCTTTAATGCCATTCTGTTAGAACATCTCTGGCAAAGCAATAACCAATAATCTCGATGGAAACAAAGGTGCTGCATAGTTACATAGTGCTCTTTTAACTTGTGGTAACAGTGGCTCAGGGTGTAGAGCAGTTATCTCTTGAAAGACTCTTCACCAACCTCACTGACGTAGTTAAGTAATTGTTGGTTGTTGTTGAGTGGCACAATTTGTACACAAAGGCAATTCAAAGTGCTTCACACAACAGGAAAAAAATGCTTTAAAATCAAAGACATGACAGAATAGTTTAAGACATAAAAGAGAAGAATGCAAATAAGAGCAAATACAATAATTTCAGTCATATGCGCAGTTAAACAAAATCGTTTTTAGTTTAGATTTGAACAATGCCAGAGTAGAGGCCTGTCTCACATCCTCAGGAAGACTGTTCCAGATTTTAGCTGCATAAAACTGAAACGCAGATTCCCCATGTTTAGTCCTGACTCTGGGCACCAGCAGGAGGCCGGTCCCTGAGGGCCTCAGAGTCCGAGATGGTTCATATGGCGCTAATATGTCCAAGATGTACTTTGTTGCTAGGCCATGGAGACACTTGCAGTCTCCTGCCGTCAGTGAAACATAGATCTGAGTGTCGTCTGCATAATTATGATTGAACACATTTTCGCTGCGTATCAATTGACCTAACGGCAGCATGTAGAGGTTGAATAGAAGAGGTCCCAGGATTGACCCTTGGGGAACCCCACAGGTCAGGGCATCTGGTCTGAGACACAGTTACCAATTTCACTAAAGTACTTCCTGTTTTCCAGATAGGACTTTAACCAGTTTAGGGCAGTGTCAGTGATGCCCACCCAGTCCTCTAGTCTCTGTAAGAGGGTCCCATGATCGACAGTGTCAAAAGCAGCACTCAGATCTAACAGAATTAAGACTGAGGCTTTTGCCCGCGTCAGTGTTCAGGTGGATGTTATTTGTCACCTTGACAAGAGCAGTCTCAGTGCTGTGATGAGGTCTAAAACCTGACTGGAAAACATCAAATGAGTTGTTTATTAAGAGGAAATCAGTGAGCTGTTGATAAACAACCTTTTCAAGGACTTTTCCCAAAAATAGCAGGTTACAGATGGGCCGGTAATTACTCAGTACTGCGGCATCAAGACTGCTCTTCTTCAGCAGAGGCTTTATGACCGCAGTTTTCAAAGACATTGGAATGTTCCAGATTGAAGCGACATGTTAACTATGTGAGGGACGGGTGCTAACAAACTGTTCAGCACAGACTTTAGAAATCTGGTGGGTAACACATCGAGGCAGCATGTAGATGAACTCAGACTGGTGATGATCTCCTGGACAGTTTTGTCAGTTACAGGTGCAAAGTGAGTCAGCTGTAAGTGTGTAGGTGGTTTGAGGGTTATTTTTTGCATTGTATAATGTATAGCATTTTTAATGCCCTGAACTTTGTCATTAAAGAATAATGCAAACTCATTACACTTGGACGTAGAAATTAGTTCTAACGGCAGCTGAGCTGGAGGGTTTGTTAATCTGTTTACTGTGGCAAACAGGACACACAAGTTGTTACTACAGCTTCCAATTATTTCAGAAAAATATCCGTCCCTAGTTCTACATAAAATGAGGTTGTACATGTACAATTTCTCTCTGTAAATCTCCTTTTGAAACCTGGAGCTTTGACTTGCGCCATTTTCGTTCGGCCCGGCGGCACTCCCTTTTCTGTGCTCTGATCGAATCATCTCCATGGTGCCTTCTGCTTATTTTTAACAATTTTAGCCTTCATAGGGGCAATGGTGTCGAGAACATTCAAAACACTAGATTTGACAGAGTTCAACAAATCATTTACATGAGAACATGAGACATTTTCAAAGTTTTCCTGTGCTGTCATTTATGTGTCTCCTCCGGACAACTGCAGGACCAGCCGGTGGTTTGGGAAAAACAGACAGGTCAAAAAGAAGACACAGAAATGATCAGACAGAGCAACATCGACCACATTGACGTTTGAAATATTAACCCTTTTTGTAATTAGAAGATCTAGAGTGCGCCCTCTGCTGTGGGTGGGCCACTCACGCGCTGAGTAAGACCGAAAGTTTCAAGGACAGCATGAAGCTCTTTAGCGTTTCTGTCACAAATATTATTAACATGAAGTCTGTGCATACAACCGAAAGCATCTCAGTAAAATCATCAATAAAAACTTTGCAGTGCTGAGGAGGCTTGTATAAAACAATGAAGAGAATGGATGTTTTAGCTCAATTTTAAAGGATACGTACTCAAATGTTGAAAACACTCCAAAGGACAACCTGTGGGTAACTATTTCATCTCTAACAAAAGCACACCACACCTCCTCCCTTTTTGTTTCTCGTGTTTCAGATTCAAACATAAAGTTGGGTGGAGCAGATTCTATTAGAACTAAATTTCCTGTGTTTTTGTCAAGCCATGTTTCAGTTAAAAACATAAAATCAAGATTATAAGAAGAAATAAATTTATTAATTAAGAATGATTTGTTACATAAAGATCTGACATTTAGCACAGCAAGTTTCAGACTAGTTTCAGTGAGACTGGGCGTTATCTTTTTACAGGGAATATGAATCAAATTTCTCGGATTGGGCAGTCTGACTCGCATTTTGTTTTCCCGTCGGGAGGCTGTTTTTACACAGGTTTCTGGGTTGGTTTGATTTTATTATGACTATAAGTCCCGGCAACGCTGAGACCCAGTGCACCCTAGCTATGGGAGATACCAGGTGAAAGGCGAGGGGGGATATGTGGGGGGCTTTTGTTGCTGTAGCGGGAGCCGGTGAGAGTTTGGGACCAGGTGAAAGGCGGGGGGTTTAGGTGGGGCGGTTTTGTCTGTTATAGCAGCCAGTCAGGGAGAGTTCATCATCGTTAGAACTCTTCATCTTATTATATTGGGCGTAAGTGGAGCCATCTTAATGCCTGATTTGATCATATATTCAAGATGGCTGGGAAGACCCCTGGGTGAGAGTGGAGATGGAAAGGAGAGTGAGGAATCTGTAGTGGGAGTAGATGTTGCAGGGGTGATCCAGGGCTGCCACAGATGGGTCCAAGGCCTTGATCAGAATCAGAATCAGAATCAGAAAGAGTTTATTGCCATTGTCAATGAACAAAATTCACAAACATAGAAACTTGTCTCGGCCTTAAGGTGCAACATAAAACACTGAGTATAATAATAAACAACATATATTCAATCAAAAAAGGCATGCATGATGAGGACCGTGCGGGAAAGAACTGAAATGACTCCTGTGCTGGCCGCAGTGAAAATTGTCGTGGTGCTGCTGCAGATGAGTCCTTCGCTGGAGGCAGTGGAGGTGATCGTGGAGCAGCTGAGTTGAATCCTTTGCTGGTGGTGTGGAGCGACTGCTAATAAATCCTTTGGTGGAGGTTTTGGTTGTGGTGCTGATGATGTTGAAGCATTGGCTCGGTCTCTGGCTGATGGAGCAGGAATTCTTCTCTCATTCCTCTCTTCTCTAACTATCTGCTCAGCAGCCTGTCCAGGCCCAGTCCAATGCCTCAGAGCATGGAGGAGATTCTCTGTCAGCACCCTCACTCCACCTCTGCATAGGTGTGGGCCATTTCTTTTAAACAGGTCCTCTCATTTCCAGAATAGATAGAAGTTCTCAATGTAGTGCAATCCTCTAGGCGCACACTCTTTGGACAGCCATGTGTTCAGCTGAAAGCAGCCAGCTAAACTTGTTTATCTTCCTGTCGATGTTTGGAAGAGGGTCCACTTATGAATGTTTTGATTTCCATTTCATCAAGCACATCGAAAACTCCAAGAAGTCTCTTTTCAAAAGTAAGTTAACACCTCTAGTGTGAATTAATTATACAAAGTGAAATGAACAGTGAATGAATCATGACGGTGATGTGTGTAGCTGTATAAGACAAATTATTTTGTATTATTTATATTAAACGAGCCAAACCTTCAAATGTCCTTTTCACTTCATACAAATTAGAAATAGAAAAACTGTGTGTGGTCGCTATAAACATTTTGGGTTTGAATCCAGCTCTCGACATTTGCTAGTCTATACCCCCCACTCTACTCCTTTCACAACTGTCCTGTAACAATAAAGCCTTTGAACCCAAAAAAAGAAAATAAAGATAAAAGTGCACAAAAGAGCATAAAATAAATGTATTTGAAAAAAATAAAGTAATTGATTAAAGGATGTGAGCTGAGCTTGTTGTAAAGTTTTCATGTATAATATAAAGACACAGTGATGCTACACCATTGCCGGTTTACATACAGATCCCATTATAGAACCAATATACTGCAGTCTATATACTTGGACTATAGAGGTTGACCTTTTTAGAATTGTCTTTGATTCAGAGCTATGTGCTGGTGTAGGTGGCTCTAAAATAGAAGGTCGGCTCTGCTCCCGCCTTAGATCTGTCTCTATACTGATGTTAGCTGAAATCGTCTCTTTTTTTTCTTCTTTTTTCATCCATTGATTTGTGTTCATAGTGACCATTAGAGAGCGTCCACCTTCACAACACAGACACAAGCATGAGCACTGTGACCTTTGACCCTGTTTAGCCGACAGTGTTGTTAAGGCATGACTAGCCCATATATACTGTATGGATTTGATTGTTAATTAAGTGTTGATGCATGTGTGACCTGTGGTAGCGGTCGTTTGGCCTGACAACATTTTTATTGTGAGCAATGTCACCTCTCCACAGATCTGACAGGGCAGAATTGGAGATAAGGATTTTGGGCTGATTTTTACAGCAGTCATAAAAAATTACTGAGGCGTACTCATCATTCCAAGAAAACATGGCATTTCTTGGAAGCTGTTCTGCATTTAAACAGACACGAATGCATCTGACATGGCTAGCACATTTTTACTCTTCTGATCTCACTTTCTGTTTATGCCAAACTTTTTTCTCCAAAAACATAATGAAGCAGAGGACATATTTAGTCATAAGTAATATATCCTCTAGAATAGGGGTCTCCAATAGACGGCCCGTGGGCCAGACCAAATTGCTTTGGGGTACGGACCTGGTTTCCAGTTTCCCATAATTAAAAATATATTATTTAATCCGCAGCACTCCTCGCTGCTTTGCTGCTGTTCTGCCGCTGGTCTTGGTGGCCCAGAGAGCCCCGGTTTCTCTGAAACACTGCTCTCAAATCACAAACGTGTGATGTAGCAGACACAATAAATAACAGCTTCATTGATGATCTGGTGTAACTGTAACGTGCGTAAGGACCGTGTGCTCCGAGTGTTTGGAAGTCTGCCTGTAACGAGGAACATTACGCGCCATGGCACCGGAGGAAAGAGTTTTTTCCGGGCTTCGTCGTTGGATTGAAAGGTCTACATGAGTGCACAGCAGGTCTGACCGCTGTGCGTGATGTGCGGATTGTCCCATGGGTCTGGTTATGAAAGTATGAAAGGTGGACCACGGTCTCGTCCCGGGACATGTGCACTTTTGCTTTAGGCGCGTCTAAATTCATAAGCTAATTTCTCCGTGAATATGTATCGGATTGTAACACACTATTTTACCGGGTAACGTACAGAAAAAGTGACTATGGAGGCAAAGGAAAGATAAAAATACATTATTTCTCACGTGCAGATCCGTTGTCACCAATTTAGTGCTTTCAGGAACTTTTTCCCGTTGTCCATTTCATTTTGTTGCATATATTATTACGTTGCAAATTTTCTATTGACATTTATTTTAAAATAGTCCTGTTTTAGAACTGCTTTAGTCCTGCTCTAGTCCTCCTTTAGTCCCGCTTTAGTCTCACTTTGGACCTGCTTTGGACCTGTATTAGTTCTGTTTTAGTCCTGTTTTAGACCTGCTTTAGTCCTGCTTTGGCCCTGCTTTAGTACCGCTTTGGACCCGCTTTTGGAAAAATCCTGCCTTATAGTTTATCCATGTTTTCTGGTAGATATGGTTTGTTTAGTCTTGATTTAAACCTGGTCTTGTCCCAGAAGACAGGTATTGCTTACTGCTTTTGTCCTGTTTTAAGTCATGTAATATTGTTATGATGTTTTTACTTCTCTGAAAGTAAAGTCCTATGTTGATTTCTGTTGTTGAATTGGGCCACTTTGAGTTGTTTGTGGATCTTATAGAGATAAAACATAACATTGTGGTGGGATTTTGTAGGCCAGCCCCCGGACCTTAGCCCTTCCAAAAATCAGGCCCCTTTGAAAATATAACAGGAGACCCATGCTCTAGAACAAAATCAAACTTCTCTCACCTCAGACTAACACTGTTCTGTGCTTTGCTCATTGATTCCAGTCACAAAGTGTTTTGCCTTAAATTTTTTCCACATAAGCATCCATGTTTGTTTTGATACGAATGGACCTTGCAGGCTAATCCACCTGTGCATCAAGGTCATCTGAACTTGCAGAAATGAAAATGGTGACCAGACTGATATAGATCGGTTAAAAAAATACAGGTATATAATTTTGGATTGTGCAGGCAAAAATATTGTTGTCAATGTAGTGGGTTGTTCAGATGGGGGCTTTTCACTTTTAAAGAGCCACTCTACCTTTAATTAGGTTCGGAACAGGAATCTTGGGTTTGTTTCAATATACAATATGATTTTATTGAGATTATAGTGATAGAATTATATATTTATTGAAAAAAGTACTAGCTTTGATCATCGGGTTTCCGCTTTCCTCAGAATCTATAACAAGTGGTGGGAGGTCAGCTGTCTGAGACTCTACACAAGTTCTCTGTCTACATGAAGAATGATGATGTTTGTGTGAGTATTTGTGTGCATGGTTAAGTTGTATGCAATGTGAAGCAATGTGGTGTTTACATCTGTGTGAGCACAAGCTTTTAACACAGCGTGTTTGCACCAATGTCTTTCAGTCTCGTCTGCTGAAAAATGCGTACTATAACATTGCGCAGGGACCGTTTTGAATGTGTTATGTTCCTATGCTTTCTCACTTTACATTCAACTGGCACTATGTGTCAGTGAGTAATTATGTTTGCTTTCGTTGATATGCATACAATTACAATATTTATATTTTGTTATGGGTTCACTATTCTTATAACAATAACACAGTTGTTTCTTTCTCGTTGGGTCATTTAATATGGTTTTGTTATTTAAATGTCTTTCATAACATTCTAAGCAATACTGGATAGAGCTTAAAATTAACCAATTGAATAAAAATAGTAACATATAAAATAAGTATTGAAGGTGTTTTGTCTCAAATGGAGTCACGCAACTTATACAGCAAATAAGAGGAAATTAAAGAAAGAATGAATAAATATAGAGAGAAATAAATGTAAACACGCTGCTTTTATTATTTTATGTTGTCTCAGGTATAAGGTTGATATTTCTTGGATAATCAAAGCTCACTGAAGGCTTGAATGTTAAGGTTAAATAAGTAAATTTTACAAAAGTTACTCGGGGAATACAGACTGTCCCAAGCAATATAAGCCAAAGGTCAGTCCTGAGAACTCATTTCAGCTACATTTCAAGATGAGGTTCTAATATACCACAAAAGTAGAAAATAAGTCAAAAGTCAAAGTCATAGATGGATTGAAGGTGTCATCCAAAAGTTCACCACATTATTTAATTATTTCATTGGGCTTTAACTGAATACACAAAGGCCGCATTTAGAGATATTTATTTCAGTCTTTGACAGTCATTAAGGGTCACGTTATTGCTGTTGTTATTTACAGCAGTGGTCCCCAACCCCCGGGTACCGGTCCGCGGATCAATCAATACCGGGCCACACAAGAATACATTTTTTATTTCTGTTTTATTTATTATCTGAGTTATTTTGAAACGTCTTTTATTTTGAAATGACCGTATTCTCCTCTCTGTTACATCTCCTCATTTGAGCGCCAAAATTTAACCCAGCTAGCAAACAGGTGTCTTTGGAAAGTTTCTTTGTGAAAGGGAAAAGGCACAATGAAGAGAGAGAAGAGCAGCCTACGACTTCCAAGAAAAAGAAAGGTTTTAGCAGACAGTACCGGAGTCCTACTTGAAGTATGGATTTATCGCGACAGGTGATTCCCACACACCAAGCCCGCTCTGCATAATATGCGGTGACCGGCTCTCAAATGAGGCAATGAACCCCTCAAAACTGCTTCGCCACTTAGAGACCAAGCACCCAGGAATAAAAGACAAGCCCCCGGAGCATTTTGAAAGAAAAAACATGAACACGGTCGGTAACACAGTGGTGAGGAGAAGGAGAAGGAGAGGGGAATGGAGAGTTTGTGCGTGTCGGGCACGCAAACGTACAGGAGATTCATTCACGGGCGAACCAGAGAGTTTGATGTTATAATAGCGTTATATTGTTGGAGCAATGTGCTAATAAAGTTCCATATGAGTACACAGTGGATTCACGTTTGTTATTATTTCACCCCCCCCCCGGTCCGCGGTAAAATTGTCAAGCGTTGACCGGTCCGCTGTTAGAAAAAGGTTGGGGACCACCAACAGTATATTAAAGGTGCACAAAGTCACTTTTCTGATGCAGGGTCTGCTGTCTGCTTAGTTATTCAGTGTTCACTAGTATGGCCTTTCCATCGGTCAGTCGTTCTCTCATCAGGATTTGGTGTTCACACTCCATCTACTGGCAGTAGAAGGAATAACCATGGGGGAAAAAAGTTTTTCCTGACATGTTACTGTAGCACACAGGGTTTGGCAATGACGAACTTAAAACGGCACAGGAGACCTCCGGAGCTCTACCAGTGTAAGAATTTTGGGAAATTTGAACCTAGGTGGTCAGCATTGACAGAGGGAGATGAACTCGTAAAAAGAATGAAAGAAACAGGCCTGAAAGAAGCAAAATACTACTCTTGATGGGGAGGCAATTTTATATAACGTAGTTAAATGATCAATTTAGCATATGTGTCCTTTAAGTGTTTTTCAAATAATGTTTAACAATAAAAACATTGTTGAATATATGCAAGATTCTCACCTTTAACACCTTTATTTTGTCAAATGGCCTTTTAAACTGTCAGACAATCGTGTCAGTTGTATGTAAATTGTCCCTGTAATTTCAATGGAATGTTGCATATTGACGACATGGGCAGAGGGAGAACTCAGCTCTATGTCCTGTCATTTTTCTCTTTTACTGTATTTTTCAAAATGTCTTTACAAACTAACTTCACAAATGTACAACTATGGTCGTATGGAACCTGTGGTAAATATTTATCAAACAACGTCATACTTAGAAATACATGAGAACCTGTCATAGACTTCTGTCTTGTCTTGCACCAGTACACACTGGTCAGAGCAGAGATCAAACTGCCAACTGCCCTGAAATATCTATTTTTGGGTTGGGTTTGGCACATTGAGAAGCTCCTACTCACTACTAACATTTATCGTCTTGGATTAAAAAAAAATAAAAAATACAAAATACTTTTTTACCCTCACCCTTGCCACTCAAAAAAAAACTATGATTCAAAGAACGTTTTGGTTTCTTATTGTCAACCATGGCACCCCAGAGAGAACTCAGAACTCTCTCATAAAAGCAGGAACTTAAATCTTGCATTGAGCATGCCTATCGGCGCTGGCGTCTCTGGGAGACCAGAGGCTGCGTTTGAATACAGCCCTACAAAGCTTTCTCTCAAATCAGAATGAGAAATGATTTGGCATGTTTCAGCGGCTTCACAAAAAACAACCTCTGATGAGTTTCATTCAAATGTTGAAGGGCCTTGTCAGTTTCTGTTGGTGCTCGCTCAGTGTGAGTGAGTGAGTGAGTGGGTGAGCGGAGACCTTTATAGTTTGATAAAGTCAAATCTATGACTGTGTGTGGCTACTGTTTTCAACTTCATGAGTCAACCCTCCAATAAGTAGGACTTAAAGTATATATGACAGGTTCTCCTGTTTTTCTGTATTATTGTGACTTAGTTTGGTGGTATAGTACCAGTAGTACATTTGTGAAGTTCCCTACCTATCCCTACCTATGTCATCAATATGCAACATATCATTGAAAATACAGAGTCAATTTATACTGACAGTTTAGACGGTCATTCAACAAAATCAATATGTTATCAGGTAATATTTATTTTCAAATAATAACTGTTGAGTAATTTATATGGATTTTGGCCCGTGTTTACACTTTGGTTTTGGAATTACCTCTGCCCATGTCAAGCACTGCCTGTCCAAAAAAAAAAGTCGCCACTCTGATTCAACTCAGCAAATACAGTAGGTCCTCTCCCCCTACTGGATAACTGCTGCATGGGTGATGACCTTTCAGCTGCAACACAGTATTTAAACGCAATTTATGCAGTGAGTTCTCGTTTCTGTAACAACTATGTGGAAAGACAAATCCCATGGTGATGAAAAGAAGGGTCAAATCAGTGGTATCAAGCTGAGAAAACATTGAAGGAGAAGCAGAAACTAATCTACTACAGATCTGAACCCCAGTGAGAGTGTTTGGGATGAGCTGGAGAAGGCTTTGTGCAGCGGTCACTCTCTCACATCATCAATACGAGATCAACTGGAGAAAAATAATGCAACGCTGGATGGAAATGAATGTTTGAACATTGCAGAAGCTTATTGAAACTATGCCAATCAAAGCTAAAGGTGGTCCTACCAAATATTTTCCCCTGTGGAGACTTTTTTGGACAGGCAGTGTATTTGCCCCCCATGTCCAACCAGGAAATTCAATTATAAACTTCACCAACATTGTCAAACTGGGGAAAACTAGGCGAAATGTTAATAATGTTCATCAATCATGTTAATTATATATTTTAGTGAAATATGCACTTTATGTTCACAGTTTGGCCATTTTGATATGTCCTTGAACTAAATTTTTCCGTATTCTATGAAACTGAGGATTGTCAAATAAACAATACCCAGATAAAAAACAACATTAAACCAGTATCAAAACTAAATTCACAAATGAGCAAGTAATGATACTGAGAGAAAAAAAACTATAATAGCTACACAATTCTATCATTTTGTGTTGAAAATGGCATTTTATTATTTCATTGTGGTATTGAAATCGTATCATGCCTTGTCCTATCTAAAAATCTCTTTTGTACTCAATAGATTTTTGGGTTAAAATGAATGAAAATAGTTCTGAATCATTCAGGCCATTCAGTTTTCAGACCAAACAACCTGGTCCTGTTTTGGTAAATTTGGAAATGTTCTTTCAAACACAATTTAAAGTTGTTTTACTCACTCTCTTGATTTATCTGGTCATGGCCTATCTGAGTTTATCAAATAGAGGTCTTTATAATCTAGTCGTCTTTGTGGACTAACTTCGTCAAAAGCAAAATGCACAGCACCACTGAGTTGAAAGCAAATCTCACCTCATTCAGATGTAATAACACCAAGGTTAAATGTGTTTTAGGCTTGGTGTAGATTTGTATCACTTAATAAAACAACCTTCAAACTCAGCTACAGCAAGCAATGTTAGCTTGGCCATATAAAAGATGAATATGAACGTATAAAGCACTTTTTCCACATTTATGTGTCTCTATGGGTTCTTTCCATACCATTGTATTTTAAAAGGAGGGAGCCAGCTGTTTTCAAAGTACTTCACAGAAAGTGCCTGTGGACTCAAATTGCTGTCATTATAGAAGATAAACACAATATGATATTGGCATCTTTCAAAGTTTGATCCTAAAAATGCATTGCCTCTATTTACCTTCTCTCCCCCTCAACTCTTTTTCCCCCCATAGTTTTAAATATTAACTGACAAAAGCATCAAGCACTTCCTTCGAATAAAAGAGCTAGAGGTCAAAACTAAATTTTAATACACTCACATTGGCAGAAATGTTTTTCAGGGGGCGTTGTGTCACAAATGTGAATTCAGACAAGCGGTGAACAGGAAAACTCTGAAATCTCCATGCTGTCTTTTTCTGCCTGGAGCAACGGTGCACCTCACAGCAGTCTCTTTCCACAGACCTCATGTTGGTGATCTGAACAACAATGCACAACAGAGACGAGGTAGAATGTTGAACATACGCTTTTACTTTAATATAAAACCATTGTTAGTAATGGCATTAATGGTCCTTAAACAGCTGTAAACTGACAGAGAAGTCTTGGCTTTCCTCTGCTGGAGGAGCCCTTTTGTCCAGGCAGTTGAATTCAAATTTGGGCCTTTATCAGAATCAGAATCAGAAAGGTTCATTGCCATTGTCAGTGAACAGGATTAAAAAAATTAGGAACTTGCTTTGTCATCAAGGTGCAACATACAATGAATGAATAATAGTAGTAGCAAAATATATTAAAAAGTGCATTACAGTCGGTCAGAATAGTACAATGAATGGTTATTGGTTTGAATAATTGTTAAAGTTGCAGGTGTTAAGTGTTCATAAATTCAATTGCAGAGGGAAAGAACCTGTTCTTGGATGGACCGTAGCCTCCTGCCTGAGGGGAGTGGTTCAAATAGTCCAGGGTAAGAAGGGTCTTATTGATAAGGTTTATTAAAGATGTGCCTTTCATTTTAGCACTGCTGTCTTCCCTAGCAATAAAAGCTATACATTGCATTTACTTAAGTACGGTTGAGAAATAAACTCACAATATGGCAATAGTGGATGATGCTGTTTTGACATATGTCTGTCAAAACAAGATGACAAGATGAGCATTCAATAGTAAAGAAACTTGTTTAGCGGCCTTTCTAGTGAAAAAAATAAATAAATCAGAATTTCACCCATTCTTCACTGCTGAACAGGCAGGAACAGTGAGCAACCAAAACCTTGAGCTCGGTTCAATAAGGAAACAGTGCAGCCCAAAGAATAAGCCAGAAAATAAAATCAGGTATATGCCCTCCATGTATCTGTCCCATCTGCCATCTGTCCCATTATCCAGCGTATTTGTCCATATTTAAGTTCAGCGTAAGTAAATCTTTCCATTTTGTAAATGTCCAAAGTTATTTCAGTCCAGTCCCTAATATTCGGTTCTGTTCACATTCTTCATCAGTTACAACACAATTTATTTATCATCCCATTATTGATCTACCTTGTTGAATTGTTGTTAATCTCAGTAAAATATTTATGGTTTTTAGATGATTCCACTGGAGAGATCTGAGATATATACTTTAATACACTCATCTTGGGCAGGAGTCCATCCGAAACAGAACTTCCCACAAGAACAGTTTCGTTCCCTCTGCCGTTGGGCTCATGAACACTTCTTAACCCCTATCACCTTAATAACACACGTCACTTCAATAATTCATGTATATTTAACCGTTTTCACTGTTAATTTTGCACTATTGTTCTGCTCTCGTTGTATATGTATTGTATTTGAAATAAATTCGACACATTTTATTTTGTTTGCCCTTATATTTCATCTTATTTTAGCATAGTCTATACTTTTTACTATTGTTATTAGACATTGTTATATGTTGCTTATCGCAGAAGTAAGATCCTAGTTTGTGAATTTTGTTCACTGACAATGGCAATAAAAACTTTTTCTGATTCTGATCAAAAGAAATGCAGTCAAAGAGTCAGGGTTGCTTTGTTTAATTCCCTGGTTGTAATAATTCTTTATTTGTAAGTACCTATAAAAGTCCAGTTTTGGTGGTAATGGTATAATTAGTAGTTTTACATAACACTGGATGTTCCCTGAAACACAATAGTATTTTACAACCAGCGCGCAAATAGGCAGTAAATAATGTACAAATGAAACGCTTTAAATTCATGTTAAGACAACAGATTTGTTTTATGTTTAAATTAAAAACAAGGAAACGCTGCTGTACTGAACCAGAAATTAAAGTCACGTTGAGAAACATTGGAGCCAGCATGTTGTCAGACTTCAGATTTGAATGACAAATGGGCTCTGACTTTAATCCATTCGTTTTGGATAATGAAGAATTGATTACATGTAAATTCCTACAAATGACCTACATAACACATTTTAGCCTTTGTAACACGGCGTCACGTTTCCTCTCAAACCAGGGCCGGCGCTTGACATTATTCAAAGACCTTTTCACACCAACGTCTTTTCTAATCTCACTTCGTCGTCTCCTGTTTACCTGCTCACCCTGGTTGCTCCTTCGCTACATGGACACACTGTGACATGAAGATGAATCAATTGCAACCAACTTGGAAGTACATCCATCATTGAAACAGGTCAAGGATTTACAAAGACGACGAGCCACATCTGACACAGTATTTTAATAGGGCACAATTTACACTCGTTCAGATGTGCTGCAGACTGATACTCACTGAAACAAAAAAAGCTTTTGTGGGTTATTGTATGTTGGAAAAATGGTTGTCAAAACAAAATGAGGTAAACAAATACACACCAAACAGATAAGCTAAAACCGAACACCTAAAGAAACCGGATTGGATGGATGGAGTCAGATTTGTTGTACAGTATAATTTAAAAAAAAATATATAAACAGTACAAATAAAAAAACAACGGAACATACAATTTACATAAAACATCCATTGGCAGCCCTAATTTATAAGTCTGGCATATTTGTCCCAATTAGGCCAAGTATTTTCAAGTTTTTGTTTTTTTTTTAGCAATAAAGCACCAGTAACTTGAACAACTTGAAGCGAGTTTAATGCCATGCTTTGGAACCTTCTTTGTTTTGTCTAAACATGAAGCAAAACTCATTTCTTAGTGTTTTTATCTTATTTTCATCCGTTCTCTCATGTCTTTATATTTTATCATCCATTTAATTAATCTCTGAAGACAAAATTAAATAAGATGAATAAAATAGTTGGTTAACACTGTAGTAGGACTATGGCAATTCAGGTGTTCTCTCGCCTCTGGGCCGGAGGTGCACAACATGCCACGACTGTAACAACATTTTGTGTTGCACAAAATCTCCCACTTTTCAGTAAATTGAGTTAAAACAACAAAATAACTTCGATAGATTCGATTTTTGAGAAGAATAACATGCTAAATGCATTACCAACATTGCTTTTGCAAAGCCCATCCGGTACTGAACCAGATTTAAACTAGGACTAGACTAGTACCAACCAGGTCTGAACCAGGACTAATCCTGAATCAAAACTGGTCTAAAGCAGAATTAAACAAGGACAAAAACAAAGACGAAAGCAGGTCTGAACTAGTGTTAACCCAGAATTAAACCAGTAAGCAAGAAAATAATTGTTTTTATTTGGAAGATGGGTCTTGGGCCAGATTAAGTTGCTTGGAGGGCCTGATTTGGCCCCCCTGGCCTTATGTTGAATAGCCCTGATCTATAGGCTAGTTACCTCACTAAAATAATGAATTAGTTCTTTATGGAAACGTTTCAATTAATTTAAGAATAGACAGAGATTTCCCTCGTACTGTTCAGAAAACTACAGGACAACATGCACATCCAGCACCATGAGCATCAGCAATAGTACATTTTCTGTGATGGAAACTCACTGCCTGCTCCTGTGTCTCATCTTACCTGGCTCCTCTGGGTTATTTTAGCGCACAGAACAACTTAACCTGTGCTATTCCCTGTGCCCTTTTCATTCACACATTCACAACTCCCTGTCTCTGACCTGCACTCTCGCCTCATGGAACCCACTGCTTTCTGTTCAGTGGCCAGTCCCACGCTGCAGACCTGTTTTCTCATTGTCAGATGCAGCACTGCAAAGCTAATTGCTGTTATTTTTGCTTCATTTCGGCTTCAGGTTGGTGTTGGTGTTGGTGTTGGGTTGCTTGCGTCTATGAATGCACAAGCCCCTGGGAGATGTTCCATTTTATTTTCATATTTCTTACTCTTCTTCCCTGCTGGATTCTCTACTTGTCTCTACACCAAAACAGGAAAAAAAAAAAAAAACACTCACTGTCTTTTAATAGTGCCTAATTTGTTGAATCTTCTGCATGTGTTAACACCACCTGGATGGACCTGCTAAGATTTGCAGGTGTGGTTGTTCTTCACACCTCCACTCAACACCGTTAGGGGCAACGTTTGTCCTGATTTTGTTACTAATTGGTAGATTTTTCAAAAGGATAATTGTTGCCCTGCTTCTGTGGCATGCTGGTTTTATCATCCAAGGCTTACTATAGAGAGATGTGTTCTCTAGAAAAGTTTAAAAATGAAACACAACATGATTTCAACAGAAGTAGACCCTTTACAAATAACTTTCACCCGCTTTTTGTTACAATAGCAGTGTCCTCTTTGAATTCCTAGTTGATACAAATAGGTTCGATTGATCCATCCATGTTGGCCACTTAAAGCTGCTCCGAGTAACTTTTTGGGTAGTAGCCAAGCCATTTGTTTGGAGATGATACAAGTTTAACACCTCCTGTGCAATGTGTGTTGGTTCCTGTAATCCTAAAAACTGCTTTAACTGTTTAGACAGACATGGCAAAGGCAAAAATGTACTACCCGCTTAAATACTTTAAGCTCCTATAGCCGGATGGGTAAAAAGGTAAAAAACGGTACATACATTTTGTTACACAATTATGTTTGTTTGCTTAGCTCGCTCGATTTTTTAGTTTTTTAGCTCTTATGGTGGTTATGTGTACAAAAATGTAAAATAAAGCTAAATAAACATACATTCAGAATCAGAATCAGAAGGGGTTTATTGCCATTGTCAATGAACTAAATTAACAAACATAGGAACTTGTCTCGGCATTAAAGTGCAACATAAAACACTGATCAATAATAAAAAACAACATATATGAAATAAAAAAGGGCATGCATTAAGAGACAATTTAAAATTACTATAATATTAAATTATAAATTATTTATAATATAAATTACAGCTGAATTTACAGTTGTAGTGCAGAAAGTGACAGTGCAGTGAGTGGTTGAATAGTTGCAGTGAAAGTGGCAGGTGTTTAAGAAGTGTTCATGAGTCCAACAGCAGAGGGAAATAAACTATTCTTATGGCAGGAGGTTCTGGTCCGGATGGACCGTAGCCCCCTGCCTGAGGGGAGTGGTTCAAATAGACCATGTCCAGGGTGAGAAGGGTCAGCTGTGATCCGACCTGCTCGTCCCAGAGCATGTATGCTTTATTCATCTAGCTGGACGCTACACCTTCCACAAGAAAAGGTAAATTGTACACTTTTAAATGAGATTATTTTAAATAATGTGTGGTTCATGATAAATGTTGCATAAGTTACATCAGCTTCATGTCTTTAACTTGTATTGTCTAACTTAACATACTATATGAAACTCTGAAGAATTTATTGACAAACTGACCATTCATTATTAATGGTTCAGAGTATTTGTTTTCATTCAACTATGTGACGCTTCATTTTACTTTACAATTTGAAAGTCAAAGGTGTATCTAGCTTTGTTTTTACATTCTAAAAGGGTAGAGTTATTGGTTGATTTCTTGTGTGGCTGCATTGTGTTCTGCAGTTTAAAATCAGACACTTTTCTTCAGAGGACAGTGTTCTCACTGTGCTTCAAAACAAGACATATGTCAAAAGCCCCAACACAAAAGCATGAAACCACTGTTGTGCTCCATCTGGACACAGCTCTTTACAAGAAGCTACGGTCTGAGGAGTGCCTGTTTCAAATGTTGGTAATGAGACAGTGTCCTTGAAGCGCTCTGAGCTGGGCATGTTAGCGGAGAGAAGACCACTGCATTCTGGCTCCCGTTTCTGTAAGTGGGTCAAAGGTGTTTGCCATTTTTAACAGTTGCTGTTTGTTTAAGTCTTTGTCTCTCTCTTCCTCCCAAAAACAAACATGGCATGCCCTCGCTCCTGCTGGCTGCTCCCTCCTTCACCACGGCTCACTAACTTAATGTTAATTACAACACTCAACACGCCTCGGTATCTACAGGCTGTCGCAGACTTGAGTTTTATTTCTGGTTTGTCCCATTAGGATTTGTTGGAGTCCTGCTGGAGGTGAGTCTGATCCAGGCTAAACACAGTAAACAGCATCACTATCCTCTGTCACTCACCCTCATTGTGCCTCATGCATTTGTTGCTGTGGACACAAACCGACTGACAGGAAAGTAGTGCAATGCAATTTACTGCCATTTTGGTTATTTTGCCGTTGTCTGTTGACAGATTTTATTTACTTTTATTCAGGCCTCTTGAAATGTTTCCTCTCGTGTTTGAAAATAAACTGCAAATACTTGTTCTTCTACTTCAGTGGAAATCATTCCAGCAAATTGTTTAATGAATATGTTGCAATGCTTTGATCCTGGTAGGTCAGACAATACATTGTAAGATTTGGCAAAAGAAAAAGTGTAATAGAAATGTAGGAGTCATCAGAGACAAAAAACAAGGCATTCTGTCTTTGCATAGAAAGTTTTAAAAAAAATTCTGTTTTAATGCTCTGCCTAGAATGTTCCACAGTATGACATTAAAACTTTCACTTTTTATGTTATTATTATAATTTTTCCATATATATATACACACACACACACACACATATATACAATATACATATATGTGTGTGTGTGTATATGTATGTATATATATATGCATGTATGTATGTATATTTATATATATATCAAATATCTATCTATCTATCTATCTATATATATATATATATATATATATATATATATATATATATGTATGTATGTATGTATGTATGTATGTATGTATGTGTGTGTGTGTGTGTGTATGTGTCTGTATGTGTATGTGTATATATATATATATATGTATATTAACATCCCATGAAGACAGCAGGTTACACCCACCAGCATTGTGCACATTTAATGGCAGTAATAATAGAAAACCAGTATTCATAGCGGTGCTTTTAATGGCATATATGCATTAAATAACCTCTTTCTTCCTCCTTACATCTATCTTTTGGTCTCCATGGCAGTGTCCAGTGTCTACCTTGACTTCTATGATCATTAAAGTCATGCCAGTGTGGCTGGTGAGGCCTGCTGCTTCCTCATTGCACTGCACTGGGCTCAGCAGCCTGCAGGGGCTAACAAGCAGTACATTCAGACAGCTGATGCTACAAATGGGACTGTGCAGCGGACCAGCTCCAAAGATGAACAACTCTGAGGCAAAACCAGGGCGACCTCCCACTCTGCTCACACCAACCGGACCCCACACCAATTTACAATACAGAGATGTATGGGCTGTCTGGGCACGTTATAGTGGCAAGAGCGAATAGAAACTAATGTAATTCTAGCATGATATCTATGGCAGAAGCAGCAATGCACACCGATGAAGGAATATTTTGTAAGTGTATAGTCTAACTGACAATCCTAACTTTAACCTTAATTTTAACATCCTAATCCTAAAATCTAAACTACATCTCCCAAAACATCAGTGCCTTCCAAAATAACGGAATTTAGAATGTGTGTCAAAATTAGGCCAAGCCTTAACTCTGAAGGCCTGCAAGCTGTATTTTCTCTTCACTAGTCAAGTTTGGTACTGGTTTATACCTGGGTTAATTCTGGGTTAGTTTTGGTTTGGTCCTGGTTTAGTCTTAGTTTAATTTTGGGATAGTCCTGGTTTAGACCCAGTAGGTACAAGTTTAGTCTGGTCCAGTACTGGATTGACAATTTGACAGCGCAATGTTAGTAAAGCCTTTTGTATTTTATGTTATATGAAAAAATCCAAATCATAACAGTTGTTACATTATCATTATTGAAACAGAATATTTGGTGCGATACCTAACTGTCAAAAGTGTTGCGTTGTGCCCACAATCCTCCGAAAATGTTTATGACTAACCCTCCCCCAACTGATTAAAAATAGCTGTTGTTGTCATTTAATTCAGACGCAATGCTTTTTTGACAACTCGTGTTATGCTGCTACGGGAAATTATAGGATAGGATTTCTCTGTTGAACTAAGTTATATGGACTAGCCCAGTTATCTGAAGATCAAGACAGTATTATTGGACCGACCACATCTCAACATTGATAAAGTAGTATAACATTCTTTCAGACTCAGCAAAAAACAGCAAGCACAGCAAAAAGGATCCATAAAACAAATATTTCTCTGTTTATCTCCATCAATCTTCATTAAAATCATACACATAATACACAGAACAAAAAAAGCTAAAACAATAAATAAATAGTAAATACAATGATATGAAAAACAAATAAAGATGGTTTAAAACAATACAATAACATCTTTTTTGGTCTGTAGGCTTTATTTGACAGAACAGTGCAGTGTGAAAATGAGAATGAGACTGGGGAACGACATGTTGTCGAGAGCCGCCCCACACGGCAGGCATATATGTGCTTCCCTCTCGACCACGAGCAGCACAAACCCACACACGGTGTTCAAAAGTCAAAGAGCAAAACTTGACGTTGTACAATTAAAGGACACACATTATGCCAAATGTACTTTTTTTTGTGTTGCTTTAACCATGTAATAACTTTGTTCCCTCATCAAAACACACCTGGAGTTGTATTTGGCTTCATTCACGATAGTTTGAAGAATCCAAGAGTTTTGCTACGTCATATGTCAAGCTCCGAACTATTCTATGCTGTTTTTAAATCTATAAATTATTGCGAGACTCATTCTGAACATTTCTGCCTCAAATCACAATCATCACAAACCGTGACAGTGTGGTTTCAGTCACTGAATACTAAGAGGAACATGTCTGTTTGCTTTGCCTCTAGGAACAAGTTAATCTGAACAACTCAATCTAGAGCTAAATGGACAGAATATTGAGCAGGTTTCAGAGATCAAATACCTGGGGCTTATGCTCGATTCACAACTCAAGTCATATCAAAAAGGTTTCCAGAGTTGCCAAAGCAAACTTAGACTTAGTCAGACTGATCGGGGACTAGTTTCATGCACTCTACGATCTTTTGACACTTAAGTTACTCTGCAGCTCCTGGTCACAGGCAACGTCCACTTCTGTCAAGCCTTTTCAAATGATCTATAATAGTGCCATAAACATTCTGGATAAGAAACCAATTAGCTCACACCACTGTGATAGTTTGAATAATTTAAATTTGTTAACTTTGGAAAAATACATACAGTTTGCGCAGCTGAAACTTGTGTACAAATCCTTGCCTGAGCAGGCTCCGGAGGTTCTTGGTGACTTGATAGTTCCTCTCAGAGCTCAGTCACCAGAGGAGGCGTAAAACAACCTGCAGGACTGAAGGGAGACATAAACTGGGTTATTTTCACTTGGAGGTCAGATGTGTAACCACCTTTGGCCGGTTTTTTTAATTCATGATGTACATTGTCTTTTCTATTACATTGATACATTAGTTACGACTGTCTTTCTATGTAAAAGCCCAACTAGGGATGGACATTGAGAATTAGCCCCAGCTAAAATGTTGTCCGTATCAAATAAGCCCTAATAAATAAATACAACTGCGTGGCATTTGTTTATCTCACCTACTGTATGTAACTCCCTCTACAGCCTATAGTTGGAGGCCAAAAGTCAATTCTTGGCGGGGGAAACGCCAGAGGGACATAAAGGAATTTGGTAGATGGGTTTTTCAGATTTCAATTGGTTTGTCTTTCTTACTCTCCATAAATACGCAGAGGACTTATCTGGCAGCAGGTTGAATAGCGATAGCCCATTATTGGCTGAAGTGATAATTTATGCGTAGAGATCAGATAATGTAAGCAGCGAGCAAATGGAGAAATGGATTTAAACCTCTCTAATGAACCTGACCCTCTCTTTTTCTTTTTCTCTCCCTCTCTCTCTAGCCTGGATCTGCCACACTGTGTGGTAGTTTAATGATGACACGTCTTTCTGCGTTACAACAGAAGAAGATCATAACAATTACACACAAGCGATTAATGCGGTCGTAATAATAGCAAGGGAAATGTGGAGGTGGAGACTTGAGATGGAGTAGAGGCAGTGGAGGGGAAGAATCAGCAGATGGGGCTGGAAAATATTTGTGTGTGTGTGTGTGTGTGTGTTTGTGGGGAATGAGAAAACATTACTCTAAGGAGCTGACAGAAGCAGTGTGATGACATCTATCAAATCGGGACTAGGGATATTCAAATTTAGTGTTGCGATTATTGTGAGCGGAAAAGAAAAACAAACACCATTTAACAATTTTTCCAGATTCCTGAGACCTTAAACTATCAACATTGAACTCTTTTTTTCATTCCAATTGTCTAAGATGTTGCTATTTCTCAAGTTTGTTACCAGGTTTATGAAATCAAACTTTCTGAATGACAAAATAAACTTACAAAAACAGCCAATTTAAAAAGTACTTTATTTAGATGCATTTTAGTTAAAAATACTAAAATGGTTACATATCATTGTGTATTAGTTCTTACGATTTTATTGTGACCTGAATAATTGCAAATATCAATTAACTGAATAATCTTGACATCACCATTTTCAGTTCATTATCTCACTATATTTCTTTTAAAAATATATCTTAAAATGATTTTAAGATAACAGAGGGGCCAATTGTTTCAATTGTTTTGTGTGTGTGTGTGTGTGTGTGTGTGTGTATAGTATATATATATATATAGTATATATATATATATATATATATATATATATATATATATATATACACACACACAGATATATGTGTGTGTATATATATATATACACACAGGCATCCCCCTGGTGTACTTCTTTTAAAATAATTATGACAATAAAAGTAATGGAATGTTATCTGCCGTAGGAAAAAAATCAGATTGACCAAATTCAACTAAAATTGTTCTTTGGCTGTAATCAATGACTTAATACCATTATATTTATACGGACATAAAAAGACATAATAACTTGGAGTTCATGGAAATGACCCCATAAAACCAGTGGCCACAATGTTCAGAGCAGTGATGCTTTGACACAATTTAACAATCCAATCTTCAGTTATAGAGCAAGTCTAATGGCAAACACATCTAATGGTGTTCAACTTGAAATGGGGTTGTGCTTGTATTTGAGTGACTTATATTATTGAAACGCAGAATAGCACACACTTCCTGTAACCTTGTGGATGTGAGTTCTGCGCTCAGGGGAACAGACAGCATGACTCTCTTATAGAATGGGCTCCCCGATGGCTCAGGCCTATCAGCAGCTCTAATCAATGGAGGCGTCTGGGGAGAGGGCAGTCGGCAGCCTCAGGAGAAAATGAGCAGACTGTAGGCAGCTTTCAAGTTGACAATAAAGGACTACAAATGCCTGGTTAATTGCTCAGGCAACGACGAAAAGATCAAGTGGAAGAACGTTATAAATGATCTGAATGTGGATTTTGGCCTCTGCTTTTTAGGAAATAGGAAGTTAAATAGGAAGTTACATGGTATTTTGAACACAATTTTGGCTATTTTCCAGTAATAATGAACAAATAGTTGATTTTTTTTATTGCTCCTCTCCACGTGGAGAGGTCCAAGCTTCCCCTGTGTTCACCCTATCTCTAAAGGAGCACCAAGCCGCCCTGTGGGAGAAACTCAGTTCGACCGCTTATATCCGCTATCTTGTCCTTTCGGTTTTTACCACAAAGCTCATGACTCCAGGTGAGAGTAGGAACGTGGACTGTCCGGTAAATCGAGAGCTTTTCTATCCGACTCAGCTGCACCGATCCGCCTGTCAATCTCCACTCCACACTTCCCTCTCTCGTGAACAAGACCCCGAGATGGGTCAAGATTGGAGGAGCAGGGACACTCCACACACCTGGATAGAGCAATCCACCTTTTTCCGGTCATGAACCATGGCTCTGGATTTGGTGGTGCTGATTTTTATCCAGAGGCTTCACCACTTGGGCTGCAAACCGTCCCAGTGCGTGCTCCAGGTCCTGGTTCAACACAACATGATCTGCAATCAGCACAGATGAGATCCTGTTGTCCCAAAACCAGACCCCTCCGACCCCTGACTGCACTTAGAAATTCTGTCCATAAACAACAATAGACCAGAACTCGGTGACAAAAAGCAGCCCTGGTGGAGTCCAACACGCACTGGGAACAGGTCTGACTTACTGCCGGCAATGCGAACACAGCTCCTGCTCCGGTCATACAGGGACCGGACTGCCCAGAGCAAAAGAGCATACTCCTGGAGCACCTCCCAAAGGACTTCACAAGAGACACACATGGCACATGTGGACTGGTTGAACCCTCGGGCACCCAATGGAGAGTATAGGGCTGGTCCAGTGTTCCATAACCGGTGAAAAAACCACACTGCTCCTTCTGAATTCGAGGTTCAACTCTCGGTCTGGTTCTCCTCTCCAATACCTTGGATTAGACCTTGCCGTGGAGGCTGAGGAGTGTGAACCCTCCTGTACACTGGCCACAACAAGAGGTCACTCTGAAATGTTCAGTGTTGCTTTATTGGGAGCACAACCAAAATCGCCGCCGAAGTTGCTGAATATTGCCAGAATCTAGAACACGTTGTCGTATACACCAATCCAGAGCATCCCAAACATGCTCAGTGTGACATGTGAATGTGCTGGCCATGCAAGAACTGGGATGCTTTCAGCTTACATAAATTGTGTTCAGATCCTTGCAGCATGGAGCCATGCAATATTACACTGCAACATGAGGTAATGGTTGTGGATGAATGGCACAACAATGGACATGTTTATTAATATTAATATTAATTGCTCATTAACAGATTTTGACAAATTTTTTGGGGGAAATTGAGATATAGGTCTTTTGTGTATTTAGAAAAAGTGTTTATCTTGACTTGATTTCATATTGTTCTTGAAATTTGCAACATTGAAGTTTCCCTACTGTGGAACAAATAAAGGAAACTGTAAACTATTTAATTTTACAATTTAATGAAGACTGTTACTCCAGTATTGTCCACCACATTGGTAGACTTAGTTGGCAGAGATAATCATGATGTTACAGACAACGTTCTTTCCCTGAATCACAGTTCTCCCGAGAGACCTAAACTCATTATGCTGGTAAGTTGGTATTTGAGGGTCGTTAGGTTATTGACTCACTGGATTGGTGTTAATCAAGAGAGCTTACACTTTCTGTTTTCTTTATTAACAAATGATCTATTATTTAACAAATCACAAGTAAACATTGCAAAAATTACATCATTACCTCTTTCAAAATAAATTATATCAATAAAGCAATAAAATAACTTTATAAAAATTATAAAAAAATAACAATTAGTACAGCTACTAACATTTTCTGTGTGAAAAGTGTAATGAAAACTCCAAAAGTGTGCAGGCAAGTTTATTTGTAGAGCACAATTCTCACGCAAGTCAATCTAAAGTACTTCACACAACAGGAAAAAACGCATTAAAATCACAGACATGACAGAAATCACCCAATTTAAGAGATGAGTGCAAATAGAATCCTTTCAGTCATATGCACAGCTAAACAAAACTGTTTTTTGCTCAGATTTGAACATTTCCAGAGTAGCGGCTTGTCTCACATCTTCAGGAAGACTGTTCCAGATTTTAGCTGCATAAAACTGAAACGCAGTATGTGCTATTCTGCTGAAAACATTGAGTATTTGTGACAATCTGAAAGAATTGGCCTCACAAACCACCCACCCTCCTTCACATCCGCAGCCCCAGCACTGAGGAGCCACTACACACACATCCAGCTCACACGAGACTTCCAGCCACTGAGTCAGGTGTTTTGAATGGAAACTAGTCACTACTTTTGTCGATATAGCATTTCCAGTATTGAAAAGTCGCTCATTTAAAACTTTCAGCTGTGAATATTGCAACACCTTGGAGAGACAAGGCGCGCTTGTTGACACAGACCGTTATGATATGTCTGTCAGAGCATGTATGAAGTGGGATTGTGTTGTACGCAAAGGGAGCTGCCTGGTTTATTTGCTGGAAATGTGCTGAACGGTCAATTGTGGAATGCGAGCGGGAAGAGCGTAGATTGGCCATGGGAACGTTTATGTCTTGTGATAGCGTTGAGGGCCAATAATGCAGATATAGGCTACAAACTGGGGAATAAAGACCAAAGATTGCGCATGGGTGTAATGATTTTTGGTGGTGAGAGGGGGTAACCTTGACGTGTTGAGTGTTTTGAATGAAAGGGACATGTCTAAGGCAAATGGAGGCATGTTCTGCTCACTTGGCACTTATCGTCACGTGGGCCGAACTGAGGCAACTTCATTGGAAAGTGGTGTATTGCTGACTGCACTGTTCATCTTCTGAATATGGAGATGGTTTTCATGTCCTTGGAGGAGAGAGGTGAATTTTGCATTACTCGAGTCACCCTGCATGTACTGTAACTGTAAGAGAGAGAGATAAAGAGAACCTATGCGCATTGCGAATACACCGCTTAATTGATTCATAAATTATTCTATTCAGTCTTTTGTTAATATTTGAAAGTGTTTCTTAGAAAAGCCACAGCAATGGCAGGTCTGTATAATCACCAAACATTTTTGTGCACTGTAAATAATTGAATTAGGAATGAAGAAAATGCTACTCCAATGTTGGTCACCACATTGGTAGACTTAGTTGGCAGAGATAATCATGATGTTACAGACAATGTTCTTTCCCTGAATCACAGTTCTCCCGAGAGACCTAAACTCGTTATGTTGGTGAGTTGGTATTTGAGGGTTGTTAGGTTATTGACTCACTGGTTAGGTGTTAATCAGGAGGGCTTACACTTTCTTTTTTCTTTATTATCTGGCTTTTGTAGGATAAAAAAACAAATAATAAAAACATCGGCTTATAATACTGTGATGTTGGGTTATAAAATGATTAGAAGAATTTGAAAATTTTTGTTTATCGATTTCAATTAAACTTGGTAGAGAATTAGAGAGGGGAAAAAAAGAGTTCACCATTGCACGACAAAACATCAGAATTGAAAAACAAGAGGACATAAATAATAATAATAATAATAAAACAATAATTCCCTTATAGATAAGCAACAGAGGGCATCAGTCACCAAGGAAGAGCCTGAAGTAGTGCCCCTTCTAAAAATCTTTCTCATGGAAGTGTTTCTAGGATTGTCACACAGAGATTATACACTCAGAGGAGCTATATGAGGTCAATTTGGACTTAATTTAATTCAGTTCAACTAATATATGTCCAAGAGAGTTATTTTTCACCATGTTTTCTTTGACGCTGGCTACCTAACTTATCTTGTAATGGTTCACACATTTATGTGAACCTGGAAATATGGGTGATTCAACCTTTTGAGATGACAATTTGTATGTATGAATTAATGAAAGTTTATTTTGGGTTAACATTTAGAAAATGCATGTGGACACTAGCAATGCTCAAAATGCATTTTAGAAAAGTAGACAAATAGTAGCCAATGGTGGCCTTTTGGATTGGCCGGTTATACTCACATTGGTGTATATGCGTAGCTTCAGACTGCACCTCTACACCCATAAACACAGCCAAGTGTGTTTAAACGGTCTCTATCTCGGACTGAAAGCCTATTGGAATACTAAACCTGCAAATAAATCACTGGAGAGCAAGCCAATGTTGAGCCACAATTATAATGGACTAGCAGCTTGAAGGTGACTTGAAAGCTTTTTATGAATAAGGGGAAAACTTGGTCCGTGGGGGCAGCTTGTTCCGGGCCTCATACCTCTGCTGTTGAGCAATGTAAAACACAGGAGTATGAGCAGGCCAGCTGAGGAATAAAATGCATTTGTCCAGAATGTCAAGCAAACAAAAGCAGCGGAAATCAATAATAAGAATGTAGGTTATTTAAGCGCAAGCTTTAGACATTCAAACACTCTCAGACAAGCCCACAGTGAAAGAGTGAACATTTTCCTCTTCATCCATGTTTATTTCTCTGTATACACTGCACTATGTAAAACCTTTGTCTAGATAGTGAGCAGATAATTTGAAGATCTAGATTTTTTCCTATGTAGTTTTATTTTTTTTATGAGAAAGTGCGGTTTGTATTACACAGATAAAGAATGTTGCTGGGAAACTTAGTGTCGTCATACCTTTATTCTCGTCAAACCTCTCCTTCAAACAGTGAGGGTGGATCAGTCTGTCACTGAAGCTGCTCTCCAGAGCAGACAGAGTGTCCTGCAGGGGGTGAGACTCATGGTCCAGCATCGATGTGAGTTTAGCCAGGACCCTTCTGTCACCCACCTCCTGCACAGAGTCCAGAGCACAGCCCAGGACGGAGCTGGACTTCTTGATGACTTTATCCAGCTTCTTCATCTGCCTCTCTGTGATGCTGCAGCAGCAGACCACACCATACAGGAGGGTTGATGCCAAGACCGAGTCATAGAAGACCTGAGTCTCCTCAGGAGGTAGACCGGACTCTGGCTCTTCCTGTACAGTGCCAAAATGCACATAGATTACACAATAGTCATGTTTTCACAAATAATAATTGCTGAAAACACCTTTATTTTGTTAAATTATTGTTTATACGGTCAGTTTTTCTGTAAATTGTCCCTGAATTTTTTATTGAACGTTGTTTATTGATAACAGACAGATTAATTATGTTTTATAACTCAGCTCTACTTCCTATAATTTTCAACTTTTATTTTAATTTCTTTCTTCAAAAACTGTAACTTGACTGATGTAAAACTATGATAAATATATACCACATGTACTATCACACCAAAGAAAGTAATGATTGGAAAAACCTGCACATGTACTCTGACATGAATCTCAAAGCACAGTAATACACAGTGTCAAGCATTTATCTCATAACAGGTTGTGGCAAGCTCACCCATCATTGTGAACACTACGCCAAGACTGGGTTGTCCTCTTTGGGTACTCGGATTTTCAAGCGTTAGAAGGTTTTAGTGTATAATAAAACAATATGTGGATGTGCACCTATATCTGTGTGCCCTTGTGCAAAGAGTGGAGGGTCATAATGCCCTGCAGGATATTTATGGCTTGTCTTTCCCTCGTGTAAGGCCCGACTGGGGGAAGTGAGTGTTTTCCTAAGCTGCTCCAAAGGAACTCCCTTAAATTGGATTTGTGTTCGCGGGAACTGGTCTAACTTAGGGTTTTTCCTCAATTTTAAAAAACAAAGAGAGAAAATCCTTCCATAATTGTACATTTTAAATGTATATTCTGTTTTTATTCTCTTAAATGTACCCTAGGTCACCCTTTAAAAACAGGTCTCCATCTCAATTGGTTCTCACCTGGTAAAAAAAGAGCATAATACTAGTAGCGCACCAATATGGAAATGTTAGGCCGATACTGATGCCGATCTTATTGTAAACGCTTGGGCCGATAACCGATAGTAGGCCGATATTTTCTATACTTTCTTTGGTAATTTTGAACATTGGGCTAATTTTTTTAACGTAGAAATATTGCTGTAAAAATAAAGATCAAATCTATTTTAAGATGTTGAGTTCTCTCATTACCAAGGTGTAACATCGCGGACTGATATCAGTGTTGTTTTTTTAGTTTATTCGTTTATTTATCAGGGATAATGCACATAAAGCATTGACCGACAGGAACGATGCTTGTGCCAGGTTATAGGAAAGTTGCTAATTTCCACCTTCAGTGAATGGCGTTCATGTCATCATGTTCTGGACTGAAACCGATATTACTCAATGACATAAATATCGGCCAATAGCGATACTAGGCCTATATATACATAAAAACATACACACAAAATATCGGTGTAATCCCTTAATCGGATGAATGTAGATAGCCTATCTCAGGGCTGTTTGTAAATAAAGAAATTAGTCTCAAGTGAAACCAAAAACTCCCTTTATCTGGAGGTCGCACAGTGTGGGCAGAGCTTACACAGAGGAAGATTTAAAACCTGAATTCCCAGACTCGTTTCACAGATTGACCTTGACTCTTGGATGAGAGTCCAGATGAATACAACTGAATATTTTTCTCTACAATACACACAAAATGATAACTTCCAATGGGAAATCAAAAATAGGTACATTTTCTGTTTCAGTGTGTGTCCCTCGTGCAAATAATGCCAAAAAGTCACACCTCAGAAAAGCTATTTCAGGCGTCAGACCAAATAACTTAACACTCAGAAATGATAAAAATAAACTAATAAATAAGCATGTAAAATGTGGACTGCTAAACATCAGGTCAATTTCCTCTTATCGCTTTTAGTTAATGAATGAATTAGTGATTGTAACAAAGATCTTCTAGCTCTAACTGAAACTTGGCTTCCACAAGATGACTATGTCAGACTAAATGAGTCCACTCCACCCACTCATGTTAACTTTCAGACCGCCAGGAGCACAGGCCGAGGTGGTGGTGTGGCAGTGATCTCACACTCAAGCCTACTCTTGAGTCCTAAAATTAACAATGCATCTTCGCTCATTTGAAAGCCTCATGCTATCAATCACATGTCCAAATTTGGAGAAAATCCAAAAAAGGAGTCTTGTTTGTGGTTTTCTACCGACCTCCTGGTCCCCATTCAGAGTTTTTAACAGAGTTCTCAGACTTGAAATCAAACTTGGTTTTAGACTGGGATAAAGTCGTGATAGTTGGAATTTTCAATATCCACGTGAACGTGAACGATAACTCTCTCAGTAATTCTTTCAACGCCCTGTTAGATAGCATTGGTTTTACTCAAAATGTAAATAAACCAACTCACAGTCACAGGCACACTCTAGATCTTGTTCTAACATACGGAATAGAGATTAGTGACCTCATTGTCTTCCCTCAAAACCCTATACTGTCAGATCATTTCCTAATTACCTTTCAGTTTGTTCTTAAAGATTATCCAGTCCCACAGAATAAAGTCATAATGAAAATGGCAATATCAGAAAACTCTATCTCAAAGTTCAAAGAAATAATAGAGCCAATATTCAGCGACATGTCATGTGATCCTGCTGAGAACAGCCTTAGTCCCAGTGTGGGGACTGTGGACTTGACCATGAATTTTCTGAAGTCCGCTCTTGATGTTGCAGCTCCGCTAAAGCAGAAGGTCATTAGGCCCAAAACGTGCCTCCCCATGGTACAATGAAGAACTGCGTTCACATAAACAAAGAGTTAGGAAATTAGAAAGACCATTTCGTCGCTCCCATACGGAGGAATCCCTAAAAGCATGGAAAATCTGCCTACTGTCCTATAAACAGGCTCTGCGTAAGGCCCAAACCAGATACTATTCAAATTTAATAGAAGTCAACAAAAATAACACTAAATTTCTTTTCAGCACTATTAGCCAGTCTAACAAACTGTCACAGCGCAGTAGAGCCCTCAATCCCAGCTACTCTCAGCTCTAATGATTTTCTTCTATTTTTTAACAATAAAATAAAAACAATTAGAGATAAATGAGATGAAATTACTCCCACTATTAGCCCCGAACAAGCCCAAGCTGTAAAACTAGTGTCCCATATAAATCCATCAGTAACACTAGAAAGGTTCACTGCTATTGATCAAGCAGAGATAACGTCAGCCATTTTGTCCTCTAAAACGTCAACTTGTATTCTAGACCAAGCAGACTCCTCAAAGACATTCTCCCCCTACTTATAGATTCTATTCTTTATATAATAAATACTTAATTAGAAAGTGGTTATGTTCCACAGTCCTTCAAACATGTAGTCATTAAACCACTTCTGAAAAAGCTTAATCTTGATCCTGACCTGTTGATAAACTACAGACCTATTTCAAATCCACCCTTTGTCTCTAAAATCCTTGAAAGAGTTGTAGTTAAACAGCTTTGTCGCCATCTACAGGACGATAACTTATTCGAAGTTTTCCAGTCAGGGTTCAGAGCCCACCACAGCACTGAAACTGCATTAGTTAAAGTCACAAATGATTTGTTATTAGCTGCTGACGATGGACTGGTCTCAATCCTGGTTCTGTGTTGGACCTCAGTGCAGCGTTCGACACCATCGACCACAACATTCTACTGTAGAGGTTAGAATCTGATGTAGGTGTCAGAGGAACAGCCCTCAGCTGGTTTAAATGCTACCTATCGGATAGGTACCAGTTTGTTTTAATGTAAACCAGAGCTCCTCACCCTGTTCTAAAGTAACCTACGGTGTGCCACAGGGTTCAGTACTCGGTCCAATTCTGTTTACTCTTTATATGCTGTCGTCAGGTAACATTATCAGAAAGCATGGCATTAACTTCCACTGCTATGCAGATGACACACAGCTGTATTTATCAATAAAACTCGCTCAGACCGATCAAGCAGACAGACTTGGTGCTTGTGTGAAGGATATAAAAACCTGGATGACTCTTAATTATCTGCTTCTTAACCCTGAAAAAAATGAGGTCATCGTACTAGGCCCTAATCATCTACGAGACGCTTTATCTGAGCAGATAGTCACACTGGACAACGTCAGTGTAGCCTCCAGCTCCACTGCAAGAAACCTTGGAGTCTTATTTGACCAAGAGCTCTCATTCAAAGCACACATAAATTAAGCCTGTAAAACAGCCTATTTCCATCTGTGTAATGTAGCCAAAATCAGAAAAATCTTGCCTAAAATTGATGCTGAAAAACTTGTCCATGCGTTTGTAACATCTAGAGACTTTTGAGATTTCAGAACATTAAAACTTGACTGAGATAGTAACAAATTAGGGAAAGTAAAATATATACCTTAACCCCTAAACGTCAAAAATAGGTTCCACAAAATCCTAGACTATACCCTTAAGCTTAGCACTTACACATTTTGCCTGTATAAATGAGTCAGCATGAGAAACAAAAGCAGCTTGGACACTTCCCATTTCTCCTGAGCACTGGCTGCATATACTCAATTACGGTGATGCAGTGAGTTACACAGCACTGAACACTTTCATTTCTGCCTTTGCTTTATTTGCGCCTCATGATAAACCTCTGTTAATAACACGAGCAGGATGCTTGCTTGGAATTTAAGTTGGTACACAAGCAGTACCAAATTATTGTCCAAGCAGCTGTGCAACTTTATTTCATTTATCTTCCTCGTCGCCTTGATTTTTCTGTGTTTGAGCTGCTACGTGTGTTTCTATGGAGGTGTGCAGAGGTGAACAAGGCATCAGAAAATATGCTATAATCCACCAGACAATGGCAAAGTATTACCTAATTATGTGCATTACAAAGCACCTGAAAATGTGCTTCAAGCCACCGGCCAATAGCGAAGTATTACCTGATCATGTGCATTAGCAACTACACGAAACATCACCGTACTAGGAATAATCTCACTCGCTCTGCTCCCGTTTGCAGGCTAAAGACTTTTTTTAACACATAAACATGGTTATCTCCAAGACAATTGTCTTTAGTAACTAGAAGACTACCCCTGTTGTCTCACCTGCACAACCTGCCTTCACCGCCCTGCTCCGTTATGAATCTCTTGTCGCTTCACCTATTTGTCAAGATCTCACCGGATCTGCCGGGCTGCCTCGCTGCTCTTCTCCCTCCCGCATCAGGTTTGCCAGTATATCCTCAAGACATTCAAGCTCGGTGGCTTTCATCAGCACCAGCGCCCAATCCCACGGCCCTCCTCTTGGTCTCACCGTCAAGGTAGAAGTGTAAACCCATCCATGCTTGCCATGGCGACTGCAGACTGCTTCACAGCCACATTTTTCAAACTCATTTTTCAGGGAATCTCACATTAAATTTTGTCATGTCTTTTCTGATTTGCTTCAATATTCTCCTTTTTATGGTTTATGTTGTGTTCCTGCTTTGTTTAAATGGCTGATCAGGTTTTGGCTTTGATTTCAATAAGCATTTAACAGTTTTTCCAACCGTGTGTTTCACAAATCCTCCTAATTTCATTGCTCACGCATGTTGCATGTAATATAATGCCTATTCATTAACCTTTCTTCTAGGCTCATCCTTGTACTACATGCATGCATTTATTTCTGCTCCTGATAATTCTTATGATTATGCTTTAACTTGCCTCATGGTTTATATCATGTGCTCCAGGAAATGTAATGTTTTATACTATCGCCTCATGCTGTCTCACTATATTCTATCACATTTCGCGCAAATGCTATCACGCACCACGCTGATGCCATCTCCACTCATTGTTTTGGTTTTATGTTTCATGCTATCCCAATTCCTACCACATGCTGTAATTTTTGCCTCATGCTATGTCAAGTTCTGCCACACACTATGTACATTTCTGCCACATTTTATGTCAAGTTCTGCCACCCGCCAAGTCAAATTTATATCATATCCTGCTGTGCAACCCCTGCCGGGGTCTAAGCGCCAAACCTATTATATATATATATATATATATATATATATATATATATATATATATATATATATATATATATATATATATATATATATATATATTATATATATATATATATTTGGCGCTCTTTTTATACAACTATATATATATATATATATATATATATATATATATATATATATATATATATATATATATATATATATATATATATATATATATAGTTGTATAAAAAGATTCAGTTGTAGTCATCTGGAATGTTTGACTCTCATCCAAGAGTCATTCTCAATCTGTGGATCTAGTCTGAAAACGCAGATATTTATCCTACTCTGAGTAAGCCCTGCCCACTGGATGGAACCTCATGATACTAGCCTGTCTGTTTACTGTTTAGCTTGAAACTAATCTTCTTTGTATTCTACCAGCCCTGTAATGGACTATCAAATTCCTATTGTAAGATGGCTATAGCTCCCTCATCCCTGATGAGTACCTGATTAGCATCTGAATGACCCATGACTTCAAAACACTATTGTATACAACCGGTAAGTTGAACCTTAAACCTTCATTCCTGTTTAACGAAGGATTCTCTTTTTTAACAAAAATACCATCTCTTCTCCCTGCTTAGAATCTTCACCCTACTGTCTTGATAGCCCATTACAGGGCTGTTATGGTGCGTTCAGACCGCGGTGTCCAAATTTGAGCGGGACGCCTCAGACATGCGTCTGAAAAATAAATTCACCAGCAAAGCGTTCAAATGTGCAGGCGTCCAACTTGGGAAAATTGGGACTCCGCGGTCTGTACGCACCATAACAGCCCTGTAATGGGCTATCAAGACAGTGGGGTGAGGTTACATGTGCTGTTCTCTCGGTGCAATGACAGAACAGGTTGAGAGAGTGGCTTTGGTGCATTGGCTTCACAAAGTCATAAAACGTTGGCGATCGGTTCGGCAGCTTGTCTGGGATGCTTTAGAGGTGAGCAGAGTTTAGTGAATATCATCATTTGCTCGAAGAGCTGCGTTTGGATTATTCTTTTTTACCGGGGCAGGGTTGGTTTTGTTCACTTGATCTGCTCATAGACAGTACAATAGGGCAACGCCCTTGCTGTACAATGAAGAAAATAGAAAGCTACACTTCAATTTTTTTATATATTGCTGCCTCTTCTTTGCACACAAGGGCAAAAATCGAGACATATTATATACGAGACACATATCAAGTCTCTGGGATCACATTTTGTAGTAAAACTGTTAACATGTTCAGTGAATTGTGGCTCAATTTAGCGAGTGTTGGTAGAAGGTATGCAGCTGAGAGGAGATAAGAGGCCAGACTGGAGAGATGTTCATTCTGTTGCCGTTTGGTGTGGAAGAGAGGACTAGATAAACGCTACAGGGTTTTTAAAGCAAATTTCATACCTCAGACTCCCTGGATCTCAAGCGTTTTGCCCTGAAGTGCCAAAATAAGTCTCTCTCCCTTTTGCCTTTGGACGTTTGTGACAAATTTCCTTTCTGGTTTTCTCAGAGAAGGCAGATGGAAGAATAGGCAGCCAGGATTCGCTCTGCATAAAGTTTTATTAGTGTAATTCTGTGTAAATCACAGGGAAGGAACAAATGAAAACATGTAAGAAAGATGATATTTGTGAACTTTACAAAGGCAAGGGTCTAGTAACATCACAGTTTCAATTTTTATTATATAGGCTAATTTTGAACATCTACGCCTTATGTTTAGGGTGATATAACTGTAAGAAAAAAAAGAAAAAAGGAAAACACCATAAATGATTCTATAGTGTGTGAAATAATCAGGAGTTCTTAAAATATGCTTGGACTTCAAAAAATAGGAGTGGATCATCACCAAATGGCATCACAGACTAAATAGTACTCAAAGCAAAATAGCAATTCTACAATGAAGGGTTGGACACTAAATATGTTTAAATAAAAGAAGCAGTGAAAACAAAATGTCATACACCCAGCCACCATTTTTAGAAAAAAAAAAAAGAAACAAACATCATAACCTCATGGCATAACAGAAAAGAGTAGCTCTCAAACAGAGAAAACCTGAGTAACAGAATACAAGGCCTCCTCCAGCAGAGAGAGCATCAAATACAGAAGATAAAAGCTCTCCTCTCCATCTGGTGGTCTATGATTCAAGTCCACAGGTCGCTGAGACGGGAAATGCGAAAGAAAAGTAAATGGGCCGTTTTTTTTTTTTTTTTTCAATAGATAACCCCTTGGACACTTAAAATAATAATAATAATAATACAAAAGTGCCAGTTTGCAATTGAAGAAGTCTCAAAATTCAGCCACTTCCAGCAAGCATTGCAGAGAAAAAAACTTTGTTATTGAATGAATAGTTATTAGCAGAAGAAATGTGTCAAATAAGTATAAAATGTGGCGGTACACTATACAGATTGTAAAGTATTAGTAAATTGTCAATTAGAGACCAATTTTGATGGAGATTTTCATACTAAGGTTTGTTAAACATTAGGTTAGGTTAAAAATAACCAACCAAAGCTTAAAATAATCGTGTTACTGTACATATACACACATATATATATATATATATATATATATATATATATATATATATATACACACTTATATATATATATATAAACTATAATATATCACACATAATGTTATATATATAATATATATAACACTATATATATATATATATATATATATATATATATATATATATATATATATATATATATATATATATATATATATATATATATATATATATACACACACACACACACACACACACATATGTATATATATATATTGGAGAGACTCAAAAAGATCCCTAAGAAGTAATGCCAGCAGTGTTGTTGAAGATTTGACAAACAGATATCCTTGAATGTGCTTCCGAACTGTCAAGTATGAAGATGAGCTGGAGACTGTTGAAGTAAAAGAGATCTAGGCCACTCTGGAGAGCTCTATGGAGGCTACAACAATAGAAATGGTCTTTTTTCCATTAAATTTCAAGCAGCAATAGAAATGTTGAATGAGAGCTTCTATAATTTAAGTAATCCTATTTTTACTATTATAAAACAATGTTTGAACCAATGCCAGTGAACCTATTGTGTTTACATGCTATGATAAACATCAGGGAGGGCATCTGGCATAAACAATGCAATCTGTGTGTCAAAAGATTTGCTGTGAGTAAAGAAATGGGGACATTTAAAAGTTTGTCCACTTATTATGATCTCGTTAAGGTTCACAGTAGTTGCCATGTTTTACTTGCAGTCTCGTCCCTGTAATGTTTGGCTCTGGTAATAAGTCATGCACAAAGAGCTGCCTCGGGGCCATGTGAAATAACTGCTGTACAATATGAACTGGGCCAAGTTCTTACACCGAAATGTCAGCCATTATTTCCAAATTATACCTGCTGCGTTTTGTCTTTGCAGGTGGTTTGTGGACCTCCTTTTTGCCCCTTGAGCAAGCCTCTTTTACAGTTTTTGTAACCTCAAACTGCCTCACGTTGTACTGGAAAATGGTTTCAATTAGCCTAGCAGAGGTGTTTTTTCATTTGCTGTTGACTTTATCATTTGCTATCAAGATGAAGTAGGAACACAAATACGACTCATTATGGCTTTGGCTGCTGTGGCAATCTTAGCTACTCTACTCTTTTTTTATTTTTACCCATACTATTTGTCTGTGTTTGCTGCCATCGCTTCAAGATTGAACGCTTTGCATGGAAAAGCAGGCCATCCTGGCAGCCTGACAAATGAAGCCAATAGCATGTTTGGAGACACCTCATTCAACAGTTATTGAAGTTGATAACTTATAATTTGCATATAGATAAGGCACTGTTACCTAGATTAAATCTTTAGCATATAAAGTAGAATTGTACTTTTTTTATTTGACTTCAAACTAGATTGTACTGACAAAAGCTGGCATACAATTTGAGCAGTGGGGATTGATTCCAGGGTTTGGGTGCATGTGCCGAATTTTATGAAGGGAAAAACTATCGGCATGCCACTCGATGATGTAATTAGAAATGACAAGTAGTTATTAGGGCTTAAAGAGCATGCAAACAGTGTGTAGTTTTGTGTTTGCAAGGACAATCTTGCTGTGCAATTACCCAGTCAACCCTGCAAAATACTATGGTTCCACAAATGAATCATGCATGAATTAGCTAATGAAGTAATAAGCAGAGGGAGACTTCGAACAGAGCTCACTGAACAGATAAATATTAGCTGCCTGGTTACAAATCTCAACCTGGATACAAAAGCAGGAGTCAAACTGTGGTTGAGCTCATGGAGCCAGGAGACATCTTTGAATACTAAAGCTGTGTTCAAATCCGTTTCTTGGTCAGTTTTGTTTTAAGTAAGGCAAGTTTGTAGAGCACAGTTTGAACAAATTCAAAGTGCTTTACAGGACAGTAAACAATGCATTCAAATCACAATATACAACATTTAAAACATATATAAGTAAAATACATACTCAGATGCCCCACTTGAATAAAAAACAAAAAAAGGAGAAGCTATTGTTTTTGGTGTCTTGATTAGGAATACTAAACCCCTGTCACAAATTAAACTATATATATAAAACAAATGACACTTCAAATAAAAATCTTGACTGTGTATGATAAAAAGTAGACAACACTAAAGCCTCAAACTTTAGTAAGGATACCTCTCCTCACATGTTATGTTGCTTTTAATTTGTAATCCATGTGATGCCTGCATGGGTAATTCTGGCACATTTACATGTTTGAATAACACATGTTGATTGAAGATCCTATATTATACTATTTTTCCAGTTTCATAGTCGATCCTAAGGGCATAGTTGATAATAATAAGTGTTGTGCAACACCCATAAAATAATAGTTATAAAATATCACCCATATCTTGGACCCCGCTCCTCTATCCGGAAATACAAACGTCTTAGTTTGAGATTCGCCCCCACCCTCACAAAGAGCAATCCGCCTCCCCTGCCCAACCCATGACGTAGTCTCGGCGTGAGCGTGCGGATGAGCACGGGGGCGGGGACTGGTGACTGGTGACTCATCCAGTTGAGTAGACCCCGTTTGTCTGCTCATCCGAGGGGAAGGATAGAGACTATTCTCTAGCTAAAGACTGCAGGAATCAATTAAAAAAACATTTTGGGCACATACACAAGGTACCAATAGCACTGTAAGAAGGTTAAAAGCTCTGAAAAGTCGATTTAGCATGATATAGTTCCTTTAATGCACACTGTCCGATATAAATAAAAATAAAACAAATAAACAAATATTGAGAGAAACGTGTTGCGCATCGCCGTGATGTCCTTGCACTATTGGATTTACGCACATATTCTTTCATAAATGTTTATGGGGCGGATTTAAGAAAACAAAAAAGTAACTAAAGTTTGGACTTAAACTGCTCCTAAAGCACTTGATTTCTTGCTTTCTGCTGTTAAGCATCAGGTGCATTCAGGTTCTGAGTCAAGCAGCGCTTTCACAGGTCTCGTCAGTGTTGCCCCAGCTCCTTTCTGCTCTGTACCGTAGCAGTGATACTCGGGTTCGTTTTTTAGGACCCGTTCGAAATAACAAATAGCACGGAAGCTTAGTTTGGGACTAAAGCAGCCTGTATCCTGCAGGAGCCTGACGCAGGGTGAACGCGGACATCTCCAGGTGACGAACTTTTGAGCTTAAAGCACACAGTCTAAGATCAGTGACTGTTCACGCTGGATCATCATTTGTGTTGTTACAATGTGTTGATAACGTGGCTGCTCAGTGACTAAACACCAGATACTTTTTCTCGCTGAGTGCACTTTTGAGTAATATGTCCTCTTTGCGCACCTAAACACATGCACATCCAAAAGTCCAGTGTCTATAGGTTTATTTTATTGAATCAAAAAGGCCTCCAAAGTTTAGCTGATTCTTTATAGGGCTGAGTTGCAAAAGTTTATAAAGTGGAGGAGCGTTTGGATCCGACCCAATCACCTGCTCTAGACTGAGCTCTGACCTGCATTTTGTTGCTTTGTACTTGTACATGTGTAATGACAATAAAGTTGAATCTAATCTAATCTAATCTAACCTGTTTACGGTCTGTAACCTATAACACCAAATAGCAATAGTCTATTGTCTGCATGTGCTGTCTACTGTGAGCTGCTGCACAAAGGGGGCTCCTCATGCTTCTGTGTGCCCTTGGCACCTAATGTGCAGAGCACGGGCTGGGTCTTTTTATACTGGGGCACATCTGATTTATATAGGGGCATGTGCCCCTGTAAAAAAGGTCTGGTGATGTCCCTGGTTCTGAGATTGCAATTATGGATTATGTTTCCGAACATAAAATGTATTTCCATACTAAAACTAAACAATGCATTTCAACCTTCATACAAATGGACATTACACCCATATCTAGGATATCCCACATTATTTTGGTGAAGAAAAAAAAGAATGTGTCCTGTGTTTCTAAGACACTGAGAACCCTCATCTTCTACGGGCGAGACCAAGTCAATCCAGGTTAAAAGTGTGTGATTCTGAGAAGAGCCCCTCCTAAAGTGCTCTTAAGAGGACTTACACTAACACGCTACAATGCCGCGGCTGTACTTAGCTAAATTGGTGTCTTTGATAGCATGCTGCAGGATTAGCTGGCACAGGTCTACTCGAATCAGGAATCGCCCTTGAAAAAAAGATCCAGAAGGCGGGTGGAAAGGGGATAAGGAGCTCATCAGACGTAGCTGGGATAAGCCTGGTTAATACTCTGTGAACTAAACACTGTACGCTGCTTAAGCACACTGCCGTTTTCTGCCAGCTGCCGTGAAAGTGCCACCCAAGTGAATGTGTCAGAAAAACTGAGAGAGCAGGAGACGGATCACTTGTATCAGAAGCTGAGCCAGTGACAAAACGCTGATGCCAGACTCTGCGTTTTGGGTATGCTGTCACTAGAACGCATCAATGCTATTATCAGGATTATTTTTTTACACATATAAACTTCAGTTGCAAAGTTTTGTGAAGTTGTAAGACTTATATTTGGCTATATTTTATGCATTAAAAAGCACATAAAGCTGCTATATTGTATATCAGACGCAACATTTTATGACATTTGTTTTTACATAAGACAAGTCAGACAACTCTTCCCACATTGTATGTTTAGTTCTGGGCCAATGTGTAACTCATACCCATGTTCAACAAACTTCAAACTGCACCGAAATTATTCATAAGTTGTAGAGAGAGAAGAAAGGACTGCCGCATTTGCGATTAACAATTAAAAACAAAATATTATATTCTTTGAACGATAAAGAATTCTCAGAATGTGGTTTTGGTGTTAATTATGAACATGTAAATTTGTCCAGGGTCAAAATGTGTTGAAACAATCAATGGGGACCTTATTACAAACACACACTGGGGGCAATTCATGCTTCCATGGCCATACCAATTTGTCAAAGCTCAATCTCGACAGATCTCGGAAGCTAAGCAGAGATTGGCCTGGTTACTACCTGGATGAGAGACCAATGGAATGTCAGGTCCCACAGGGGGGCTGTTGTGCATACTGTCATTGTGTGCGCAAGACACTTTACCACCTTTGTCTCCAGTGCCCATGTACTGTATGAATGAGAGTGAATACATTCATACTCAAAGGATGGAAATTAGCCCATGACTACAATTTGGTTTACAGCATATATATGTTGTACTGTATGTTTATTAACATGCACAGTTCCAACCAAAAATAAACAAATAATAATAATAATTAAAGCTGCGCGCAGTGATAAAGGCCCTCGCCCCCCTTGCGACCGTGGGGTACGATCCACAGCGAAGCGCACACCACTGATCCCCCTGCCTACATCACCCCTCCTTCACAAACAGTATCAACTTTATACTACTTCATTTAACATTTTCAGGACCGCACGTTCGAGATAGAGTTATGTTCCCATTGGCTTTTATGTCCAGTGTAATGTGGAGAATAAGTGTGCCAAATTTTAACTGTTAATGACAAAATAAATGTTTTCACCCCATTAAAAATGCCTGTAAACCAAAACGAATATAATATATCTATGGCAGTATTTGTCAGGTTACCACGGTAACATGCTTGCAGCTAGAGGTATGCTGTCATTGGCTTTTTTGTTTAGAATGGCAAGAAATTAAGATACGTTTGTTATCTTAAGTTTGGGAGCAGGACCACACCCCTTTCATGCCCCTTCCTGTGGCTACACTATTTAGGATTCCAGGTCACAAACCTCAGCATTCTTCGTGCACCTCCCACCCACCCTCTTTAATTATTATTCTAATTTATCTCCAAGATGTGGGTATCGAGGCCTGGGTGCCTACAGCTCTCATGGCCAGACGCCCCAAAAACGCAACCATTTCTGTACACTTGTGTTGTTCATGTTTCTTGTATGGCAATAAACATTTTGCATCATAGCTCGGGTTGTGGTCCTTGCTAGTGAAGGATGTCTGTGCCAAATTTAATTTGTCTACGTCAAAGTAAATTTTTTCCACCCAATCAAAATGCTTGTAACAAAAATACATGTAAGTTTACGGCAATATTTGTTAGGTTGCCACAGTAACAAGCTTGCAGATATAGGTATGTCATCATTAGCTTTATTTGGTTTAAAATAGGAAATAAAGCATCTCATGCCAGAGATACGCAAGTTTTAACACTTAAAAAAATACATTTTTGTTAACGAGCTTGTCACGCCCACATTTGGGATTGTATCAAAAATTGAAAGAATTACCTCTAATTGTACGTGGGTGTATTTCATTTTGACAAATTTTCAAGCCTTTTGACTTACAATCCAAGGTGGATTGTTTTTTTATGATTGATCAGTGTTTAATGTTGCACCTTAATGTCGAGACAAGTTCCTATGTTTGTGAATTTTGTTCATTGACCCTTTCTGATTCTGATTCTGAAAAAAATTATTAAGTGTAAAAATATTATAAATATTGGATTCCGCCCACAATGACCGACTCCCTGTGGGGTTTTGGGTGGGATCATGATATAATGTTTTTCATTTTTCACCGATCCTGAATTGTGGGTAAAAAAAAAAATTTGTTTTCGTGAACATTCAGGGGGGCAAAATTGGTGTGGTTTGTTGAAGAAAAATAACATAAAAAAATATTTTATTATATATATTTCAACCATTATTTTGCTCCTATAAGGACTCAAGCTAGTGTCACGTGACTTTGTCAAATTGTGCCCCATTGCAAATGAACCTCTCGAAATTTTTTCAGTTGTCTATGACAAATAGATTGTCTTTCAAGAGTTTTTAAAAAATCTAATTTGGAGGGGCGCTAGAGTTTTGTTTAAAATTCACTTCGACCACACCTAAAGACGGATACGCTTCAAACTGGGTTTTGTGTCTTGTGGACAAATTTGAAGTGTTTTTGATGAAAACTGTAGGAGAAGATGCCAAAAGTACGACGAGGTGCACTTTTGTCAGCGCCGTGTTTGATCCAACATGGCCGACTTCCTGTATGCTTTAGGGCGGGGTCATGACATAATTTTTATCCTGTCCTCACATTAACTATTTTCTGGAGTGAGCGTCATAATTTTACTGCAACTTTTTTTTGGCTTCAGACTCCCATTGGCCCCATGTTAATCGATTTTTGAGGTGGCGCTACTGAGCCGTCTTTCAATATTTTCCCGGATTCTTCATTCAAAATTGGAGCTCACTGAGTTCTAATTTTTGATACCACTCACGGGCATATTTGTCTTTGTTTACCACCTGATTGTTGCGTTTTTCCGACCCCCGGATACAATTTTAATAAGTCCCTCACCGGGACAATTTTCGTCCTTCAGCTTGGGCCTAATAATAATAATAATAATAATAATAAGGTAATGTAAAAAATAGCCAATGAGCACAGCCATGGTCTGGTTGTGTTGTACACTCTAGCAGCAGATGCTCAGTGTTTGGGTTGGCTCTCCCTCAGCGGGATTGATCCATGCAGACAATAGACTGCGTGCTCTGCTCTTTCAAACAGGTTAAAGATGATTCAGAGGGAAAGGGCAGCCTCCGCCTCTCTCCTGTTATCACCAATGACCCAAAGACACAGCAGCAGGTTTGACCTGCTTTAAAATAAACCAGTCCAAAGTACAATTTAATGAGTGTGAGCCTCGCCAAATGTTAAAAGGAAACCTCGCGATGCAATTTGTTTCAGTTTTAAATTGCTCTGTATACTCACCAAAATATGAAAGTAATTATTCTGCATGCACACCAAGACACCAACAAATATGGTGAATTAGTGGCAATAATTTTGACATTAAATCAGGTTTTGAGGCTGCATGTTGAGGGGCTGAAAAAAATAAACTGTCAAGATCTAATTGGGATTTGAACAAAACTCATAGCAATTTTTTTACTTACTTTGCAACTACACTTAACAACACAAGGTTGTTGAGGGCATATTATGTCTGACATTAGGAAAAACTGAACAACAGAGATGTCCTATTGATTATTGGACTTTAATTTATTTCAACTTATCCATTGAATGAAAAAGACACTGACTTTTTTGTAGAATGTATTGGCTATAATGCACCCCAATATGTCTACATGCAAAATCATTATGAATGACAGGAAATAGAGCTGAATTTCCTGTTCTCTGATTAAAAAAGAGAATCAGAGGGACAGCTTATGATGCTAAAGTGGCCAGATGAGATGGTTTGATCATGCAGAAAGACGACTGCATATTACTTAGAAAGATAGAGGAAGAGCAATATTTACCTTTAAGAATTCCAACACATGCACACACACACAAAAAGATGTGTGATTAAATATGTCCAGATCATGCACAGTAATTAAACGAAAATGAAACTTAATTCCCTGCCTAAACATTTGAAAAACCCAAACCAAAGCATCTAAAATCCCTTAAATCTGGCTGCCAGGCTGGACACTTCACACACAGTGTGCTCTCTGGAAGGTGTTTACTTCACTTTGGTGTGAGAAAAGGCCAAAGCTCTGTTGTTCTCTCACTTCCTCTCATGTCTTATCTGCAGAGATTTGGTGCTGGCTGACTTAGCCCAACTGCTGCTATACCTCTGCTTTTTATTGTGTCATACCTTTCCTTTGAGCAGTTAATGTCACATTTTAAGTCATTAGCTCGGCATCACATTCAGATGACAGATATATAGGTTTATTGTAGAACTCTCGTCTCCTACCATCAGTCTGGTGCCTGTGGGGAACACAGGCAGTTCCAGGCCAGTGGGGACGTATTATCCCTTCAGCAGTCTCCAAGAGTGCTCAGGGATTCAGTCGCCTTCGGATCGCCCTCCACTGTGATCAAGAGATTTTATTTTCTCTCAAATGTACTCAAATTTAGTTACTCTAACCTTGAAGGCATGGCCAATTGATTGTCGTATGTCTTATGTCTTATGGCAAGTACATTTGAATACCCATAGGCCTTATACATCACCATACACCACTTTACTGAAAAATGAATCTAAATCTAATTTGAATATAAGTGTTGAACTATAGATGACTAAAAACATGTTCTGCCACTTTATTAGTTGACTAAAAAGAGTTAGTGGCAAAAGCTCTCAAAACTATTATGTATCTTTGTGATCCACCCAAACACAAGAAAACAACTGCACCAGGGTTGCCAGGCTTCAGCAGCCAAACAAGCAAAAAAGAGCGTCTGAAATACCTGTATTTATATGTATTATATTGTAGCACTCCTCCGGTGACACAGACCTGCCTGGCTGCCCCCTCCTCTTTCTCACGCTCAAACAGAATCTCCACAGAGCATGGATGGCTTTGGATATGAGGATATGTCACTTAAATAATGGACTTTGTGATAGCCCCTGTCCGTCCTAGTCGGGGCAGGCTTTGTAATCAGCCTAGACAGCCCCTGATTGTATAGAAGCGTCCCCAGATGTCCCGATGGCCTCTCTCCTCTCTCCAGTACGCCCGACCAGACCCGTTGAGCCATGGGTCATAACCACTTTCATTAGGTGTATTCTAAATTCTAATACATTTTACATGAAAAATTGCTCTGGTCAAACGCACGGACAATATTTTTGAACCCAAGACAGTTCTTAAAAAGCCGCCTAATTCCACAGGAAAACCACGGACCTGGCAGTACTGAACTGTAAGGAAAATGCTAAATCAACTAGTTATAGGAATACATACAGAGGGGCCAATAAGTATTGGGCAACTTAAAAATTAGCAAGTTCACCCATTCAAAAAGATAAGATAGGTTTGTAATTTTCATCATAGGTACACATCAAGCGTGAGAGAGAATGTAAAAAAAAAAAAATCCAGGAAATCACATGATTTTTAAACAATTTATTTGTGAAAATGGGTGGCCAATAAGTTTTGGGCAGCTAGAAAACAAACAACTCTTCTGTCCCTCACAGACCAGTCACTTGCTCTTTAAGAAGTTATTCCGGCTTCCACTAGTACACAGTATGAACGGCACCTGTTTGAACTGATTAGATGCATAAGAGACACCTGCACACGCCTTCAAACTGTCAGACTCCAGTCTTCACCATGACCAAGACCAGAGCTTCCCAAAGACACCAGAGATAAAATTGTACAACTGTACAAAGCTGGGATGAGTCAAACTGCAATTGGTGAACAACTTTGTGAGAAAAGATCAACGGAAACATTAGAAAATGGAAGAAGTATGACATCACTGACAATCTCCCTCGGAGTGGGGCTCCATGCAAGATCTCACCTCAAGGGGTTCAAATGGTCCTTAGAACAGTTAGGATCAGCACTGAACTACACGGCGGGAACTGGTCAATGATTTGAAGACAGCTGGGACCACCGTCACAAAGATGACAATAAGTAACACACTACCTCGTCAGGAGGTGAAATCCTGCATTGCCCGAAGTGTTCCCCTACCACACAAAAATCATGTAAAGGCCCGTCTGAAATTTGCAAAAGACCATCTGGACGATCCAGAGGAGGATTGGGAGAATGTGATGTGGTCAGATGTGACCAATGGAACTGTTTGGTTTAAACACCACTCGTGTGTTTGGAGGAAGAAGAATGCTGAGTTGCATCCCAACAACACCACACCTACTGTGAAGCATGGGGGTGGAAACATCATGCTTTGGGGATGCTTTTCTGCAAAAGGGACAGGAAGACTGGTCTGTATCGATGGCAAGTTGAATGAGGCCATATATTGTGACATTTTGGGTAAAAACCTCCTTCCTTTTGTCAGAGAATTGAAGATGGGACGTGGCTGGGTCTTCCAGCATGATAACGATCCAAAGCACACAGCCAGGAAAACCAAGGAGTGGCTCCATAAAAAGGTTCTGGAGTGGCCTAGCCAGTCTCCAGACCTCAACCCAGTCGAAAACTTGTGGAGGGAGTTGAAACTCCCGTGTTGCCAAATGACAGCCCTCAAACATCACAGCTCTAGAGAAGATCCGTGCAGAGGAGTGGGCCAAAATACCAACTAAAGTGTGTGTAGACCTGTTCAAGAACTACAGGAACCGTTTGACCACTGTCATTGCCAACCAAGGCTACATTGCAAAGTATTGAAAGTAACTTTTGCTGGCCACCCATTTTCACAAATTGTTTTAAAAATCATGCAATGTGATTTCCTGGATTTTTTTCAACATTCTGTCTCTCACGCTTGATGTGTACCTATGATGAAAATTACAAACCTCTCTTATCTTTTTAAATGGGTGAACTTGCAAATTTTGCAAACCGTACTTTTCGGACTTTAAGCCGCTACTTTTTTCCTATGCTTGGAACCCTGCTGCCCAGACAACTGTGCGGTTAATTTATGCATTTTTACTGGCTAACGGCCACCGGGGGCACTCTAGCAGGAAGCGCAAGCATTTGACACACTGTAGAAGTTGTCAGTGGACAGTGGTCACTGTATTTTAAGCTTTAAAGCGCTGTGTGTTGTATTACAATAAGACTCCTCATTAGTCTAATGAGGAAGTGTATCTTGATGCGGCGAAACGCAAATACACACGTGGAGCGCGGACATGCGATAGACAGCGGTCTGCTGTTTACAACCTACCGCATTGAAATGACTTTCTTGGCCAGACCTGACCCCTGCATCACTACCGTGGAACATATTTTTGTGTAAATATCTCATGTTACAACATAACACTCACAGCACAAGCTCCGGAGCAGATTGAACCAGATGTGAAGACACAGACACAGGTAAATCAACTCACACAAAGTAATCAAGGACAGAGGGGACTGTAAGGACAGCTGTGTTTTCTGTTTGTTAAGCTTCAAAATTATGAGTGTTTGATTACAATCCATCTCATATTCACTGAGAAATTAGACAGACTAGACCAGTCTCACGACGCAGTGGACCCCCGGCACAGCGGACCAGTCACAGGCATGTGTAAATATCTCATGTTACAGTGTGGGCACCTGCGGCTTATTGACAGGTGTGTACAATTATTTTTTTCTTTGTAAATTTCGTTGGAGCAGCTTTTATTCAGGAGGGCTGTACAGCCAGAAAAGTACGGTGTATATATATTAGGGGTGCACCAATATACCGGCCCAGTATCGGTATTGGCCGATGTTGATGTTGAGTGATATTGATTTATTTCCAAAACCTCCGATATCAGTCCGCAATGCTACGCCCTGGCAATGAAGGAGTTGAGTCTGCCGTCCCTTCAAAAAGAGGAAGAAAACAACACCACCATGGACAGAGGTCCTGCTATATTCTAAGAGAGCAGAAAGTAAACTTTAATCTCGAGAAATGATAACCCAGAAATGACAAAGAAGCGTGATTTAATTCACTTGCGACCCTGCAATAAACACAGTGTTTTATTTTTTTGGTTTTATTTGACTAGATTTCCTCCTAAACAATCATTTTAGACATGTTTACTCCAGATAACTTTAGTGTGAGTGGTTTCCTCTTCAGGAGGAGCACTGAAGAGGAGCTGCTGTAATAGCAGCAGCAGCACGATGATGACACACACATTGGAGAGGTTCAGAAAGACACTTTAGTCTGAGAAATAATCCAAATAAAACAAGAAATTCACAGAATGGAATAGTGTGAAGGCTGATGTTAATCATATATTATAGCCTATAGGCTAAGGCTTCTCAATTTTTCGCTGGTACGCCCGCTTAGGGAACAAAAAATGAATCCATGCCCCTGACAGTATTGAGAAATTATGACTGATAAAAAAATAAACAATAACTATTTTATTTTTACAATACAAATGCCTAAATAAACTTGACAGTAACAATAAGCATGTATTACTATAAATGTCGCTGTCATTAAAATAAGATTTTTCAGACAGTTTTTCATTGGTTTGCCATGATATAGGAAAAACCCAAAGAATGAGTTTCCTCTCAACTCCCTCTGCACCTCTCCTTTTATTCCTCTGAGCTCCCTCTCCTTTCAACTGCACAGACAGTGGGAGGATCAGTGTTACCTGTCTGCAGTGGGGCAGCGAAGAACTGGCGTGTGGTGAATGGGGAGTTTCACAGGGAAGACGCATTGCGTTACTTCTGGGTACCTGTGGATCACTTTTATAACCATGTGTCTGCTTCACAAACAGACAGTTTTCTACACTTATCATTGCACACGATTCACACAGCGCTCATGATTCACATTTCCCACAAAAAGTGCATGGGATCAAACGGGAAAGGAGGCAATGTAACTGCACGCGCATTACACTTTTAAATTGCTAAATGAACGGCCAGTTATTGGAGTTTGGACTCGGAAAGAGAGAGAGGGGACGTTGCGTGGTGTTGGAGAAGTGTGGAGGGACGGAGGTGCGAGGAGGGACAAAAGGTTGTGGTGCAAGAATGCGCGTATGGTGCAGGCAGTAGGCAAAGCCATAGCTCATCATAAACCTGAGGCAGACGAGTGTGAGCTTGGGGCACCGAAGGCCTAAAGTCACTAGGCCTGTGCAACCCTTAACGGGAACAAGCGGTAGAAAATGAATGAATGAATGTTGGTAGGGGTATGCAATTATCAGAAAAGGTTTATTGCCATTGTCATCGAACAAAATTCACAGGCTAGGAACTTGCTTTGGACAATGAACAATAATGAAAAGAAGATATTTAAAATCAGATAGTGCTTGCATTAAAGAATGTGCTGTAATCTCTGCTTGTCCCTGGCTGTGGCTCCAGCGTACCACACGGTGATGGAGGAAGTGAGGATGGACTCAATGACGGCCGTGTAAAACTGCACCATCATCTGCACTGACAGCTTGGCTTTCCTCAGCTGCAGCAGGAAGTACATCTTGAACCTGGGGGAGAAGTTGTTGAGTTCCTCAGCCAGTGTCTGGTCGTCTGCAGCATGTGGGGCTCTGGGCTTGTAGTTGGTGAGAAGGTGGAGCCCACTCCACAGAGGCGGGGTTGTTGTCAGAGAACTGCTGCTTCAGACTCGTATTGTACTGTGATCTAGCTCGCGACACCTTTTTGCTAAATCCACCCTACTGGACTATGAAGCACTCTCTGTCCCCAGTCCTGTGCGCTGCCTCCTTCTGCTGCCTTAACTGTCTCAGTCTTGGTGTGAACCAGGGTTTGTCATTATTGAAAGTGACTTTGGTGTGTGATGGTATGACGCCACCACTTTTGCCTTCACCTTCCACGCCGTCTCCAGCACTTCTCTGAGCCCTTGGTATTTCTCCAGTTTCTCCTGTTCCTTTTTCCTGATGTTGCCATCACTTGTTATTGCCACGTCAATCACAACGGCTTTCCTCTGCTGTTTATCCACCACCACAATGTCGGGTTGGTTTGCCATTACCATTCTGTCAGTCTGTATCTGGAAATCCCACGGGATCTTGGCTCGGTCATTCTCTAGCTTTTAAGGTGCTTCCCACTTTGACCTAGGTGTTTCCAGTCCATACTCCGCACAGATGTTCCTGTACACTATACCAGCCACTTAGTTATGGCGCTCCATGTATGCTTTCCCTGCTAGCATCTTACACCCTGCAGTTATGTGCTGGATTGCCTCAGGGGCCTCTTTGCACTGCCTTCACCTTGGGTCTTGTCTGGTGTGGTAGATCTGTTCCTCTATTGGTCTGATCCTGTGCAGCCATGATGGGCGCCTGTGTGCTTCAGACCGGCCCGCTCTAGCCATTGGTAGGATTTCTTGATATCAGCCACTTCAGTTATGTTCTGGTGGAACATCCCATGTAGGGGCTTTTCCTCCCATGATGATTCCTCCCCCGGCAGCTAATCCTCTGTTCCCCATTGCCCGAGACATTCACATATAACAAATCCAAGATGGCGCCACAGACGGATGCCCTGGCTTTTCACAAACAGAGACTACATCGCATTTTGCGTTGTGCTGAGAAGGTGATCGGCTGCAGACTTCCATCTCTGCAGAATCTGTACCTCTCCAGGGCTCTGGGACCCTGGACATGGTCTATTTGAACCACTCCCTTCAGGCAGGAAGCTACGGTCCATCCAGACCAGAACCTCCCGCCACAAGTATAGTTTATTTCCCTCTGCTGTTGGACTCATGAACACTTCTTAACACCTGCCACTTTAACTGCAACTATTCAACCACTCACTGCACTGTCACTTCTGCACTACAACTGTAAATGTACATAGTAATGCCTATTCTATTTTTATTTTATACTATAGTAATTTTAAATTGTCTCTTAATGCATGCCCTGTTTGATTTCATATATGTTGTTTTTGTTAATGATTAGTGTTTTATGTTGCACCTTAATGCCGAGACAAGTTGCTATATGTTTGTGTTTGAGTTTTGTTCATTGACATTGGAAATAAACCCCTTCTGATTCTGATTCTGATTCTGACATGTCATCTGTTGGGGCCTTGTCCTTGATGACTCCTTTAGGGCTAGTGTACAGTCTCTGGGTGCTGGATTTGGGGTGGAATCCTCCATGCATGGTGAAGAGCTTTCGCGCCTTAACATCTGTGGTCTGTATCTCTTCCTTTGGCCACCTTATTATTCCTGTAGGGTATCTGATCACTGGCATATACTGTATATAAGATGGCTATAAGCTATTTCAAAGAGGAAGCCCTGCTCTTAAATCAAGAGACTATGTTGGCCTCTTTAACATGCACATTGAGCTGGTTCCATAACACAGGAGTTTGGTAGCTGAACGCTCTCAGATTAAACTCAGGAATCACTCTCATATCTTCAACTAACTCACTCCATGTTTCCTCCTTTCCCATAGAAATCCTTAAAATCTAAATAAGATAATTAGTCGACTAAAATTTTGATCGAATGAAACATCATGGACCAGTTAATTGACTTTTTTCCAAATAAATATATCGGGCTGTTGGAGGGTTGCACAGAAAAGGGACATCACAAATTTTCGCATTTTATTAATTCTTGGAGTAGCTCTGACTTGTAAAATGAGTCATTCAATAGTGTCCCTTCTACAAACAACAAATAAATTCCAACAGTACACAAGTCATAAAAAGGTTTTTATATACTTACCACACATTTTAATATGTACAGTATATTGTCCAATGCTGTAGTGATGTTTTGCAAAGGTGAACTCAGTGGAAAACCCAATTAAACGCTACTCTGACCACTTCTCCAATTTGCCTATATAAGTGACTGGCTCATCTTATTTGTCTTTCTCTTCCTATTAATTAACATTTTCCCAGAGAACGCTTATATCTATCATATATTTTCCATCATTAGGTCTTGATTAATTCCACACAGCTCATCCTTTCTGTAGTCTGCTGCTTTAAACTGCATAATGAGCAGATATTGCCAAGTTTCGAATGTTTGGTACACTGCAGAATGAATTTCATGTAACTATAATTGAATACAATTTGATTTTATTCTTTACAGACCCAAGCATTTTGTTTCACTTTAGGTACATATACATTGCACTTCAGCATCTACAATAATTGGAAAGTTAACAATAATTAATAAACAACATTGCACTTGCTCCAAAGTTATAAACACAGCCAGACAACGAATGATTCAAAGAGTTCAAATCAATCTGTAATTCCCTTGTTGATGTATTTTCACTTTCTGTTTCTGATTTATTATGCTATTGCTTGTGTATTTTCTTTATGTAGGTAAAACAGACATACAGTATACTATATTTCTATTTGTATCACAATAATCAAAGTTGGCTTAACAATCTCCTAATGAAGTTGAAAGGAGAGTAGAAACATGAAATGTCTCCTTCTGGGTCCACAATGGAAGTAGAGTAGTGGATATTTTTTTGTAATCATTCATTTTACATCAATCAAGTGAGCGTTTCAAGTGAACGTTTGAGTGGACTTTTTTTTTTTTATTACAGGAAGTGGCGCTTAATTCTACAATCTTCCCATCTGTCATCAATACACAAATCCCATTAAAAATATTAGTTTTTACTGACAGTTAAAACATTAATCTAAGAAAAAAGACAGTCTTAGATAATTCTGTTATTTTGCGCATATGACTTGATAAAAAGGGATGAAAAAGATCTATCTATCAAACTGAAGAAAAGATGGCTGTTACTGAGCTACTCAAATAATAACTATTGATTCTATTATTCTATTGAATTCTATTGAAATCAGACAAGTATTCTGGATCTATATTGTGATAAATGTATTTACCAGTAATGATCCAGCAGCTTATGGATTTGTTCCACTGCTTACTATTTATATTATTTTTCCAAATGCACATATGTTTTTCACATCTGGCAGGTACTCAGTGGCGACTGGTGATGCAAAATATAGGGGGGGCTTTTTGACATTACCGTGTTTTCGTTGTTTTTTTTTATGTCCAAAGTGAATGTTTTACATAGACTGTATAAATACATATTTTAAATACACATTTACAACTGAATGAATGAAGTAAACAAACTTTGTTTCCACTTTTGGTAAAGGTAATACTATGACTTAGAGGCAGATACCATTTGTGAGGAAATATATTTGACATAAAATGACAGTGACAGTAAGTATCCTACACACACACACATATATATATATATATATATATATATATATATATATATATATATATATTATATATTATATATATATATAAATTTACTTATTTAAACTTATAAGAATATAACATAATTCTGATCAAATTATATTGTTTTTAGACACACACAAATTTACATAATTGGCTGATTGACGGGGGGGGGGGGCGTCGCCCCATCGCCCTTAATGGACCAGCTCTCACTGCCAGTATGTCAAGTTTGGGACTTAAATAGCATTTGTTCAAAACATGAGACCAACTCCATTTTTATCAAATCAGATATTTATCACTTTTAGACCTTAAACCAAGAACAGTCTTCATTGACTCAGACTGGCTGCTGCTGCTTGGCCTCCCCAAACTATAGGAAGGAGCACTCGGACTCCAAATCTGGTCTGGTATAATGAGGCAACCCGGGAACACTGGTCCTCCTTTCCTGCTCCAGCCTCTAAAAGGTTAGCCCAGCCCAATTAATTCTGCTAGTTATAAAGGTCACGGCTTCATGCAAAAGGACTGGGGAAAAGCTGTGCAAGGAGCCCTGAATGCAACCTCATTACTGAAGGTTCATCATGGAGTCCTAGACATTGTTTAAACATGATTGGAGAGGGCCAACAAAAAAGGTCCGGCCTACAGAGAGAAGCAAATGCAAACTTGGTCATTGTTTTAGTCAATGTTTAACGGTTTTTTAAGCCTGTCTAACCTAATTTTGATGTATTTTTAACTATAGGAAAGATGATTTTACAAAGAAAATCGAGACATAACTGGACTACTACATGAGATGATGTATGAGTGCACGTGGCATCTTGACAGCGGAAGCCGTAATGAACACAGTATGATCACAAGTTAAGCACTTTCATCCTTCATTGTCATAAGTCTGTACCTCCAATTATAGGTGCTTTCTGTGTGCTTCTAGATTTTGTTGGGTGGTCAGTTCAATGCCATATTTTTGGGGACAGAATTGACTTTTTGGAGCGTTTTTGAACAAGCATTTTACATAATAAACTTTTTTTAAACTTTATTTCCCCAGCAAAAACATAGCTGGAGCTGTGTAAATGCTTCAGTCACACTTATGTTGTAGTCCTGTGCAATACTGTGGGTCCTGTCCCTCTGAGCTCTCAGGAGGCGCACTGTTTCAATTTTCCCCAGATAATTACATAACAGAAAATGAATGGGAAGTCTCCTGCACACTTTAACTTAACAACTTCAGTTAAAACTTCACTTCATTTAGATCGGTTCCATATTTTATTTTGGGTATAAGAATTAATGTATATTTAAATTATTACCATTATTTTACCATTATTGAAGCTCATTAATTTCGCAGAACATTGTATTCACATTGGTTTTCACCTCACACATGCTCTGTTCATTTGGGCTTTTTTGGCAAACTCCAGTCCACAGTGCTGCCAAATCACCTTTATATAATTGGAATTATTAATTATCTCCCTCTTCCATATCTCTATTCCCTTTTGTACAATGCCAAATGTTCATTGTGCCCAATTTCAACCCAAAAATTACCAAACTGGAGGGGCTTGAGGATAGATAAAACTACAATACTTTTACTTTATCTGACAGTCCGACCACAAAATGCCAAATGACAGTGGGCACCTGTCTAGAACCATTATTTTTAGCCATTTCCTTGCCTCTCTTGGCATTGCTGATTACTAATGATAGCCACTTGATCAGTGAGAATGTGATTTTAACTTTAATAAGCATTTTTACTTTAATGAGATGCCCACAGGAAGAAGGCTCCTCACCAGCCTTTGCTTTTACTGTTAAACTTCAGCTGTTTAGTGCTGCAAATGAACACGTTGTCATACTGCAAGTAAAATAAGGAAACACACACATTACTGGTTGTTTGCCAAAGTGATTTCTCAGAATATTTTAGACTTCATCTCATACTGCTAAGTTAATGAATTAATGAATTATTTATTATTATATGTATTTCTGTCAATAAATCCTAATTTGAAATATGTGATTCATGATAATTAATTGAATAGCACACTCATGTCAATGTCACACTTTATAAATAGTTTTCTAATTTGAAGTATTTTTGCACACTATTAAATCCTTTTTAAATTATTTCACAAATATAAATAAATATTGAAACACTACAACTGGCAATAAAGTTTGTTTCATTAAAAAAAAACTATGTGGTCAAAGGTTTCAAGTAAATTTACATGACCAAACAGGTGTAGTGGGGTTCAAGGCCCTTCATTGCCGCTTGCGGTGTAACTGGCTCTTATGGTGACAGATGTAAGCTGCTGGGAGTTGTTTGGCATTTACCAGTGCGCTGTAATAGTTTGGTGGAAAATTTGGCCCATATATTTCATTTTAGTGCTCACACACTACATTTATTTTCATCACAGTGCACGTGCTGTTACATTTGAGAGTGCATGATCAATCTCATGAGTTCATGTGTTAACTTTGACAGCCCTGATTTAAATACTCCTAAATACAGTCTAGTTCTACTCAAAGTTACTGTTCTTCATCTCCCTCAAGTTTTGCAAATATGTATTATTATCAAATCCCTACTATAAACCATTTAATCAATTATCTTTTTTTTTCTGACTTTTTTTTCCTCTCACCCCCCCTCAAAACATTTGAATTAGTCTTCTATCTATTTTTTGTTTTTACATGATTTAATCCACTTGCTGTCCTCAGATCCCTACTTTTTCATAATGATAGAACTCTACTGCTATTAGTATTATTATAGGATTGATATGGTTCTACTTCTGTGATATTTAAATGTGATAGACTTCATAATGTGCCCACTAAATTATCAAAAACTCTGCTGCTTGTGCCAGGGATAATATGTCTCTTAACTTGCCATGAGAGCCTTGGTTTCCCCTTAGAGGAGCTGGAGGAAGCTTCTGGAGAGTTGGAAGTCAAGGAATCCCTGCTGTCTCTGCTTCTAGACATCATAAGTTTTGCTTTACTCCCTAAAAGTTTTCCGGCTTTGTGTTCCCTCTCCCTCTCGTGGGCTTGGAGTGGTGTAGGCTGAAATCAGATCAAAGGCCAGAACCTGTAATAATTAAAACTTATCCTCCATTGCTTGCTAAAACGAATCCATTACTTCAGCCGCACAATGAAATCCTTGATGAAACCCTACGTGCACCCATCGTTGTTATCAAAGACCATATTAAAATCAGTAATGCGCAGGGAAATTGAAAGTAAAGTTGTGCAAACGAGGTAATACCCAGTTCCAACCAGAATAGATTTACTCCCAAAGCCAAGCGGATAGGAAAGTGATGATCGTATTTTTAGTGCTTATTGGAGACTTGATGGAGTCATTCTCAAACTGTGGTGTGGGTAGTAATGGTGATATGCAAGCTTGACAATGTTGTCAGCATGTTTTTGATTCAGAGTCATGTGTATGCATAATAGAACTGACATATCGTTGTAGTCAAATTCTTCCAGAATATGCCTTTATACACACCATAAAGGTTGGACTGTAGAGCGCTCCTGAATATAATCCAGTTCCTCATTAGACTCATTTCTCCATGAATATGAGTCTGATTGTAATAAAACACGCAGCATTTTGAATTATTGTATAGGCCGCTGGATTCAAAACGTGTGAAACAAGCTTATAGCCCGATTTTTCCGGTACCCAGTTTAGTCATTGCTTCTTCTATTGCTAATCCTCTATTGAAAAAACTCTCAATATGAAGAGAGAGGGGAATTGGTACTAACATTTTGTTGTATTGAAGATGTCCAGTCCGCCTTAAAATTACAATACTTAGAACTAGTTTGGTGGTGAATATTGCAGAGATCAGAGTGTGCCACAGATTTGCGTGCAGTCATATGTGCGCAGTCATATGCGTGTCAAGAGATTTTTTGAATTAGGCCTCCAGTGCGGGGCGGCTTTGTACATGTGCATGTACCTTAAGACGCTCCTCTGTTACTGTCTCTGAGCTCTCGCCCACATTATCACAAATTGGAGAAACCAAAAAGGAGTTTTCTGACTTTATATTAAACTTAGTTTTGGACTGGGATAAAATAGTGATTGGAGTTTTGGAGTCTCAGTAATAACTTCAGCGATCTATTCAGTCACAAGCAGACTTTGGATCTTGTTCTAACATATGGCATAGAGACATTTGCATGTGGGACTAACATTCACTAAAAATGTTTCTATGTGTAGTATAGTGGAATCTACATTTGGATGTGGTTGTCTGTATGTTGTTTTGTGTGGACCCCAAGAAGAATATTTATCAGTAAATAAAGATTAGGGGCTTGCATGACTTCCCCCAAAACCCTATATTGTCAGATTAAACCTTTCAGTTTATTAGTTTCATCCATTTAAATATTATCCAGCTCCACAGAATAAAACATAATGAAAAGGATAATATCTGAAACATCTATTTCCTGTGTTCAAAGAAATGGGAGTGGTGGTCGGCTGTGGCTGCTGGGCCCTGGATCGTGGGTTCTAATGGAAGTTTTGTGTCTCATCTCTCCTCTGGTTTATCTGTACTCATCCTTATGTATTTTAGAGTGAGTGTTTGAGTGTGTGTGTGTGTGTGTGTGTCTGCGTGTATCTGTGTGTGTGTGTGTGTGTGTGTGTATGTGTGTGAGTGTGTGTGTGTGCGCATTAATGCTTCTGTATGTGACTGTGTGTGGATTCTGTGGTTGTCTGGGTCAGGCGGTTGTGGGGAAGCTGGGTAGGATGTGGGCATGTGGAGATGTTCTTATGGCACTGTAAAGCACTTTGTGTTACATCTTATTAAAAGTGCTTTATAAATAAAGTTTGATTGATTGATTGATAAACGTCTGTGACACTCTTTATCCGAGCATATAGTCAGACTGGACAAGTGCAGTCTGTGTAGCCTGCTCTAGTTTAAGAAACGTTGGTGTCTCATTTGACCAAGAGCTCTCGTTCAAATCACATATATATCAAGCCTGTAAAACAGCCTATTTCCATCTGCATAATATAGCTAAAATCAGATAAATCTTTCCTAAATGTGATACTGACATATCCATGCTTATGTTATATCTAGATTAGACTACTGTAACTCCCTGCTCGCAATATGTCCTAAAAGTTCTAAAAAAAAAATGTGTTCAACTGATTCAAAATGCAGCAGCTAGATTACTAAAAGGAACTAAAAGAAGAGATCATATTTCACTGGTGCTCCAGTCTCTTCACTGGCTCCCTGTTGAGTTTAGGATAACATTCTTCCCCTAATTTAGAAACCCATACATGACATGGCCCATCCTACCTCAAAGATGCTATAGTGCATTATCATCCAAACAGAGCACTTCGCTCTCAAAATGCTGGACTTCTGGTGGTCCCAAGAGTCTCTAAAAGCACAGTAGGAGGTAGAGCGTTTAGCTACCAAGCTCTTGTGTTATGGAATCAGCTTCCTGTTCATGTTAAAGAGGCCGACACAGTCTCTTCATTTAAAACCAATCTTAAAATTGTCCTCTTTGAAATCACGTATGGTCAGGCCAGTTAGGAACAGAAATAAAAACCTACAGTTTCTTAGCTATGCTGCCCTAGGAGCAACTATGCAAGGGGAAGTATGGCAGCTTGAGCACTATCCTCTACTTCTTCCTACTTTCCTTGTCAACAATATTTAATATTTTGTAGTCTGTTCATTGCTATTCACATGTTTTTCTCCTTTTTTCAGACACTGCTGATGCTGCCCCAGTGACAACTGCAGATGCCCCATCTCATGACCCTGACCTGTAGACACGGATGCTCCTCAACTGCCTGGATGAACTCTCTCTCCTCGAGATGAAATGCTCCTCATCTACCTGAATATGCTCTTGCTAAATTAGATGTTCCACCCGCGTTCTGGCTCCACAGTCCATCAGACCTGGACCATCTGTCCGTTGGAGTAGGATCTCCCCTTCGCTGCAGTTCTACTTTCTTCTTGTTTTACCTTGCAGAGAAGAAGGGTCTTAGGACAGGGGATGCTTGGACAGTTACACATTTGCCCATCGAGGCAACTGCTGTTGTGATTTTGGGTGTTACAGAAATGAATTTAATTGAAATTGAGTTTAAGATTTAATTTGACATTGTCAAAAATCTAGATTGCTTTGAGATGGAACTTCTTTGTACTGCAAATTTGCAAGCCACTGGGCTGCCTAATGTCCCATCAATGCAGGCAGCCCAAGTGCTTTATTACACCATGGCTGAAAGGATGAGGTCAGACCAGCACAGGGCTGTCTGCCTGACACCTACCGGCTTACGGTGGTTACAGCCAGTGGAGCTGAAAAAGCAGTGTGCATAACTGAAAAAAAATAAAGAAAACAAAAGTAAAATACAGTTTTACTCTTGAAAAACACAAACAAATGTTGAGCATTAAATGGGTTGCCTAGGTCCCCGTGGACTCAGTATATTGCCAAAGCATTTGATCAAAATTGAAGAGTGTCTGGCTCATAGGCCTCTGAATTCAGTTCATTACAGGAGAAGGATACAGAACTCACCACTGTGAATTATAATCTAAAGTAGAATGGAAATCATTGGATGCAAGAAGAGAACAGCACTGCCTTTTGTTTGTTTATAAGGCTCTTGTTGGCATTTTGCCTGATTATTTATCAAGTTTGTTGCACATCAGGTCAAGTTGTCATTTGAGGTCTCAGGACATTTTCATTTTACAATCTCGTCGTATCAACACAGAGACAGAAAAAAGGCTTTCAGCAACTTTGCTCCCTCCCTGTGGAAGAAAAACAAAGAGACTTTTAAAATGAAATAATTGTATGCCTTTTAATGATTTTAAAGAACTGGTCAAGGACCACCCGCAGTGCCGGTGCGCTTGTTTTATATAATTTTATCTCATAGTGTTTATGTAAATGTGTTTATGTATTGGTATTTCTATTTGTTGTTTATTCTGTATTATGTTTTAACAGGGTACACATGAAAAAGAAAACTTTTTTCATTGGGTTTTCCCTGTATAAATCAAATAAATCAAATAAAACTAATATTATATGATTCGGCACCTCGACAGTTTAGGTTTGGCAACCTTTTCCAAATAAACCAAAGGGATATAAAGACAGAAGGACAACTAAGCGTGGGTATCAGATGATGTAACAATATTGTCTTAAGCATCTGCTGCCACAAATACTAAATAAAACAGACATTCTCTTAAGAGGAAGCAGTTACTATTAAGATATTGTCTTAAACACACACTGTGCATATCTGTTTAAAAAGTGCTTTATTTGGACCTAAACTGCAAAGTAAACCTACAAAACACCATATTATGCAAAATTGACATCACTTTTAACTACAAAACACTTCTTGATTCTTTTTGTTTCAGTCACAGATTCCTGTATGGTGAAATGTATGTTTTTTTAATTGTGTTTTCATTATAATTTATGATGCAAACACATTAGTCTTGTATAACTGATAAAATACCCATAGAACGCCATCCAAATGTATATGAAAAGCTTTGTATCAGCACTTAAAACGATATAACTATATTTTTAAATGGTGTGTCATTCTTCAAATTGAATCGCATTTTCTACGTGACTTTGAGATGTTGTTGCCAATTCAATTCTGAAATGTTTGAATTATATTTAAATTAAAAATATGTAAAAGCTAACCTTCATCACTAAGTTGCTGGTGCACTCACTCAACTCATCTGATTATCATTTAATAAAGAAAAGAAAATCAATCTGGGGAAAGGCTGCAAAGAAAAGTGCTGACATAGCCCACCTCCTCACTCAATAGTCCATTCAATTGAGTAAAAATGTTCTCTCATATGGTCAACATTTTCCACACAAACAAAAACATACTCTGTTAGCAGTGAGTGGCAATGGTGGTTGATGAAATGTTCTACTGTAAACAATAGTTTATAGTCAAGTTGATGTGTCCTAATGGTGCATTCAAGCCTCCTCGCCCGAGTTTTGACTTGTACTTTTTCACTGGAACACCCTTCAAACTTTGAGTCCTGGAGACGTACTGGTCCTGCAGAGATGGAAGTCTGCAGCCGATCACCTTCTCAGCAGAACGCACGATGAGCTGTAGTCTCTGTTTGTCCCTGGCTGTGGCTCCAGCGTATCACACTGTGATGGAGGAGGTGAGGATGGACTCAATGATGGCCGAGTAAAACTGCACCATCATCTGTGCTGGAAGTACATCCTCTGCTGGGCCTTCTTGATGAGGGAGCTGATGGAGGGCTCCCACTTCAGGTCCTGGGTGATGGTGGTGCAGAGGAAGCGGAAGGAGTCCACGAAAGTGATGGGGGAGTCTGTCAAAATGAGGCGGGGCTGGGTTCAGGATCATCACCACTGTCTTCTGAGCATTGAGCTTCAGCTTGTTACCAGTGCACCAGGACACCAGCCGGTGCACCTCCCTCCTGTAGACAGACTCATCTGATTGAGTTGTTACAGTGATAAACTGGTAATTGCTTTCCCGACTAGATGACTTGAACACAGACACTCAGAGAAAACGTGTCGGAGCAACAACGGAGAAATTACTTTCAGTTTCTATTTTGCCGTATAAAGCAAATTTGAGCAAAACAATAGTTCCAAGGATGAAAATTAGGCAAAAAAAAAGCAAAGAAACATATTTCATCATTTGTGCTGCTTAAAATTCAGCCCCTCAGTCGCACTGTTGAGGAGCATTTTTTAAATAAAAGCATGTTGGTACATAACCTCTATATTAGATTCAGGTGACATTATTTATCTCACGGCAATTAGTTTGAGCAAATAAAACAAGAAGGGCACCCATTAAAATCCAATTACATACACAGAATCTAAATTTAAAAGGTGAAAGGCAGCAGGAATAAAACCTTTTACAAATACAAATAAATGGCAATAAACCTTTTCTGAGTCTGATTCTGATTCTGATACCTAGGGTTTGATATAAAATGTATTTTGGATTAAAAGATATAGACATCAATAAATATTAGAGGCATAAAATGTCTACAATTCTCTATAAAAATAGTGGTGCGGTTGAAGGGCAGTTTTAATGACCGCTGCTGCAAACCTCCCTGTATTGTATATATTTTTCAAAGCCATTTTGTTGGCTCGTAGGTGCTGACAGGTAGAAGAGTGATGGGTGGCAATGCTTTGATCGCTCTAATCTGCTCTCACTTCTCTGTCACTTACTGTTACCGAGCATTAGTCACAAACGCACTGCCTCAGATCTCAGGGCTCTACACATCTCCCCTTTACGACACCGCTGATGGTGATGTCTCCTGTCACCGTCTGTCCAAACCACTTACAAACACTAAGAGTCAACTACAAAGTGTGTCACCTACGCCAGGCACACGCCAGCACCTTTTAAAAAGCATCTTTAAAAGCCTGTTGCCAGCACACCTGTATTAATATTTATGTTCGCTTATGAATATGTGAAGAAGATTCCCAAGGAGGCATTTCAGATTTTACAATATAATGTAGATTGCCAGCCCCTTGTAAATTAAAATGCAATTGGGTATCTACATCACAGGCCAAAATATGGAAATGCCCTTTGTAGAGAGCAGACATTATTGGACTGTCTGCAGAAAATACTGGCGTGAATGGTTTGTCCTGAAATTAAATATTGAATTTCTGCAACTTCTGGCTCATTTTGAACAAGTGGAATACATAGGTGTTTTTAAAGTTTTAAAGATGGTTAATTCAGTCGTTGGTCATTGTACCATGGTCGTTGAACCATATCTTTGTACTGTGTCTCTGTACCATGTCATTGCACCATTTTATTGTACCATGACACAGTAGCATTACACTGTCATTATGTAATCTTAGCATGTTGGCTTCTCATGTTATACCATTTTGCATTTATTACATTATAATGGTCTTTAAACCAGTGTTTTGTTTTTATTTGTTTAGAGGCTCTGTTCTTTTAACGGCCTATGCCTATGAAGCTGAGGTGTCCGCCCACAAACAGCATTTTTTGGCTCAATTGTTATGGATTCTCTTTGTTTAATTCTGCAACAAAAATGGTGATGGTATCTTTGGACACAAGGTTTTGTGATTTTCGTTAAAAAGAGCACTTTTTCTTTTACGAATTATACATAAAAATAAATAAATAAATAAAATGCTTTTACCCATCTGCATTCATCTGTCCTATAACACACCCCTTGTCAAAAGTCCAGCTAAATACATGTTTCGATGGGGCAAACACAGCTACGAGCCGCGCGAACTGTCAGTCAAACCTGCTAATGCAAGCTGGAGAGGACCTCAGCCAAAGAAGGCACCTGATTGGTCAGTTATTATTGTTCATATCTTGATTTACAAAGACAATAGGGAAATAAAAATACCAGGGAAATTTCAGCATTTTTAAACACAAATTTTAAGGTCAACAGTTACAAAGCTCGAGACACAGATTCGTGACCATGCTCTCATCCTATTTGCAACTCTGTGGCTTGTAGTTATGTCAACTTGATCTTCTACTAAAAATAAAAATAGATAATTAATGAATATTACATAAAATATTTCCCTTTTGTGTAGTTTGTTCCAGACACATTTTCTTTTGGACAAACAAACATGGCAACGCCGACAGATGTACTTTGGCCTATTTTAGTAGTAGTATAAGATTCAGTTGTAGTCATCTGGAAAACAGTGTCCAGATGACTACAACTGAATCTTTTTCTTCAATGGAACACTCCTGGACGAACTAGGTATTACACTGACCCTTTCTTAGAAGATTTATAGATTTTTTTTTTTTTGTATGTGCACATTGAAGCGCTTTGTGTTTTTGAGGAAAGAGAAGAAGTCTGCGTTTTTCTCTGATTGGATTAAAAAACAGTTTGATTTCAAATATTCGTCATGAAGTTACGCGTTATCCCAACTGCTGCGAGAGCGAGAGCCTGTCCAGATTAATATAGTGTAGAACTCAATTCAGAGTGATACACATGTCAGGTGTGAGCCAGGTTATGTTAATATTGAAGCTATTGAAATACCTTACATGGACCTCATGTTTTTTTTTGTTAGAACATTGTCTGAAACACTCCCCAACTTAAAAACAAGATTTCTTTTCCTTTCCAGTCAGAGGAAGTCGGGTGGAAAGTGAGTGAAGTTGTTTTTGTGCTGCATCAGTCACAAATGTCGTCTCACCCAGAGAAGAATCGGGCCTGCCATGATGTGGAGCGATTTGGCCAGCCATGTGAACCTCTCTGCCTTTTTATCCATTACTTTTCCCTGTTTCTTATCTGGCCCCTGTGCAGCTTGCCTCTTGTGCTTTGTGATAGTTGCCCAGCTGCTGCCCACTCAAGGTACTCTCTCCACTTCACAACAGCATTATGCATCAATTATTCACCAGCCCTGAAATAAAGCAGTTTGCCGCTTCTATCTTCTCAGGCGCAAAGAGGGAATTCAAAATCAAAGAGAAAGTTCATAAAGTGCTGGTGATTGGGATTCAATTAAAAGTACAGCTTTTAGAAGATGTGACAGGGAATGGGTTTGGTTGCTGTAAATCTTAGAAAAGATCAGAAAGAGATCATTAAAAGATCAGATGGATAGATAGATTATTCTGAGTCATGTGGCGCTTTGGATCACCTTTACAAATTAATAATGTATTTCCTCTGTGATAGCGACTAAAGGATGCAGGCAAATGGCAGGTATTGTACAACCACACAATTAAGGTGCTATGTTCTTCAAATTTGTACCCAAGTAAAACGAATAAGAATAATACACGGGGTGGAACATGCATCCTGTCTGGGTAGTTAATAAAACAAACACAATACATTCTGCTACAATTAATGATTATAACTACTAAAACTTTGATAACCTTCTTTGTGGGGATAGCCAGACTCGTCAAAACACCAAGCACTGAGACCTTTGTTGGAGTTATTCCATCCATTTAACTGCAATATGCTTAAATTGCCCCTCCAGGACAAATAAAGTTAGATTGATTGATTTATGAATGGCAGGTAATGTGGTCACCTAAAATCATTAATTATTCAAATGGCCATTCATTGGATTCAGTTTTTTGATATATGCCATGTTGAGGACTTTTGACCATTGCTAAAATATTTAGTTTTGAGTTGTTAAGTACTAGGTTAACGGTCCTAATTTTTTAATCATTCTGAAATCCATGGAACTTTACAGAAAACATTTCATTCTTAATCTCATTCATTTTTTGTATTACACCAATTCTCCTAGGAGAAAAACTAAAATCAATCAAACAAACAAATTGTATCATATTGCAATTTCAAGAGCCCAAAATACACATAAAACCTCCTCTACTTAAAGTCTTGCTCCTGACAATCTATTGGCCACTGTTGATCCACAGTCCCATAGCCACTGGCTTGTGTTTTTTGTGTTTTCTAAGTAACATCCTCACATTCAACAGTGTCTGGTCTTGCTGATACCTTCGGAATCCCGACAGGCTGAAGATGTGTATGCATCACTGCTAACACTCAACGGATAAAATACTGAGCAGGGATCAGTGGCTTCATGTAGTTATTCTGATTTCACTGTCAGTATGCAGGTTTGTATTGGGGAGTGACTCAGAAAAGCTCTGAGATTTGGTGTTGTGCATTTAAAACTAAAGGTTTTTACTGAATCTAATTAAATGTATAGCTTATTTTCTTCACATTAAATTTTTTTTAAATTCATTTAGACACTACCAAACTTTTTGGCTATACAGTGCTCCTGAATAAAAGCCGCTCCAACAAAATTTCCAAAGAAACAAGAACTTGTAAATATACCTGTCAATAAGCCGCAGGTGCCCACACTGTAACATGAGATATTTACACACGCCGGTTGTCTTTTGAACCTGAGGTCTTGCGGCGCACCTGCTGTCCGCTGCACGGTCCACTGCGCTACGGTCCGTTGCGCTGTGGGTCTAATTAGACTAATTTCTCAGTGAATAAGAATTAGATTGTAATAAAACACACAGCATTTTGAAGCTTAACAAACAGAAAACACAGCTGTCCCTAATGTCCCCTCTGTCCTTGATTACTCTGTGTGAGTTGATTTACATGTGTCTGTGTCTTCACATCTGGTTCATCTGCTCCTGCGCTTGTACTTAGCGAGTGAGTGTTGTAACAGAGATATTTACACAAAAATATGGTCTACTGTAGTGATACAGGGTCTGGCCAAGAAAGTCTAATTTCAATGCAGGTTCTAAACTGCAGACCGTCGTATATCGCATGTCCGTGCTCCATGTGTGATTTTTTTTTTTTTTTTTAATTTTGTTTTAAATTTATTTATTTAAGTATAGACACTTGAGATGACCGATCTCTTTTTATATGATACAAAAGTTAAAGGTACACAGTTTATGGAGGGTATGCCAACTGTTTCCATGGTGATATTATGGGTTCGTCTGAATGGCAAACATATTTATATTGCACATATTTCATAAAGGATGTTTTCATTGTTCAAAAATTCCTCCGAAAAATTGCATTCCTACTGTGAGTGGGTGATATACGTTTAATGCCATGCTTTGTTATAACATCTCCATGGAGACAAGCAGGTGGTCCACCAGAAAAAAAGAATTAAAAAAAGAATAACTTAAGACTGATGGTTTTATTTAAGGGTCTCATCATCTTTCATCTCTCTCATATAGAAGATAATCACAATATGGGTATAAGTAGTTTTAATACATATTTGTATAACTACCTGCGTGACTAAAAGACCATACTTGAAGTTGAATTCAGTTATATTTAAGTTCACACAAGACTCCATCTTGCACAACAGCAACCGATCTTGGAAAAAAACTTGAACTGATGGGGAGGAAAAAAGTAACCCTGTGTGCAGTTTTTTGATTGCACATTCCCATGGGTATTTAATTGCACATTCCCTAAGCGAGATTGGCAACCGTCCAAGGCACCATTGGACCGAGGGACGGCAGAAGGAGACGTCGTCAAGTGTGTGAGATGCCTGGGCAACACAACACACCTTCCAGATGTCACGCTTCATCAGCCCCATCATGCAGCCTTTAGCAATTTCTTGCTAGTTTGCTAGTTTGTTCAGTTCAATTCCGTTTCATTTTGTAATGCCCAAAATCAAAGCAGTTGCCTCGAAGGACTGCACCCCCAGGATTCATGAGGGCGCATTGACTATAGCCTGTATGGGCCTTGTCCCAGCCCCTCTTCACAGGGCCGACCCCAAGGCAGAGCCAACATGCGGGGGAGGGGAAAGTGTGAGCTGTGAATGTGCTGTGGCCCTTGTGCGTGAACTGCTGCTGCTTAATCAACATGGCTGACCTAAGAAGACTAAAAACTTAATCAGCAGGAGGCCGGTCCCTGAGGTCCTCAGAGTCCGAGATGGTTCATATGGCACTAACGTCTGAGATGTACTTTGGTGCTAGGCCATGGAGAGACTGGTATACAAGCAGAGCTGCTTTAAAGTCTATTCTCTGAGCCACAGGGAGCCAGTGCAGAAACCTGAGAACAGGACTAATGTGATCGTACTTCCTGGTTCTAATCAGGACCGGAGCAGCAGCGTTCTGGATGTACTGCAGCTGTTTTACAGCTCGTTTGGAGAGGCCAGTGAGCAGGCCGTTACAGTAGTCTAATGTACTGAACACAAACGCATTGATAAGTCTTTCCAAGTCTGGTTTAGACACTATACTTGATAAAAAGCTGCCGATGTTATTGATTAGGCGTGGCTGTTAAAATTCAAATCTGAGTCCATTATTACCCCAGATTTTTAACTTGATTTGTAGGCTTCAGAGTGAGACTGTGGAAGTGACTGTTAACACTTTCTCTTTGTTTCTGTGGGCCAAAGACAATGATTTCAGTATTTTCCAAGCTTTTTTTTTCAAGCCCGGGTTCTCTACCAGAGGCCCGGCAGCTTGAGGGTTCTGCACAGTATCTTTGCTGTTCCTGCACTGCACTTTTCTGGACTGAGATGTCTGATGTTTTTCCAGGGATCTACTGTAGCAACTCCTCCAGTTTGGGGGAGTGCTCCGATCACCACGGGAACCAACTTCTACGCCTTCTCCAGCTCCTCTCTGAGCCCTTGATATTTCTCCAGTTTCTCGTGTTCCTTTTTGCTGATGTTGCCATCACTTGGTATTGCCACGTCAACCACAACGGCTTTCCTCTGCAGGTTATCCACCACATTTGCTGTCTGAGCACACTTTGCAGCCTTATCCAACTCCTCCTGGGGATCCCGAGGCATTCCCAGGCCAGCCGAGAGACATAGTCCCTCCAGCATGTCTTGGGTCTTTCCCGGGACCTCTTCCCGGGGGGACATCTCGACGTGGAGGAGCAGTGGCCCTACTCCAAACTCCTGCCGCGGAACTGAGCTCCTCACCCTAGCTCTAAGGGAACACCCAGCCACCCTGCGGAGGAAACTTATTTTGACCACTTGTATCTGCGATCTTGTCCTTTCGGTCATTACCCAAAGCTCATGACCATAGGTGAGGGCACGAACATAGATTTGGCCGGTAAATCGAGAGCTTTGTCTTTCGACTCAGCTCCTTCTTTACCACAACAGTCCGATGCAGTGACCGCATCACTGCAGACTGCACCAATCCGCCTGAATCTCACGTTCAATCCATCCCTCACTCGTGAACAAGACCCCAAGATACTTGAACTCCCCACCCACCCGGAGAGCGCAAGCCACCTTTTACCGGTTAAGAACCATGGCCTCTGATTTGGAGGTGCTGATACTCATCCCAGCTGCTTCACACTTGGCTGCAAACCATCCCAGTGCATGTTGCAGGTCTGGATTTGATGGAGCCAAAATTCAATCTGCAAACAGCAGAGATGAGATCCTGTGCTCCCCAAACCGGACACCCTCCGACCCCTGACCTAGAAAGAGCACCTAGAAATTCTGTCCATAAAAACAATGAACAGAACCGGTGACAAAGGGCAGCCCTGGCAGAGTCCAACACGCACTGGGAACATATATATATATGGGCTTAGTGTTTAAACATGCCAAGACATCTATTCTGATTAATACATATATTTTCTCCAGAAACACAGATCATCCTCTTTATTAAGTGACTTAAATGCACATATTACCGTTCATATATTCCCTTGTCATTATGAAATGACAAGGGAATATATAATTATGCGTCTTAATTTCATTCTGAAATTAAGACGCATAATTAATTGGTTTTGTTGAAACTGTTCACAGGAACATTGGTCATTATTATATTTTACAAGATCTGAAGACATATTATTTCGGTGCGATAAACTATAATCTCTTGGGCTCAAAGTCAGAATATTACACTGTTTGGAACAATAAATAATTACACAAAAGTACATTTTGTCGCCTAAAATATTTTGATATAGTTTTGTAATCATGACTAAACCTATGACTGAAATTACTGATATTTTCATCAAATAATTGTATTTATGCCTGTATTTACAAAATTACATGCTAATCAGGTACTTAAAAGCTGTTAGGGAGGGGCTGGCAGAGAATAATAAATTAGAACTATCCAACGAGGTCATCCAACGATGACAGTGAGGACAACAAGGAAAAAAAGGTTATACATAACAACCTAAAAATGAATCTATGTAATTAAACAAAGTAGTAGTTTAAGGTTATAACTTGTCTCATCGAAGAGGACTAGTAAAGCTCAGAGCATAAAAATAAACCTTCAGATTGAAAATGACTTCAAGCATCTCAATTTTCAAAACAGTGTCAAGATCTTTGAAAACATTTGTAATCATTATTCTTCTTGCATCATTCCACTCATAGTAGTCAGTATATCCCAAACCTGTCTGTAATTCCCTTATCTATTTTAGTAATGAATATGATGCCATTTTTATATGACAGTGTATTTAACTTCCTGTGCCCTCACTCCCTCTGTACTTTCACCGTGTCGGACAAATTCAATATTAGGACAGCTTCGGCCTGGAGTGCCAAGACTTTTCTAAACCTCTAAGTCTTTATTTTTCATAGATTGAACCAGTGCTGGGATTTTTTTGTTTAAATTACTATGAGGGAAACAGATCATTTTATACTTTGATTTTGAATGCCAAGAAAAACAGAACTGAACAGAAAATAATAACATTAAAATGAAATTAAAATAATAATACAATAAATAAATAAATAGGTAAATAGGCTTGATAAAAGTTACAATAAAAAGTAATAAAGTGCTCACATTCAATTCAGCTCATACACAGCTGTTGTACAGTTTTCTGACAAATGATCTCCTCAGACGTTTTGTTCTGCATCGCATTGGCTAGGAGTGTAGAAATACCAAACTCTATACAAAAAATACTTAGCAATTCCCCTATTCTTTATATTTGCCTGGATCCAGAATACACTCAATACACAAAAAGTGAATCCGGCCACACCGCTTTCCGTCACGCTTTAAGTCAAATGCAAACAGTACCATGGAATCAGATCCATTTAATGTTGTGATGCATGTGAAACAAACAAGTTCATTGGTCATCTATGATTTAGAACAAACTCACACTTATTTCACCTCATGTTGTTCTTTGCTAATTGATTCTACAGAAATCTGCAATGTTTTTCAGTCCCTGTGATATATTTTGCCTTTCTTTTTTACTCAAAAACAGCCATATTTGTTTTGATACAGATGGACCATGTGTGTCCTGGCTAATCCACCTGTCCATCACGCCCAGACTAATATGGATCTGTATAAAAATGCAATCTGGATTTTCCAGGAAAGCTTTTCCTTGTCTTCTTAAACAAATTTTATAATCAACTTCCTAAAATGACAAAAATCTAAACTTATTATTTTATTTAACCTTAACAGCTTGTGCAAAGTGAAATCCTGAAACACTGGCAAATGTAAAAGTTTGATTGACATTTTCTGACTGATTTCCTCTCCTCAGGCTCCATTAACTTTACATTTCATCTCCTTCTTGTGCACAAGTCGTTGACAGACATAATGAGAGGCATTAGAAATCCAGGGCCTTGCTCAAGGACACACTGGCAGCAGGAGCAAGCACCATTGATTTCCCCGACACACTCTATCAAGATCCCCACCTGTTTTTTCCCACCGTGGTTCAACATGAAAATCAACCTCCTATTGGCAGGATCTGAACTTATAAAATGTATCACACAAAAAAGTTCAAAGTCTTGAGCCCAAGTTCCCCAAATGCGCTCAGGATGTGGCTAAATAATGCATTGGGAAAGAGCAGGCCAGTTACCTGAAACGCCCTGTTAAGATTGAAGGGAAGTTGGACATTGGGAGCAGAGAGAGACAGAGTAGAGCCGGAGGTGTGGGAAGATGCATATCCGTAGTGTGATAGGCAGAAGGGCTCAGTGTGACAGGGACAGGTCGACCACTGGAGCATCCAAACACTTTAACTCCCTCTCTCAATCTTAAAGAAAGTGTTCATTGATAAACATGAACCTTTGCACAACAGAATCTGGTGCAAAGGAACAGCCACAGAATTTACATTGGAGAAGCTTTACAAGTATGATTGGGGTTATTTTACTGCACTACTTTATGCTTGAATACGTTGTACTAGGTTAAGAAGCACTAGGCTCTGTCCAAACCTCTGCAAGATTGACTTCTGGAGCTGACAATTTGCTAACAGTCTCCTTCCACTCCAGTTGCTAACTGTCTTAGCCAATGTAACCGAACAATAAAAATAATAAAAATAAAAAAAAAGATTCAGAGTGAAATTAATCTTACAGGTGCAATGTGTAACTTTTCGGGTGGAGCGGACATCAATTGCTTATTGAGATTCATTAATGAAATTCCTTGTCTTATTTTTAAATATTTTTGTTTTTTCAACTCTATGCTACCCGGAGCGCGCGAGTTTCCACGGCGCATCCGGGGAGGACTTGCAGGTCATTCAAAAAACATTGAATGCCAGGTCAAACCAAATGTTGTGTCTAGATAACTTACTGGAGGAGATCAAAGGGCTGAAAGAGCTTGTTAAAGAAAAAGACAAAATCATAATGCAACTTGAACAGCGTCTGGATGATCTAGAGCAATACACCAGAAAAGAGGATGTAGTAATAACCGGCCTCGAAACAAAACATCGCTCTTACGCAAAGTTGTGAATACAGATGGAGCCACAGGGGAAGATGCACCTCTTGAAGAGCTTCGCACACTGGTGCACGCGTCAAGTGACTGACTTCTTTCCACTAAAAAGGTATTAACATTCAACAGGATACAATATCTGCATGTCATACAATTCCAAACAGAAACAGTAGAATCAAACTTTTAATCGTCGTGAGATTTACAAACAGAATCTGAAAGTTTGTTTGTTTTTTAGACAAAACCGGTTGTCATTTTTACACTGACATAGACATCTTTTTTTGTTTACGATGTCAAAGTACAAATAATATCTATTTTTGTCTTAAAAACTGACAAATGAAAGTATTTTTAAAAAAAGATATGAATGAAAATAAAACAACAACAAAACAAAGTGCTTGTTGAGGTGTTATTGCTTGGCTTGTAATGTTACCCCATATGCCATCAAACTTCTCCTTTGAGACAAGCAGCAACACTCTCAAATCAAGTTACAGTTCAATTCTGTTCATATATTATTGTTTTTTCATGTTTGTATGTTGTGGTTTTTTTTGGTTTTTTTGCAATAAACCCACCTGTAATTTAATAATGGCATGTCATAGTGAGGACCATTACAAGCAAAAAACATCATCATGAAGACATAAGATAAGATAATACTTTATTGTCCGATCTGGGATCTGAAATTTGTCTTGCATTAAAACAGCGGCTCCGTCACACAAACACAATGCCATTACATTAGACAAACAGAACATGTAGGACGTCTAAAAAAACAAATACAAAAATAACTGTCTACTCTACGCGGGCATCAAGAAGGCGGACCCCGCACCATGAAAATGTACTTTAGTGCATAAAGCTTATATTTAAAGCTTGTTTAATCAGAATCAGAATCAGAAAGGAGTTTATTGCCATAATAGTAGCAAAATATAAAAAGAGTGCATGCATAAAGTTTAGAATTTAAAAATAAATACAAATTCAAATTTGTCACTCACCTTGAATACTCCTGAGGTGGCTAAACCCAGGTTAAAGTATACTTTATTGTCCCTGAGCCAACCTTCAATGCAGCTGGGGCTAAACCTGTCTGCAGGTATGTAGCAAGACTGACTTTTTTTTCTCCAGAACATTCCTCGCTAAGACCTCTTTCAGTCGAGACTTTTCTCCTGAGGATAAGTGACTTGCAAATTATATCAAAGTGGAGTAGATAAAATGTGCCTTTAGGTGCCTTTCTTCTCAAAGGTACAACCACAGAAAACTGCTTTGATGAAAGTAATTTACACTGGTAATATAGGATTAGCCTTACACATTGGCTGTTTTGTCCAAAACAATGTCCAAAATGTAGTAATTGTGTCTGAAGTCCTAACTGTCATAGCATATCAGTGAACTTTGAAAATAGGAAGTATATCTAGCGGTACAAATAAACTTGCTCCTGTTCAATTCTAGAGCTTGAAAAAAGCTGAAAATAGGACAGACAGGACTATGAGGGAGGTACCAAGGACAGTGTTAAGGGAAAGGTGGGGCCGGCAGCTTTGATTGACAACACACTGCAAGATATATCCCCCACAAAGATGCAAAGAGATTACGAGAAGCAACAATTGTAACAGGGCTTTTGAATTGCTCATAAAACTGCCAAGGCCAATGGAAGGTTCCTTTTCAGGCATTACTCTAAATGTGTTTGCACTAATATCATAGTTTTATATTTTCTTTGTGTCAAAGCAAAGCCAAAGTTTCCTTCCTTTTTGCACTCACTTCATCAGGCCTGATCAGTCAATGATATTTGCAGCTATAATGCCGCCGGGTGCTACTGTTATATGGCAGCCGCATTAAAAGCAGAGATTTATACCTGTGCTTTTCCTTGAGGAGAGCCAAACACCTTGTAAGAGAAACACAAAGTCATTATGCTGCCAGATGTGGCAAGCAATTAGAGGCCGGATCAAGATAAGATAACAGTGCGGAAGAACAGTGTGAAGTGTTTGAGGAGACTAGAAACACTTAACCAACTGTAAATTCATTGCCTGCTGAGTTTCAAGTGACATATTAGGATCAAAATGACTTTATTAATCTATCATTTGAATGGTCAAAAGTCCTATTAATGGCGTCCATTTGAGAAAAATGCCATGCGATAAAAAGCCATGAATAAAACATTTAAATAAACCAAAAATTAAACTTCAAAGTTGGAAAAATTACTGTTCAAAAGTCACTGTTAATACATGTTTTAATGGTTTATAAATGTTGTACTAACCATCAGACAGCCATCCACCCATCCATCTTCTTCCGCTTATCCGGGGGAGGAGGTTGCGGGGGGCAGCAGTCTAAATAGGGACTCCCAGATTTCTTTCACCCCTTCACCCCAGACACTTCTTCCAGCTCCTCCAGGGGGATCCCGAGGCGTTCCCAGGCCAACCGAGAGCATGTCCTGGGTCTTCCCCTGAGCCTCTTTTTATCAGTTATGGTTATTGGTTTGAGATACTAACTAAACAAACCTGTTACCAGTTATTTATGTGAGTAAAAATAAATAAATATTTAAAAGAATAAACTTGAGTACTGCATAAAACACACTAAACCTAGTCTAATGTTTTGAGCCCAGACTGCGATTTTCTCTAAAACCATAAATCCTCGTTGAAACGATACAAGCCAGGGTCGCCAACACTGACCTCCAGCTATTACACAGCAGCTGTTGAAATGACACCCCCCCTCATTAACTTTCCCATCAGCCCCTGCACTGATAGTTCTGTTCAGAGCTGCTCACCACATTAAATAAGTAACAACCTGTAGCTGATCTCAATCAATTGGAAAACATGACATTTGTATTCTGTGCTCTTTGTGAAGCAGTGTTCAGAGCAGTGCAGGGAAATGAAATCACGTTTTATCTAGGCAGATGAGAAAAGACTTTATTGGATGTGGTTTGAATTGTTCTTATAATCATATTACTGCATATGTACGTACAATTGTCTATTGCTGATTGGTTGTGCTGAATGTTCCATTAAAATAAAGAAAAAAAAAAGGTAAAGGTAACAGTGATAACAGTGACCAAGACTTCAACTCGGATCATTCTCGTAAAATGCAAACTTCAGTTTTAATTAGTTTTACAACTTTAGTGAACTACCAGAGTTTGACGGATTGATGGTAATATAAAGATGGATTTGTCAAGTAAATCCTAATCCATAGTTGGCTTTGTAAGCAACTTTTACAAAACACTTTCAACAAACATTGAATTTAAAACAGCAACTTGACAAAGTATACAACATTAATGGATTCAACATTGAAGAAAAAAGCCTCTAGTAGTTAAAATCCTATCTTAGTTATACTAAGATTGAGCCCTCGGGCTCCTCCTACTAGAATACAAAAGCACAAAAGGCTGTATTATAATTTCCAGTCAACCAAATTCCCAAACTAGAAATGTGTTTTGGCTTTAGTGCAACATAAAACAATGAATAACACAAAAAAGTAAGCACAAAAAAAGCTTGAGGTGCAGCACTTTGTGTACAGGAGGAAGAGAAAAGTAGAAAGATACTGTGCTGATGGTCCGAGTGTCTGAGACATTCTTCCCCAGCCGCACGCACTGCCTCCGATCCGTCAGGAAGTCAGTGATCTACCTGCAGGTGGAGTCAGGCACGCTGAGCTGGGAGAGCTTGTCCTGGAGCAGAGCAGGGAGGATGGTGTTGAACGCAGAGCTGAAGTCCACAAACAGGATCCTGGCATAGGTTCCCGGGGAGTCCAGGTTCTGCAGGATGAAGTGGAGTGCCGGGTTGAGGGTGTCGTCTACAGACCTGTTGGCTCTGTAGGCGAACCAGGAGGTCAAAGACTTGAGTTGGGGCAAGACCAGGCACCCAAATTACTTCATGACAACAGACATCAGCGCCTGGAGTCATTAAGTCCTGTGATCCAGGGCCAGGTACAAGGATGGATGACTTTAAACAGTTAAGTATGTGGCTAGTTGCTCTAGTTACTAGTTGCTAGAAGTCATGCTAGTGGAGAGAGTGAAGGATTTGTCAAGGTTGGAGAGGCACATGGCGCAAAATGCCTTCAAAATATATTTGTTAATTCCTCTTGGACCACATCGCAAGATCACACAAGGATCATAAATCATCATTTCAGACCCCAAAAAATGTATTAGCCTTGTACATATATAGTATCAGGAATCAATGTATTAGATGGTTACGCAGAATGCTCTTTTTTACATAGCAGCTTCATTTTAAACAATTCATTTCAAACTCATTTCTGGCAACAATAAAAATACTAAATAAAGCTGGCATGTGGACCTCACCTGCTGATGCTGTTGATAAGTGGTTGCTTGGTAACAGCCATCAAATAAAGCACAAGATACTGAAGTGTGAGATGATGAGATAGCAAAGTTATTAGTCTCAGTGTGTAGCTGGACTGACAGCTTTAATCAGTTTTGGGCTGTGTGAAGAACATTCGGCGTGTTCATAATATCGTATCATATTCTACGTTGGTGGACCAGCGGTTGGCGGATAATGTGGCTGTTTTCTCTTGTCCACTGTGAATCCCGACTGTTTCAATTATATTTTTCTTTATATCAAGCATTTAAAATAAAAAAATAATAATAAGTACTAAAGTTTAATTATAATAATTTGTCATAAGTCTTCATTAAACTGACATCAAATTTAGCATTTACTTCTAGTTTTAGCAGTGGTGACGTGTATTTCCAACTAGTATCCCCTGTCATTGTTAGATTACTGAATACTGCAAAAACCATTCAATACAAATTAAGCTGAAGCACCTTCCGAATAACTTGTATCTTAATATTATTTTACTTTATTCAGTTATTTCTGTTCATTATGATTTGTCTTGGAGTTCACGTGTGATATGTTCAGCGCTTTGTGATTGTTTTCAAATGTGCAAAAGTGCTGTACACAAATTAAAACATTTATAGATGAGACAAAACAGTACATAATGGACAGAAAAAGAAAAATATCAACCCTTCAAAATGAGTAAAACGCTAAAAGGAGAAAACAAAAGATTCAACAACAAGAAGTAAGGTTAACCTTTCTGATGTTCAGTGGGAGCTCATTCCAGAGTCTATGTGAAGCCACCATTATTTTAGTTTTAAGGACGACGAGAAGAGACGGATCTGCTGACCCGTAAAAGTTTGATGGGGCTGCAGGGCACAAGCAGGCTCAAAACAAATAAAATAATGTTTAAATGAATACGGAAGTGGACATTTGTTATAGAAATCAAGTTCGACTCGGCTTTGCTGCAAAAGCTGCGAAATAGGTGCTGTGACTCTCCTAAACCATCCCAATTTTGTCCACTGTCAAACTCACTCAAATCCATATTGGAGCTATGGCACAGAGACTCTTCCTACTATTGGAGCTTGTAATGTGATGCCTGGTTGGTGTAGCTCATGCTTGTTCTATCAAGAAATCAACGACAGCAATTAGAAAAAGGCTATTGTATTTCACTTACCTCACCAACATTGTACTCCTGTCCTCTAAGCCATATACCCACACTACTTAATAACTCCCCGAGCAACTTAAGTAATTATATTTGTACAGCGCTGAATGAACCCAAATCCCCTACAGCGGCGTATGTCAATCTGCGCACCACTATCAAAGGAAAAGGTCAATTAGAGTTGTGTGTCCAAGGACTCTCAATCACAGGCTGACCTTTGAGCTGGATGTTCAGAACCCACCAGAGCACAGAAGTAAAGTGACATGCTCCCGACAGGGCCTGGTTCGCTCTGAGTATCCGCCAGCCTCCTTCTTTATTTACGGCTTGGCTTTAAACCAACAAAGTGCTCCACAGACAGGTCGTTTGTTTACATGGGCTAACAGGTGGATGGCCTGTGTACGCTCTTCTTGTGTTGTAAGCTAAGGTTCTTCTGTTGAGGATAGCATACATAGTCATGACCTTTTTTTTTTTTTTTAAGTAATCACAGAAATATAAGGCAAACTCTAATATTTGTTTGGGCCGCCTTTATCTTTGATTACAGCACACATTCACTGTGGCATAGTCTCAGTAAGCTTCTGCAATATTAAAAGATTTATTTCCGTCCAGTGTTGCATTATTTTTCTCCAGTTGATCTTGTATTGATGATGTGAGAGAGTGACCGCTGCACAAAGCCTTCTCCAGCTCGTCCCAAACACTCTCACTGGGGTTCAGATGTGTTGTAGATTAGTTTCTGCTTCTCCTTCAATGTTTTCTCTGCTCGATGCTAATGATTTGACCCTTCTCAAACTCACTGACATCTTTTCCATGACCACGGGATTTGTCTTTCCACATGGTTGCTTCAGAAATGAGAAGCCACTCACGGCATCAGTCGGGTTTAAATACCGTGTTGCAGCTGAAAGAACATCACCCATGCAGCAGTTATAAAATAGGAGGCTCGGACCTGCGACAGTTTGGTCAGGCAGTGCATCTACTACATACAAGAACAAAAAAAGAAAGAAAGAGGGAAACAAACACTGAGCCTCACTCTAAAAAGATGCAGAATGCAACTGTCTTGAGGTGGCACGTATGATGATTGATGATCCACGATTCCATGGAAATAGAAAGTTGAAACCATACGTCTGAATATTCTCTATAGAGATACTGTAAACATATTTAGACAGAAATGTTAAAGCCAAATGAACAGCAAGCAGGAGGAGTCAGGTTTTAGGAGATGCAAGACCGCTCACAGTCAGAATGGACATTTTTGTACATTTGTGAGTGCTGTAAAAACAACCAAACGTGAATTTTATTAGTATAATTTTTTGGTGCTAAAAAGGAACGTACTGGGGCTTTAAGCAGAACTGTATGTTAATTTTAAAAGAAAAGAGTGAAATACGATATTTGAACAAAGGTCAAAATTTTTGATTTCGTGTGAAAATCAGGAAAGTTCAGGTGAGTTTTAGACACAAAATCTAGTACTGGAGAAAACACTACATTAAAAATATAAGATCAAATGAATGTCCTAATCTAACTCGAATTGAATCCACATAAACATATGTACCAGTATATTTAATATCTTCAGAAACTTGGACAACTGCATTCCTGGGCGTCTAGGCAACAACTGTTACTTCAGAACGCTGCATAATTGGATTCTGGAGACAGCCTTTTACGTTGTATCTGATGTCACTGTCTTTGAGTTTGTCTGAGCTTTAGGATGTCTGTAAACAGTTGTCTTTTATCTCTCTGAAAAAATAATTTGTTTTCTGACGAGACAAAGGCAGCTTTCTGTGAAAACAAAAGCTCCATTATCTGCTGCTGGAAATGCACTTCATCTGTTTGTGTCAATACGCTGATGGAATCTAGACAGTGAGGCGGTGACAGAAAATATGACTCTATTTTGTAGCCAGGCAGCCAGACTCTGTGCTCTCTCTGTATATTGTATATATACACAGGATGTCGGTCTGGTCACCTCTCACTCCTCTGCGTCTCAGGCCAAACTCAGACAGGTTTGTGTATTTCAGTGATACATGGGAAACAAGCAAGCATGTTAGCAAAAGAAAAGTTAGGTCTTTCACCTGGACAAAAGACATTTTGCAAACTATACTGAAACTAGTGCTTTTATGTCACAAATGTGTGCAATTTTGGTCAATTTTTACCCATAAAATGCCTCTTTTTTTTAAAATGAGAACATTAGATGATGAAAAAAATATATAATTCAAGTAGAAAAATACATTGGTCTGAATATATAACCTGGCCAGCCAAGACAAAGAGAAACTAATACAAAGAAGTGGACTCCATAACTAAACCAAAAATCAATTCCACAGAGGAGTTTAACTGAACTTGAAAGGTGGACCTACTCAGGCTTGATACAGACAGATGTTTAAATCTTTAGTTTTAGAGCAAGTCCAGTAGAGGCATCCGAGAGATCAGGGGAAGCGAACAGGGATATTAGAGAATAACAATGAAAAATGTAACACGAGGCAATAAGAAAGAAAATGTTGCAGTCCGTGGCGTGGTGCCAGCTGGCTGTAGTTTTAACAATGTAGGCAGTTTTTGTAGATAAAATTGTAATATTGATTGGCTTGTATTATAATATTGTTTTTGAAGTTTGGATCTAAAAGGAGGCCTGCTGCCAAAACACAGCCATAATAAGGAAAGCATGGTGTCTCACAAGTTCCAATACATATATTGTCATCAAGTTTGAGCCTTACAAAGTTATTGCCTGGTTGTTTGGAAAGTTCATTTTAAAATGTCCCGACAAGTGGTATTTTTGAGTAAATAGATGCAATAATTTAGCACATGATTAGTGTTGATGGAAGAACACACTTTGATAGACAAATGTTATCAACCATAAAATAGAGAAATATGAATTAGATTTTGCATGCACTTTTTTAGCATGAGTAAAGCTTACTTGAAAAATCACAGACCACAAATGTTACGATGGGAATTCTCCCCACCATGCACGGAGGGTTCCATCCCAAATCCAGCACCCTGAAACCCAAGCACCCAAACATCAAGTAAGATGCTGGGAGGGAAAGCATACATGGAGCGCCATAACTAAGTGGCTGGCATAGTTTACCGGAACATCTGAGCGGAGTATGGACTGGAAACACAACCAAAGGTGGTAGAAAAAGACCATGCCAGGATCCTGTGGGACTTCCAGATACAGACTGAAAGAATGGCAATGGCAAACCAACCAGACATCGTGGTGGTGGATAAACAGCCGTTGTGGTTGACATGGCAATACCAAGTGATGGCAACATCAGGGAAAAGGAACACGACAAACTGAAGTGGCTCAGAGAAGAGCTGGAGAAGGCGTGGAGGGTGAAGGCGAAAGTGGTGCCCGTGGTCATCGGAGCACTCGGGGCAGTGACCCTCAAACTGGAGGAGTGGCTACTGCAGATCCCTGGAAAAACATGAGACATCTCAAACCAGAAAAGTGCTGTGCTAGGAACAAAGACACTGCGCAGAACTCTTGAGCTTCCTGGCCTCTGGTAGACCTGAGCTTTGCAAACGGATGAGACCATGAGGATGAGAAGGGAATTTGATTGTAAAAAAAAAGGTCCTCAAGATATCACATATAAACAAGAAGTGACTGAGTTTTAAGGATTGTGTACTTCATAAGTTACAGTAAATGCTATTGAGTAAGTTACAAAGTTACATAAATATTTACTGATTAAAACCAAGTTAACTTGATTTCATATTTGTAGCACCGACATATTGCTCACCATTTCAAATAACAGCAAATAAGAAGAAAAACAAGTTGGTTTTGTTCAAACTTTCACACATACTTTAATTTACAATTAAGAAAGCATCAGCCTTGATAAAAAATAATTATTGTGCTTACTTTATGTAGTGTTTTTATACCCATTGTAAATCAAAATCAGTTCTATATTTTGGTATACAGACTTTTACTAAACTACTGCTTCTGGCTTCAAAGGCAAACCATTTCACTGAGAGCTTTTTCACTGTACAGAAGATAACTTGCATGTTAACACTAAATTTAGGAAGGAAATCATGGGTTCGATTCCTGGGCGAAGATTACATCACATGATTTCTCTGGGTGGAGTCTGCATGTCCTCCCCGTGTTACCGTGGGTTCTCTCCAGGATCTCCGGCTTCCTCCCACTGTCCAAAGACATGCATGTGTTAGGTAAAATTGGCAACTGTAAATTGGCCCTAGTGAATGAGAGTGAGAGGTGAATGGTTGTCTCTGTCTCTGTGTTAGCCCTGCGACGAGTTGGGCCGCCTAAGGCCCAAAGGCACTGGGATAGGCTCCAGTCACCCGCGACCCCTAACGGGAACAAGCGGTAGAAAATGGATGGATGGATGGGTTTAAAAGTGGCCAGAAGTTTAACCATACATTAACGTTTCACCTGAACTCGGGGACGACAAGGCAGTTGGTTTTAACATTCAGTGATCTCTAGTGATTGACCGACAAATTGATATAGATTACTGTAAAGTATCCAAAATTATGTTGTGCCAGGGTATTTCTTTTTTACTGCATCAAAACGTCTCAAAAGTAAAACATAAAGTGGCACCAGATAAAACTTCTGCTAAAGTTAGAATGATCAACTGTTCAAGACATTTTCTGTTTGTTTTGTATAATTGAAAGAAATTACAAAGGTTGTATCATTGAATTTCAACTGTTTGGATATTTCTAAAGCCTCAAATCACTGTCTTTTCTCCTCTCGCTGCAGATTTCCATTTATACTGACATGTGAAATCTGGCAAGATAATTTAGTCTTCAAAAGGGGCACTTTCTTAAGATTAAGATATGTCAAAGGGTTCAGACTTGACAGACCAGCGACTGAGATAAATTTAGCTTCAAGCTTTTTACAGCTACTCCATATTAAGTGACACTTCTTTATATACTTCTTTTCTATCTTCAAAACTTCTGACACAATGACTCATTCTCAACTACAGCCACTTAAGTGTTTTAGTAGACATAATCAAAATTCACTGTGCATATGATAAAGCAATATAGCTGTATAATATAATGCACTTTTGTGACTACAAAGCAATCTTTTCAAGTGCGCAGCTCTGGGAAGGTCAAGAGGTCAAATGCTACCACGGCCGACTGGAAATGATTCAATGTCTTTAACTTACACAGCAGGTCAGCGCTTCCTAAATAAATCTCCAGAGCTTTAATACGACTTATCTCAACTATTTCTTCCACTGTCTTTTTGATATAAAATATATCTTAATGGGATGTTGATTGATTTAAGAAATTCCATCTGATTTATTTTAGGAATTTCCACTCCATTAGCAGGCAAAGGGGATTGATAAATGGCAGTGTCAGAAGAAATAAAAAGTTACATCCACTTTCATTAAAATCTCATTAAAAATCGATCTCAAATATTTTAGTCTGAGCTCTACGTCTCTATATGTCCCAGTGTTGGTCTGATTAACAAACAAAAAAATTTTTTGCTTGCAGTGTGTATTGTGAAAATGACTTGCGACCATTTTTTCCTTCACTCGTGTTGGGCCAAAGCCAACATCATCCAGGTCAGAACCAGTGCAAGAGAAGAGTAATTGTCCCTTAAAGGAGGTCAAACGCTGATGCAGTGGTGTGCCAAAAGTTGAAGCAAAGAAATGGTTGACTTTTTTACATTTGGAGAAGCACATTGTGAGTTTTTAATGTTATATTGGTTTGAAAACAAAAACAAAAAACAACACACTGAAAACAATGCATTGGATAGTTTTACATTTCTATGATCAGCGGTTATGATTGATTATAGTAAATGTGGGTACTCTACTAGAGCTTGGGGGTTCTTTTCTAGACCACGACCACCATTATTTACCATTTATTTATCCTGTGAGCCCTCTGTGTTTGTCTAGTTTCTCATATTCCTTTTTCCTGATGTGGCCATCACTTGGTATTGCTACATCAACCACTATGGCTCGAAAAATATATTTGGAGAAAATGTCTTGAAGTTACAATGTCCTATATAAATCTATGGATGCAAGTGGATTTAGTGAATTAATAATAACATATCTGTAGGTGCAGATTGGACTTGTGTGTTGTTGTTTTCCTTGTAGTGTCTAGTGCCAAGATACTGAAAAGCAGAAAAAGTTTTCAGTATTTTTTTCAATTTTTGACATATTTTAGAAACAATTGTAGCTTGTCCCCTGAGTGTTCCCTGATGGGCAATTTGTGGGCAGTAAAGGACACAAGAGGTCTGATTCCTAATGAATAACTGTTGGGTACAAACACCCACTCCCATACTATCTCCCTCTACTCTCTCTTCTCCCTCCCTCTCTCGCTCTCAGCAGGCTCTTGCATACTTTCATAGCATCCCTCCATCTGAACCGCTCCCTCAGGACTGGTGCAACTCCCTGCCAATTCCCCCCAATCCGTCAGCGAGCGTGGTCCAGCCCCAGGGGCCGCGTGAGCTGTGGCTGTTTTTTTTTTGCACACATTGTGACCAAGTTCATGCTGAAAAATCGGAAGAATTTCGTTTACATGACTATCAGCAGTATTTACCGAAAATTTGTAGGTGGTATATTGGCTTCTTGGAATTTTAATAAATCATATTTTTGTATATTGCTCTGGGGAATCATGTGAGAACCATGATTTAAACTTGATCAATGATGAGCATGAGTGAATTGAACTGAAACACGTATCAATATTTATAGTTCATAAATAATGTTACAGTACACTGGATAGTTTTATTTCAGGTCACTGAACACAGAAGTGTGGTTATCTCTAACTTAGATAGTTGGCTACACAAGTAATGCAGAACAATTTATCAATTTGTGTTTTATAATTAAATAATTGTGTTTTTAGACAAAAAATCTAGGCTTCAAACAGTTCTGTTTAGCTGTGCATATGACTATTAGGAATTTATCTGCACTTAAAGTAAATGTAAACCTGAGTTCTCAGAATTGTTTCACAGATTGAGAATGACTCTTGGATGGGAGTTGAAATGTTTTGTTTTTTCCAGAGTCCAGATGACTACAACTGAATCTTTTTCTACAATGGAACACTCCTGGACGAATGATGGATTACATCGACATAAATAATGTATATTTATTTGTTTATGTTTTTATTTGTGTACTTTTTAATTGAATTGAAATGCTTCTTTTCCTATTAATTAGCTCTTAAAATTAATTTTGTGTATGCGTTTTGCAATTAAACTTGCATTGAATTAAATGCCAATAATACCATTAAAAAGTTATTTTAAGATCATACATTAAAAAAGAAGACAAACAGGGTTATGAGAAACAAAACGACTGTGCCCCAAACACACAAGACATTTGAATACATTTGACACAATTAGATGATTTGCTGTTTGGATTTCTAATAACGAACACACCTCAAAGGTGTTTTAGAGCTTTCCATCAGTGTGTGAGTGGGTTGACGGCGGATCCCATGAACAGATTCAGCACCACGGACAGCGCGCTCCCTCTCTCTCTCTTCCTTGGTGCGTGTTGCCTTTCTCTCCCTGCTCTGACTCTCTCTTTCGGGCGCACACTCGGCAGCTGCTGAGACACAGCTCCTCCTCCAGTTTGGTGGCTTTCCCAACCAAACATCCTTTGGACGTCAACTGTTTCGCTGAGGAGATCTCTTTTCTTGTTCTTTGGTTTTGAAAAACTATAGCTTCTGACGGACGACAAAAAGGCGACACTTTCTTCCGTGTTCTCATCCTGGCATCGGCCTGAGCTGCCTTTTGTTCCTGACTATGGAGACTTGGGCTGGCTCGTGCCCAGGCGTGCGCTTCTCTCTGGGACTGTGGCTGCTCTTCGCCGCTCTCAGCCTGCCCTGTGCTGAGGCGGGCATTACATGCGCGTCCTGTCAGTCGCTTATTCAACTTCGCGTGGAGGAATTACGACTGGATGCGCGCTTTGCCGAGTCCACTGAGGAGCCGGGGATGCTGAGACAAATACAAGAGGAGTTTCAAGACCAAGAGGACGCTTCACAGTTTCCTGAAATGGAGGGAATAAAGGAAAAAAGTGATTATATGAACGAAAGTGCAAAGAAGGCTTTACGGAGGGAGAAGAGAAGCGAGTTTGCAGACTTGTCGTGGAGTGGAGGTCTGGATTTCAGTGCGTCCGAGGATCGTGGCACGTTGTTGGATGGACAAAAACAAAGCAGGTCCGACTTTAGGTGGAACAGAGACGAGGGAAAAGGGAATAACCGTAAAGATGAACCCAAACTGTCTAGCAGCACTTTCGCTTTGACCGGGGACTCTGCGCACAACCACGCTGTCGTTTACTGGTCCGGACAAAACAGCAGCGTGAGTACAAACTTCCCGTTACTTAACGTGACATTTCTTATCGCATTTGAATTTCATTGAAAGCTGGTGTGAAGAATGTTTACAGGTGCGCGCTGGAGCTGTGCGCACTGGTGCGCAATGCTCCAAACCACAATGCGTTTTGCGATGGAAACTTTCCCTGTGCCATTACGCACGATGCTCCCACCGCTGATTTCCCCCCCTTTCCTGTATCTACATTATCTGTCTACATTGATTGATTTTCTCTTATTTATAGCTGCAGTGGAGTAAAAATAAATCAGATGTATTTGAACCAATTGTAGATTATGCTTATGCATGATTCATCAATCCTTTCCTCTGATGCACTGGCGGCTTTTTCATCCAAATTAATTGATTGGGGAGAGAGGGACTCATAAATTATTACCTACCTCACTGCCACTGCCTGCTCCTTAAAGTGTGTAGATTCTGGGTGTCTCTTGGTAATTCTTCAAGCTCCATCAGGTTTGGTCAATAGATAAACACCTGGCCAGAATCGGAATACATTATCACAGAGGCTATACATAATCTGGACATTAAGACCACGTTTGCATTTTCAGTTCAGGCACATCATTTTCCGAGCCACGCTCTTTTGTTGGGCTTGTGCGTTACCACATTGTTTCCAAAGGAGGGTGTTCAGTGCGTGGTGTCATGGGGCACATTCCCATCTGCAATGTACAGCCGTAACACTGAACAAGGACAATGCTATTTGAGCCTCTGAACTTTCTATAATGCCATCTTCCAACATGCCTTTACTTCAACGCCCTCTCACTTATAGAGAGCACTCATGGAAAATAATCCAAACTGTTTCACAACCATGCCAGCCAAAAGGCAGCTTGTGGCTTTCGCCCTCTTTTTGTGCATTGTAAATTGTTGTTTTGGCTGCTGTTGATGCTTTATACCATTTGGGGAAGAAGAAAAAAATCCACAATTTCAGTCTTCTTGTCCGACTGAATTACGACACACTGCATGAACTTGTTTTTTAACCCGCAGTGAAGACTCAGGCAGATAGGAAGCTTTGTCTAGCTCTATATGTGCAGAGCGAGGGAGAGAGAGAGAGAGCGGGTGAGGAGGTTATAGTTGCCTCCTTCATTTCTGCTCCAAATCTTTAATAATTATCTGAAGACCAGGCTGAGACCATAATTTAAAAGTGGTGGTTTTGTTGTTGAGAGAAAACAGGACGAATGTGTTCGTGCTTGAAGAGAATCCTCTGAAGATGTGTTACTTCATCTTCATTGAGCTGTTGGCGCCGGCCGTGGTGATGAATGAACTGGTGGGATTGTGAGATTGAGCTTAAAGCCCCCCGCTCAACTCCGCTGGTGGTTAAGGTGGAGTGAGAAGAAGTGGGCAGCCATTAGAAAGACAAATCGGCCAATGGATGAGCAGGTCCTCCCAGACACCTCAGTCTTTGGCTGTCACATCTGATGGCAGTACACTCGAGTGTTACACATTATGAGCTATGTCCCACATTACACTAGATCATTTCCTCAGAAGGTGTTTTTGGAGGACAGTGAATGCGGAAACCTGAAGATTGTTATAATCTAGAGCACTACATATTTATTTATTTTAGCAAAATTATCTTGGGCCTACACCACGGAATTCAATACACAAATGTATACGGGCAATTATACAGAGATGTTAATTCAATGACAAGAAAACACTGATGTAATAATACAATTGACATTACTTCATTTCTCGAAGTGTTATATGTGTTAAATTTAACATATTTATCATATTTATATTTATCACGAGTCTAAATACTCTTGAATGTAATGGGAATAGGTTTTATTTTTGGTGTGAATTAATCTTCTTAATTAAGAATTGGCCATTTATTAACATCATCATGGGTATTTGTGGTTCTCACTGTCACTCTGAGGACATTTACCAAATAATATTGCTGATAAGAGTCTTGGGTTTTACAAAGAGGGTCAATGATTTTCGCTCTTTCCATCTTAAGTTGACGAAACAGTCCACATTCACACTTAACCCCAACATGAAGAATTAAAATCTGCTAATAGATAACCATCCGACTGTGCTTTTTGGCTCGCCTTGAGATGAAACTTGGCATTGTGTGTGTTCGGTTGGCTTCACCGGCTTCACAGCGTTGTACCATAAATCCTATAGTAGTAGAGCCTTTCTTCTCTGTCTGATTCAGCCCAGATTGGTGGTCTGTGTCTGCAGCGTGACTTGCTCGGGGAGAAGTTGGCGATGTGTTGTCCCTCGGGGTGGTTGTGTCCTATGAGGCGTGTACACAAAACCACTGCACTCAGTACCTGTCCAACTACTGCCCTTTTCACTGCTGGCTGTCTGTCTATCTCTGTGTGTTTCCTTTGCGTGCCTGGAGCTCGCGCAGGTCATGATTTACGGCTGAAAATATAAATAATTCTTCATTTTCTGAACATGACAAATGGTATATTGACAGAACTTTTCTACCTCCAATGGACATTTTACGTTTTACATCAAGGGACCTTATATCAGTGCTTGTAGACAGGGGCAAGGGTGATGGACACAAAACAGCACTGCCATCTTGCCCATTAACATTTGTACAAAAAAATAACACATTAAGATGAAAATTTGTTGTGTTAAAGTTGCATTGCCTAATTTTAAACCCGTAAAAGGTTACTTAAGCAAACTTAAGCACACCGTTAGAATTCATGAATTTTCAAGAATGTGCACAAATAATAATATCAATACATTTTATTTACATTTGACCCCAAATCCCACAAAAGTGCCACAAAGAAAATCAAACAAAAACAACAAACACATAATAATTTAAAAATTTGCTGTAAGCTTTTTTAAAAAGGTAGGTCCTTTTTTAAAAGCATCCACTGTCCTGGGAGCCCTGAGGTGGTCTGGGAGGGTGTTCCACAAATGGGGAGCAGCTGCCTCAAAGGCCCGGTCTCCCATGCTCTATACAATGAGGGGCAGCGTATTCATTTCCAAGAATGAAGTTTGGTACGCCAGCTCAAACTGCTTTGCATGGAACGATTGCATTCATTCAATTGTTTTTATTGCAAAAAAAAAAAAATCTAAAACACACGCATTCTTGCTTTGATCGGGCTCACCTCTTCACATATCAGATCTTTAACTTGGCATGCTCGTCTCCATGAAGGTATACAAGTTTAACACCATGCTATGGAGACAACAAGAGGTAAGTTAGATTTTTCTGCAGATGGCATCGTGAAAAATGAATATCAATGAACAACTAAAAATACTAACTGTTTCTATTATGATGTACCCTTGACCTTACATGTGAAAAATAGTAGAAGGGATGTTGAAATGCGGCATTAGTACTGTACATGGCTAAAATGTCACTTTGTAATCATTACTTATTCCTGCCTTGGTAAAGAATGAACAAAGGCTTAACTCATAGTGCACAAATTGTTCATTAAGACTGATTCAGGATTAGCAATCACTTAACTAATACTCTAAACCTAAATCCTGACCCCAACCTTAGTTAAGAAGTTACTAAACCTGAATCATGCTTAATAAAATATGTCCACTAATGTTCATTATGAATTAAGTCTTTGTCCATGCTTTGCTGAGGCAAATTAAAGCGTAATTATTGTAAAGTAGTACCGAATTTGACAAGTTAGTTCCTGGAGAATCTTGGGAGCAGTGTAACCTTCCAGCACCTCGGCAGCCGGGAGCATAATGGCATTGTGACTGACAGTTGAATTCAAAATGGAGGGCTTTAGCGATGCATCTCGCCTGTGATCTTGATGGATTTGTTCATTCTAAGGGAAACCTTGAGACTTCTTCGCAACGGCATAATCACGCAGCACACATTTGTTAAAGCAAAACATTTGTTGGAGGGCCCATGACAAGTGTCGGCTTTCTGCTCGGCTGCACATCTTCAACCATTTATATTTCCCAGGCTTCACAGTGAAAGACTAGTTTTGTTGCCCTCTTTCCACTGGAAACAGTCAAATAAAAATTATACATAAAGCTATAAATATTGGCATGTCTCAGAGCATCTTTCATGTTTAGAGAGATTCTGGCAGTTAGTCAAATCTGGCATGTAACCAGCAGAGCAGGCTGGGGGCCCTGTGAACTCTGACGCCCCCTGGAGGCTTTAGGACGAGGGTCTTACATGACACATAAGAAGAACAAAGTTAAGCTTGAAGCACACGTCTTATTCTATAAATCATATTTTGTATTAGTGAAAGTAGACACTGATTAGGAAATGCAAAACAATTCACAATGATAGCAATTTTGTGAGTACAGTACCAATACTGAGGGTGCGTGTGTCCTTTAAAGAGAAGATTAGTAGTTCCGGTGTATGAATGTGTGTGACGGATGAGTACATCATTGATTTAAAGCCTATTTTTAAATCCCTGAAGGTAAAACACGCTATACACATACTGCCATTTTCCATCCATATAAAAATACTAGCGATACATTCCGTGATATAACCAACTGTATCCTTCAGAAAAGACATTGTTGTTGTTTCCCCTTCTCATTGACCCACTCAGAGTTGTTTTCTGAGTCATTCATGCATTTTTGCGTTTTCTTTATTCTCCTGCAATCAAGACGCACCTGCCCCTTTTTCCTTATTTTGCTCTCTGATTTGCACGTCCTAACCTGGGATACACGTAGTATTCAGCAGCGTTACATAGCTTTTTTGGCTGAAATGAAAAACAAAACAAAACCCAATTCCACTGCAGCTATCCATTGCTACAACACAGTGTTTACAATTTACAATGACCTTGCTCAATATTGCAATTTCAAATGTCTTAAAATATAAATTAATTGGTTTATAATAACTATATAGCAAACAAATGCATAATAATGTCTTTGTCAACTTCATCCATTATAGGAATTATGCTTAAAATCCTTGTGATGAGCTTATTGTCTTACAAAAGCAGACATTTGAATACACTATTCTCTTTCACTGTGCACCACTTCATTTGAATAGACTCTTCAAATAATCCCCATCCCACTGGTCTTTAAAAGCACCACATGTTCACAACAAGGACATAGCCTTGGGGCTAAATTACTGATGGCAACACATTATAAAGTTGTATCGTTTTCCTCTCAGCCCTGGTGGCCTTCTGCAATGAAGGACTGGAGAAAAAACTACAAGAATTCATAAATAATAAACCCTTATCTTCATCCTTGCATCCCCTCCTCCTCCTTGGCCTCCTCTAATTAGCATGTACAAATCTGCCTCTCTAGCCTGGTTTTCCTGCTGTGAAAGTTTGATGTTGTGGCAGTCAGCCATGTGCCACAAAACATGAATGAGACTCTGAGAATCAAAGTCCTGGCCAAGAACAGACGCTGGAATGAAGCTGCTGACCCGCTCTTTTTGTGCGGGGTGCTTTTATGGCAAGGTACGGACTAATGCCTATATCATCAAGTTACCATCGAGCAGCCAAAAGCAAACACCACCAGAAAAATAAGTAAACAATGTGAAACGCATTTTAGGTCATGTCCATCACTGCTAATTTGAATTTGAATAAAAGGAGGGCTGTTGCTGTACCTTTTAGACCTGCGATTTTTAGATCAGTCAGCAGAATTGTAAAGCATTTTATCACTGTGGCTAAAGGTCATGGAAAGTACTTACATATGTGCATAAAACTCCACTTCTCTGAATTTTCAGCGCATAATGAAAAACCCATTGAGAGAACCCACACAATCAGAATAGACTGCTCCTCACAGTTTACATTCTTTGTTGGATTTTTGTACGGATATATAATTGTCTTTGTACATATTTGTTCACACATTTCGGGGGAAATGGAAATTGATTGAGCATATTACTGCCTTAAAGATTCATTCTTAAAAAGTTCATTGAAAAAGAGAGGAAAAGCAAATGGGTTAGGTTCGGAGAGCGCTCAAAGAAAAATGGGTCAAATATGTTTTGTCCATACAATCTTATTTGTGCATTTATATATAATTGCCTTGCTTTGTTTGTACAGTGGCAATCCATACCAAAAAAAGTGTAAATTGTATGATAATGATAAAGAATGAAAGCGCAGCACCTGTTGCGTCTGTAATCCCACAGTCATGTCTTATATCAGAAACACTTTGAGGCTCTGAGCATGTGCTTGGTGAAAACTCATGCTGTTGAACAAGTGGCTCTAAAGCAGCAGCGGCCGAACCTAATGGGCTCATTATGTTGGTGGTGCGATGCTGCTGCTGCAGATGGGGTCACAGAAAAACAACTTCACAGAGCGGTCTAATCATAAGCCTGGGCCCTCCTTACATACGGGCAGAGACGAGAGTGACGTTAGAGACGACGGTGCAGTGTGTTTCTACATGCCATAATTACATTTGGACAGCGCAGTGTCAATGGCCGTATAAAAAACATTCTGTCTAATGCTCTTTCCCACGTTAGCGGTTAAGGTTAAGGTACAGTTTATCGTTTCCCTCGGGAAATTTGTCCTCTGTATTTGACCCATCCTTCAATACTGCTAGAGGGGTCATAGTACAGATGTCAGAACCTTAGCTGGAGGATTTCACTACTGTGCATGTTTACAGTTGAAGGGGAAACTAGTGAGCGTGTTGGCCGCTCAGCTAACATGATGCCCGTGGTCCCAACACTAAGACTTTGTTGTGTACTGGAGAGAAGTATCGCAGTTTTCATTTTTCCTTTTACAATGTATGGTTTATCTAACAACTAAAATACGTACTTCCTGTAATCAGTTGTTAAGTTCAAGCATTAGTCTTTTATTAGGCAGGTGCTCAAAGTCGTTTTTACAATTTTCTGTTTTATTCATGCTTCCTCTGTGATGAGTTACTTCCGTAGCCACAGTTGCCCTGGGGCAGACTAATTGCTGCCAATCTGCTGCATCACACCCTCAGCCCACGCACTAGATTCATATTAAGTAGCTGAAGTCTCCTGCTTTAGGACATGGCAAGAGTTTGCTGGTGTTCTTAGCGATCTCCCACAGTTTATAACCAGCCCCAACCCTGCCTTTTTTCCAAGATATCGTTTGATTTGATTCTGATTGAGTATCGGTGGCTGTAAAGGTGTCATCGATCCGATTCTGCTGCCCCCACGCTACAATAGTTTCGGCAAGAGTGCTTGGGAGGAGATCCAACTTTTTTTATCCGGCAATCTCAAATATATTGGGAAAGTCCGATGGATTGACAATGTATTGTTAAATGTAATGAATTTGAAATCAAAATGTGTGAATGCGTCATATCATGTAAAGTCCATTTCTTCCATGCAGTTGAAGTCATAGTTACAGATGTGCAAAAACGTATAATTTATTCAAAATAACAACTCCTCGACTCGTACGTTCTCTCCTCTTTCCCTGACCACTTTGAACAAATACTGCTTTCCGTCTTTTAACTCTGAATGCTGAGGTCTGACTGTGGGCCGCTCCGATCCCAGCGGGCAGAGTTCACTGTGACCTTTAAAGCATTCCCCTCTCCCTGAGCCAAGTGCTGTACCTTGTAAGGCTGATGTCTCTTGCCATTTGGAGACGCTGCAGAGCCTGAGAGAGCCGGATGGCGATGAGCGTGTAATAATGTCAGAAGGCATGGAACCAATAGGCCGCATGTTGTTCTCCTGCTCGGCTCGTCTTTGTGCCGTTGTGTCCTCTCCCACTGTCCCAACGCACACATAAGCGAGTAACACACATGTTAGCTTCTCAACTGTATAGCTAAAGGTGCTGCTGTCAAGGTTTTTTTTCTTATTGTTCATATTTTCAGGAAAGAGCTGGGATGATTTTTCTTGTTAGAAAGGGAAAACACTTTTTTATGGTTATGTGAATTCAACTTTCTTTGTAGCATGCACTGAGCTCTTGAAGTTAAATGGTCATGTCATTCTAAATAGCCCAGTTTCAAATTATGTAGCGCAATTGTCAATGTGAGTTATTCGGCCAACAGTTCAATGTCCTCTCTTCCCACACAAATAATGATAATAATCACTTTTTTAAAAAAAGTTAACTCAGTACGTTGATGCAGGAAAAATAAGAAGTAAATAGTAGAAAAAACAAATTGTTTAAAGCAATTAGGCCTTAAAACATTACGGCCAGTAGCTCCCCACCATAAACATTTTATACTGACATGGTTACATTTATGAAGCAGTTCTTTTAAAATAGCTGAACTCATGCCTAGGTTTATGATGTCTTGTCTCCGCTCCATCATCCTCGGTGTCATTGATGTAGACTGATGTTGACATGTCACACCTCAGGACCTCAGTCAATTAACACAGTGTCTAATGAAAATGATGAATGCGTTTATCCACCAGAGGAGGACAGAGCAGTCAAACCGGTCCGCGCTGCATTAAGTTAACAACCAGGGCACTCTTTTTATTTCTATTTGGACACTAATGCTAAAAAACGCTGCAAACAACGCCATTACCGGACACATTGTACAAGCTGCTAGTATTTATTGCAGAGTGATGTACTATGTGCATGATTTGTGAAGGTTGCCTAATTTCCCTGTTGTCCTGTTGTATTACTTTAACTTCACTTACTGGGTCTTGAGAAAGATGGGAGATTGCAGGATACTTGTCTTTGATCAACCAAAATAGTCTTTAGTTGATTACTACAGTTAATGTCTGTCAAAGTGGCAGGTTTGAGTACTTTTGTACGTTTCAATAAATGTCTTAACAATATCAAAAGTACTGTATCTTTATAATGCACTTTGAAGCTAGGCCAAAGAGACCACAATCTAGGATGGAATGATTTTGGAAAATGTATTATGAATATGAAACATTTTATTATCATCAAGGACGGTTTGATAAAAATAAACTATTTTTAAATTAGGAAAATCGTAAATATAGGATTTTTGGAACAAGAAAACACAGTCACACACTGATTACATAAATACGAAAATAAGTAAATGTATTTGTATCCTGTACAAAATAAAATACAGTATGTTTTGGATAAAACTGCACTATTTCAGTTACACTCGTCTCTAAACATTCCATATTTTCGATATTGTATTGCGGTGGTGGGCAATACATCCACATGTTTTACTGCCCGATTACACGTGCCCCAAAAGAAAGCCCGAATTATCAAGAATTCTAAACCATAAAGTTCTTTCTGTAAAATAGAAGATCAAGAATAAGCTGGTGCCAGAGCACATTTCTAATAAATTCACATTGATCACAGATGACGAGCGCAGGGGAGGAAGGGGAATTCTTGCACGCTGTGACGGAGCCGTCCCTCTCTCCCTGTTACTAAGGACACTGTGGTGCGCGCTTCCCTCTCCATTGCACCACGCAGGGCCGCGCGCTCCTTCATGTCCAATACGCATAGCGTGGCCGCCACACCGTGGCCACTGTTCTCACCAGGTTTCTGTTGTGTCCCGGTCCACCACGTTTCGTCCTTTCGGATCCCTCCTCACTCTCCGTAGAATGCAATGCGTTGGACCCGCGCGACTCGCGGTGCCCAGCAGGTCCGCGCGCTCCTCAGACTTTCTCCTCCTGCCTCTGCGGCTGCACACGTGGTTCCAGGTGACCGGCCGAGCACGTCCTTTGTTACCCAGATATAATGCATTTATGCGCTGTTTTCATAATCATCTAATGCTAGGAAATATTAATGATTTAGGTGTTTCCTTCTCTTGTATGAACATATCCGTTGTAAGAATGTAATGGACAGTTGGGGAATAGTATAAAACACAATAATCTGATATCAGTTTGTGGAAGATGTTGTTATTTATCATGTTTTTTGTTATGTTTTTTTTCTTGTTAAGTAAGAGGCTTGGAGCTCATGAGAGGAGCCAGTATGGCCTTCTAGTCTGTGGCAGAGAAGGCAGTAGTCCATCCTTACCTGTAAATATAAACTTTTTTGGCACCTTTCGTTGTTGGAAGTCATGTCAATAAACACTTTAAAGCTGATTTTTCTGACTTGGTTATGCAGAAAACGATCCTACAACACTTGTCCAAAGTGGGATGGCCAGTCGGAAAGTAACCTACTTGTAAAAAGTATGTATAAAGCAATGATAAATGACAATTGTAAAATACAAACTGAATGGACATGTATCACTTTTTAAGACTCAAGTGTGATGTTTGTAATAGGAATATCTTGAAATGTCGCTTAGTTTTTCTCTTGGTGAAGGAGCATGTACTATAAAACAATGTTTTCAACATGTGTTTAATGTATTTGTTTTGCTCAGATTGTTTTTAATATTTTAAATGGAAGAATAATTTAAATGGCATTTGACACATTTTTACATAAAAGGGTAGGATAATATGCAGAACTTTGCTCATTGTGAAAAAATAAATTACGATTTTGATTCGATTTGCATATATTTTGCAGCCCATGCCGCCGACCAGTGCAGAAAGAGTATCCAGGATATCATTTGAAATGTATATAAGAGGTGGCAGTTTTGTTTGTCTCGTTTTAACTGCAAAAAGGATATAGCATTAAAGGATAATGGAACCAAAACTTTATCAATATATTTACCCTACACTTTTAGAGTAAATCTTTGCTCTTGATTCAACTGCATACATTTACATAGCCTGAAACAGGATTTTTAAATAAATCACACTCGACCAGCCATAAGTCATTTTCTTCTTTTAGGAATTGTGCCAACTTCCTTTCAAACACGGCCCATATTAGGCTTCCATCAAACACATAATTGTCTTTTGTTTCTCCGGGCTCACACTGAGAGCCTTCGAAATGTCATGAAGTGTTTAGAGGCTTTGGCAGGTAGCACTAATATAAAGTAGGTCTCTGTTATAAAAGCAAATGTGAGTGGTCATGGATATCAATGAATTATTAATCCACTCTTTGTGGTGGGTTCTGAGCAAGAGGAGTTTTGGCAAGAATAAGAAAGTCAGGAATGTGTGGAAAAATGTCAGATAATTTAGGCTGAAGAAAAACAGCATAAAACATAAAATGAAGGGTCTGTAAAGTTGATGTGGCAATAGGAAGTGTATCATTTCCTTGAGGGGTCATGTGACAAATTAGTTACAAGACAGCTCATAACACAACTATATATTTACATAATATCAAAATATACATTTGTTGTCAATATTGCCCATCCCTATTACAGTCCTCTATTGGTTTAGTATTAAGTTAGTCCTTGCTTTTCTTCTGGTTTATCGTGTTCCTCATAATTATAATTATCCATCCATCCATCCATTTTCTACCGCTTGTTTCCGTTAGGGGTCGCGGGTGACTGGAGCCTACCCAGTGCCTTTGGGCCTTAGGCGGGGTACACCCTGGACAGTGGGGCCAATTTACAGTTACCAATTTACCTGACACATGCATGTCTTTGGACGGAGAACCTGGAGAGAACCACGGTAACACGGGGAGGACATGCAGACTCCACCAGAGAAATCATGTGATGTAATGTTCGCCCAGGAATCGAACCCATGATTTCCTTCTTGGAGGCGAGAGCTCTAACCGCTCTGCCACCGTGCACCCCAATTATAATTATAATTATACTTAATTTATTGTAAATAACAGTAACAAATAACTTACCAAGATGACCTTTAATCTTTTAGTCTGTGTCCTTTTACTTTGAAGGAATTGTTGTTTCTCCAAGTTACTTGATATAATTCCTATACTGAATTACAGAATATGTGGCAGAGAGCTTTACATGTTTATTTTCTAGACCATAAAACTTCGGAATATTTTTACTTGGATTCACATCGTTAGCGCCCATTAGCTGCTTTGTGTACCTAATGTATCAAAGCCATTTTCCCTTTTTCCGCTTTCAGCATGTTGACATAAAAGCATTGGTTCACCTGTATGCTGCACTCGTAATCGCAGTCAGTCACTGCCTCCCCTCACGTGAGCTAGGTTGGATGAAAGCAATAGGGCAAAAATGACAAAACTATTGTTTTGTTTCTGAAGACAAACTAACACCAGAGTTGATGTACCGTACCAAGAGCTAATGCACGCAAACAACAACAAAGTGAGGTGATTAAATAGATTTTGGCTGCAGCTGATTGAGGTTCCTTTCAAGAACGACAACAAAAAAAGAAAAAGAAGTACCTCAAGATGTGTAATTAACCCTCATATTGTAGTAAATCAGAAAGCATTATGAAAGTCCATGCAGTGGTGGTCGAGTGGTTAAGGCGGCTGCACACATGCCAGGCTCCACGTGCAGCCGGCTGCAGTGTTGTGAATCCTGGCTCCGACATTTTATGCATGTCCTCCCTTCTCTCCACTCCATTTCCCGCTCCGCTGTCCTGTCTAATGAAGCCTACAAGCCCAAAAATCCTTAAAAAAAGAAAATCCATACAAAACCTTATGCTTTGTATGATATGATGCTCAAAATTAAAAGAGCTCTAGGTTTTTCGGGGGTGTAGGATTCGCCACTTGCCTAATGATACTGTTTTGGCTAAAACATTACACAGTATGGCATTAAACTTATCTATTGTGCAACTACAGACATTTTATTCCTCAAAACCATTAATTCTTACTGTGAGAGGGGTCAACTCTCTAAAGATTTGACCTTGGTCTCTATGAAGGTTTATAGGTTTAAAATGTGGAACATTCCAGGCAAAACAATATCATCTTTAGAGGGATTGTTTTTTTTAAATAATGTATTTCTTACCTGTGGTAAATGTATGTAGTACTTGTACCTCCATGGCACTCAAAGTACATAACACACACATTCACACACCAGTGTATGCTGACACTGGGGGCAAGGTGGGTTAAGTGGGATTTGTATCACCACCATTGGATCAGATTACCACCACTCCTCTGAGCTGCTGTGCTTTCTTACACAAACACACTTTTACCCACAGCCATCAGTTACAATGGCAGAGTTCAGTAAGTATTTACTGTCAATATAATAATAATATGTATTTTATCATCAGACCTACATGTACGTAATACTGTCATGTGTATTTGATCGCTTTGCCTCTTATGTCCTCTTTCCCTAAGTGGAGTTTGGAGCCGTCTCTTCTCCCATAACTCCTGCAGAAGTTGGCCAAAGTGCTGCCCCAGTCCTGTCACATGGAGACTGATAGTGGCCCTTTACAATCAATGGTGCTCAGTATGATTCCTGGTGTGTCAGATACCTCCAGGCTCCAGCAGAAATAAGCCAACAAGCAACCCAGCCATGTGGAGACTTTTCTGGGTGTAATATTATTTTTATGTGATATAAAGGGACCATAAAGCAGCTCATATTCATATTATTTGACAAAGCAATGAATCAGGAGGCAGTGGCGTGCACAAAGGTCATCTGTACAACTAAAGCAGGAGAAGTTGACCCACTCTGCAAATCTGTGTTGCACTTTTTTCGTAAATGTCAAAGTTAGAAAAAACTGGGTTGCTAAAACTTAAACTAATTTGTCTGAAAAGTAAACATAACATAATCACGTTGTTGAGTTTGTAATGCATTAAATGTTTAAGTCGGCAGTTTTGGAGAGTCAATTTCAGGGACCAACTTATCAAGCTACTGCAATTACTTTGGTTGAATTATTTATCATAGTTATTGCGCCAGCTCGCTCACTCCCCAATGAATCAATTAATTAAAAGAAACAAAATAAAAGTACTAGCATAGCTGTTTAATAAGTGTGGAACCCATTATATTGCCATCAATTCATATTAGAATGATACCAATTCCTGGCAAAGGAACTATTTATTTCATGTCTTACAAATAAAAAATGTATTTTAGCAAAAGTGTGATTTCTCACCTTAAATCCAAAGTCTGAATTAATTATTCATATAGTCCGGGATTCCCTCCTATGTAATTATTTTGAGACTACTTTACCAGACAAACATTTGTCTATAATAATATCAAATTTATCAACATGAACTGTGCCAAGTTTGAAGCTAATCCATGAAGGTGAAGTTGAACTATTTTCCTGAAATATGCAACTTTTTAATTGAAGTGTCCCATGGGCTTTCAATGAGAATTCTGTGAGAGTTACGTTGGTTGTGGAATATTAATTCAGCTATAGCAGGTAAATCACTTGCGATACAGACCTCATCTTGGCCTAATTTGAGGCTAACAAGTGGAACAGTAATGCCATGCCATGGGGGCATAATGTAACTGTTTGAGAAGAGGGTTTGCCCATGAGAAGAACAAGGAAAAAGTTTCGCCACTAAAATATGCTATAAAGTAGACTGATTTGTGTAAAATATCCAATGGTCATCAAGTCAACAATGCACCGAGTCACTGGGTGGCCTGAAAACTGCTTTTTAGTCTGTGTAGAACTTATTTTCTCATGAGGTCGGCAGCCCTTCAGGGATAAGGTGAATAATGTTATATTGCTTTAATCTTCATCATGCCAGAATTCTTTGTTCTAAATTTAATTGGCACTGTATGACTATAGCACCACTTTATAATTACACCTAACATTTTGTCAGGGGCATTGGGAGCTACACTGCACTAATGAAGATAATAGTAAGAAAAAGGTAGTAAAATAATTATGTAGGATCGGGCCAGGCTCCCAGATTGTTATTTTTACAATGGCTGTAGCAAAACTTCATTGCCATAACGACATTATCAAAATGATTAACATTGCATTCTGCCGCTATCACTATCAAAAGCTTTATCAGCATTAGTGGACAATGGTAGTTATTTCTGACTAATTATCCTGGCCTGGAAACGTAACAGTTAAATTTGTCACTTACTTTAATTGTCTCCGTACCTCTCTGGTCTCACATGGTTTCCCACAGCTCACACAGCGTGCAAGCAGAAGTAGCCATATGCCAAAGTCTATGTAATTATCATGGTTATTCAAAAGCTGTCAGACACTTCGGAGCTCGGTGACGACCTTTTCCCTTTCATAAATGAGCTAAATTTAGTTTGTCCTTTTCCGAACAGTTGCATAAGTTACCTACAATTGCAATCTTCCTATAAGCAACTCTGACTCTTCATCTCTATCGACATTTATGTTTTGAAGACTGTGTAATCCTCACAAGAAAGTCAGTTATATAAATTGTATGAATTATGAATAATGCCCCATTTTCACCAAGTGTCCTGCTCAGACTTTGGCTGGAGCAATTATCTAGAAGAGGATAAATCTCATTCAAGCTGCAATCTGATCCTAACCACGTAAAAGACCAAACTGAATTTGAATGAGAGGACTTAATGCAGAAAAGTGATTTGTTTCCTGCTCAGTATCAGGGGTAATATTGGGCCATATGAAGCCTTTTAATGGTTTTACATTACTTATAAACACAGAGGCAAATACAGCAGTGTTGTTCGAATTTCATCTGTAACAGGATTTTTTTTTTGCCCTCATCCAAGAGGCTTTGAGATTTCTGAATTAATTGATTTTGATATAAAAGTCCAGATTACTAGATACAAAAATCTCTGAGAATCAGTTCTGGTTGGCTGAGGGATCAAAGCACTATAGTAAGATGTCTCTTTGTTTGGTTGACATTGACTTAGATTACTTTCACTATCTTTTCCGATAACTTTTACCGGAGCATAAGTTTTCCAAACCTATCAATATTTCCAGTTATTAAAACAGGCACGAACATTTCCCTTGTGGTTCACTTCTCGGTCATAAGAACTTCCTGAAAGCAACATGCACTTTTGTTGACTTTTCATTTTCCACATGGTTCAAAGCATCAGAAAAAAAAGAAAAAGAAAAAAAAAGATACATTTACAGGTGACTGGATAATTTGCCCCAATTGAAAAAGAGTGAAGGAGAACAAGATACTCAAGAAGGCAAAAAAGCTATACTGTCACCACATCTCAAAGTTGTCTCGCCATTATATCTTTATTGTGTCTACTCCTGGCTTTGCACAATGGACATTCTATCATACATAACAAGTGCAGATTTAATGCAACAGTGCGCTTGTTTTCTCCCCCCGTGTTGTTTGTCATCGGGAGACCGCGGCCTGTTGATAAGTGCTGGGAATGCAGATACCAAAGTGGGCTCTGTTGCTATGATTATTAACGCTCGTCGAGGTAGGGCTGGAGTGAAGGCAGTGCTGCATCACCGCCAGCCCAGAGATGGATGTTCGCGGCTGGGGCAGAGCAGGAAGAATATAGGCCTGGTGTTGTGAAGCCCGCTGGGATGCATGCCGAGCAGACGCAGCCCAGGTAATTATCACAATGTGCTGCTTAAATACAAATAAAGCTGCTTCTTCACAGCAGAGGCAGTTTAATTAAGTGTCTTTGCAAAGCCTAGCATGTCTCTGTGAGTCTTCCACCTGGTCAGCTGTTCTTTATGTGCATTTATGATATTTCTTTGTAATGCTTGATGATGAGATAAGCAGTTTTATCTTCAGCATTACCAATTGTCACATTATGGACTGCCATTAGCCCCAACTTGGCTCTACTATACTCTACTCGGCTCTATGCGTATGTATCTGTCCCCCCTCCAATCAGCATTGGAAATATTTCTATTACAGGTGGTGCTATGTAGTATTGGTCAGTCCCAGGATGGAAAACAGTGCAAACATTGGCGACTCAAAAAGGGGCCAGCTTGACTGACAACAAAACGCCATAATATCCACTACAGTACACGCAACCGGATAATTACGAACTCTGGGAGACGAAGATGGACTAATTTTGGCTCCACATATACACTCCGAGCTGCTCTATTATACTGCAACAGCCAATGAAGGACAATCCTTTTGTTTCGTTTTCAATAGAGTCATAGACCTCATTTGTATGGGATTTATTTCCACGCCATTACCACATTTATGTCTACCTGATTCTAAATAAATATGTTATTCATATAGAGAGCTATATTACATTGTGTAATAATGGGGTAGACTGACGGTAACGAGGCTGCCAATCTACACCTTCAGCCCCTTCAATCAGAATCAGAATCAGAAAAGGTTTATTGCCATTGTCCATGAACAGAATTCACAAACATAGGAACTTGTTTTGGCCTTAAGGTGCAAAACAACATGTATGAAATCAAAAGGGCATGCATCAAGAAACAATTTTAGATTACTTTAGTAAAAAATAAAAATAGGCTTACTATGTACACAAAAATGTACAGTTAGATTTACAGTTACAGTGAGTGCAGAAAGTGACAGTGCAGTGAGTGATTGAATTGTAGTTAAAGTGATTGGTGTTTAAGAAGTGTTCTTGAGACCAACGACAGAGGGAAAGAAACTTCTTGTGGCGGAAGGTTCTGGTCCGGATGGACCGTCGCCTCCTGCCTGAGGTGAGTGGCTCAAATAGTCCATCAGCTGTGATCCGACCTGCTCGTCCCAGAGCCCTGGAGACGTACAGGTCCTGCAGAGATGGAAGTCTGCAGCCGATCAACTTCTCAGCAGAACGCACAATGCGCTGTAGTCTCTGTTTGTCTCTGGCTGTGGCTCCAGCGTACCACACGGTGATGGAGGAGGTGAGAATCAACTCAATGATGGCCTAGTAAAACTGCACCATCATCTGCGGCTGGCGCTTGGCTTTCCTCAGCTGCACGCAGGAAGTACATCCTCTGCAGGGCCTTCTTGATGAGGGAGCTGATGGAGGGCTCCCACTTGAGGTCCTGGGTGATGGTGGTGCCAAGGAAGCGGAAGGAGTCCACGGTGGTGATGGGGGAGTCTGTCATGATGAGGGGGGGCTGGGGGGCTGGGGGACTTTCCTGAAGTCCACGATCATCTTCACTGTCTTCTGGGCGTTGAACTCTAGGTTGTTACCTGCTGCACCAGGACACCAGCCGGTCCACCTCCCTCCTGTAGACAGACTCATTCCCGATGTGGTGTCGTCCGCAAACTTGATCAGTTTTACGGAGTCGTGGCTGGAGGTGCAGTTTAAGTTAAGTTGCTCAGCCAGTTTTCGGTTGTCTGCAGCAGGGGGGGCTTGGGGCTTATGATTGGTGAGAAGCCAGAGCCCCCCACACGGAGGCAGGGTTGTTGTCAGAGAACTGCTGCTTCAGACGCGTATTGTACTATGATCTAGCTCTCGATACCGCTTTGCTAAATCCATACTTCGCTTTGTAGCGCTCTCTGTCACCAGAGCTCTGTGCGCTGCCTCCTTCTGCTGCCTTAACTGCCTCAGTTTAGGTGTGAACCAGGGTTTGTCATTATTGAAAGTGACTTTGGTGTGTGATGGTATGATGCTGTCCTCACAGAATCGAATGTATGACGTCCAAATATCCGTGTACTCATCCAAACTATCTGTGGCAGCTCTGAAAACCTCCCAGTCTGTGATGTCCAAACACGTGTGTAGCTCCTCCGCTGCTTCATTGGTCCACCTCTTAGATTTCCTCACTGCAGGTTTGGAGAGCTTCAGCCTCTGCCTGTACGTGGGGATCAGGTGGACCATGGCGTGATCTGAAAAGCCGAGAGCAGCGCAGGCCACCGCGTGGAAGGCGTTGCTGAACATTGTGTAAAAGTGATCCAACGTGCTCTGCTCTCTGGTCGGAACTTCAATAAACTGTGTGTACTTTAATAGTTAATGGCTAAGATTCCCCTTGTTAAAATCACCCAAGATAATATACAAAGAGTCCGGGGAGGTCCGCGCCACACTCAGAATCTGGTCCGCAAGCGCGCGCTGTGCCATGTGCACGTTTGCGCTCGGTGGGATGTAAACAACAGCCAGAATGAATGAGGCGAACTCACGTGGCGAGTAGAATGGTTTGCAGTTAATGAAAAGATATTCCAAATCAGGAGAGCAGTTCTTTGAGATCACAGTCACATTCGATGACCAGGCGTTGATGTTAAAACAGACTCCTCCGCCGCATTTTTTTCCCCTGGAAAGATCTGTCTGGCCGCAGTCCGGGACCAACCAAGACAGGAGATGAAGAAAAGTCTCTGTTGCGTGAAACATTTTGCCTAAGGACACAAAAACGGTTTGCATTTATTTTACATCAGATGATGATGATAGCCACAGCTGCCCTGGGTTAGACTGATGGTAGCAAGGCTGCCAGTCAGCCTCTCCAACCACTAGCGATCACTTACCAACAAGAGCCACCCTCTTTACTCCTCAGTGTTTTGGGCTCCACCGTCCATCTGCAAATGGAAGCGCGTCAGTCCTGGACAATCTGCAGCCTGTCCGTCCGTGGGAGTAGGTTCTCTCCTTCACTGCAGTTTTCCCAGAGGTTTCTACTTTTTCCCACAAGGTTTTGGTAGTTTTTCCTTACCTAGGAGAGTCTGGGACATCCATTTTCTAAATTTTTGTGAACATTATTTACAACATTGTTCATTGTAATCAACTTCTGTTGGTAATTAAATGCCCTCCAAGGCAACTGTTGTTGGGATTTTGGGCATTATATATTGAAATTGAATTGAAGGGAAGTAGTTTGTAGGGAAGGGAAGTAGTTTATTGAACATATTAGTCTTGTGTGTTGTGCTCCTGTACTGTGCCCCTGCTGTGACCCGCTGCAGAGCTTGTAGCCTCCAGGCTGTATACTCCTGTCCTCCCTGTGTCCCTTCCTCGGCCCCCTCTGTGCTGTCAGTGTACGCCTGCTGGCTTCTCATTGGGCAGTGCCGCTGCCCATCACTAGAGGGAGCGGACAGCCCAAAGAATAATGGAGTGTAAAATGACTGCAGGACAGAGGACAGAGGGAGAAGTGGAGAAGGAGCAGGACTCTGATTATTCATTAGCTTTGGTTAGTGCAGCCGCCTTGAGGCCATAGAGCGCTGCACAGTCTGCAGCGCCGCCATTTGCATTATGTCTCCTGAATGTATCTCAATACAATACAATGATATTCTGGAGGCTGCAGAGATTAGGCAATGGAAATCAGTGAGCTCTGAATGCGCTGATGGGTAGAGTTTTTTTTTTTTTTCTACTCACACTGCTTCAAATGTGAAAGGCAGATTAAGCTAAATTTAGAAGCATTTTTGAGAAATTGCCGACATTCGCTGAACATCTCTGGGACTGGCAAATGAAAGCAAAAAGCTTTTAGATAAACATAAATGTGTGATGGTTTAAAAGGAAGGCCAGCTGGATAATACATTCTTCGAAACCAGTTTTTTCAAACCATTTTGTCCTTCTGAAAAATAATGCTGCAAAAAAAATATTTATCTCTCTACACGTTGGATAATTTGATAATGTTGTAGAATGCCATGATGATGTATTATATAACACAAAAATGACCTGCCCTTTCAGTCATTGAAATTATTTCAAAATGAAAACTTATCACAGACAAAACCAGGACAAATCAAGCCTTAGAACTTAATGTGTAAAATAATGGGGAGGAAAATCAACTTTATTGAGCTTTACTCAAAGTTGCATTTTGATTGATTCATGTACTTTTGAGTAATCCTTTGTCCAGGCTTGAGCACTCAGAAAATACTTGTTATCCCCGCCCTGTTGTGATTATTTGAAAAATTAAGCTTGCTATGATGAAATGCCACCATGAAGAGGAAGGACTTATGTGTGACCAATTCATGGGTTTCAGTGACATGACTTATTTGCTGTCACCACCATTTTGAAGACGCCACCGCATACCGTTGTCACCGCTGTTAGGTATTCATGAAAAACAAAAACTTACCACAACAAACTTTTGCAGACATTTACATCTGCTCTTCCTCGTCCACAAGCCCTCTGCACCGGACAAGCCCTCAAACCTTTCAAGTGCATGGACTTGTGTCTGATCCTAAAATATAACACAACAGTTGGAAAGTAGGCTAACGTTTATTAGCATAGCCACGCGCTAATATGTAAACTAGCATTAGCCAGCTGCTAACTACCTGAAACAAACAGCTCAGCCTCAGTCTGATGTAATTTCTGATGTCACTTCAGACCCATGAATAGTAATAGGCTTGCACTGTTATATAATGCTGTAATAGAAGTGTAATGCATTAGGAAACATAATAATTCTTAATTTTATCATGATCACATTACTCTTTTTTAGTAAGTAAGATTGTTTTGTTTTTTTATTAATGTGCCCTCTCACAACAAGCAGTTTAATGTTTTAGTAAGGAGATAAGCAATGGACCCGCGCAGTCAGGTAAAGGCAACTCGGGGGGGCCTTGCAAGTGCTAATTAGAAGTGTGCTCTAATTTCATTCTCCATGAATGGCGTGGTCATAGATGTGTCTCTTGTATATCATGTGATAAACAACAATTAAGTGCATATTTTGTGTGATGATCTAATTTAGTACTTTAAAAGCGTCCACTACTGTACAAATGAATTAGAAGTGTGCTCTGTTTTTTTGTATTTCAGTGCATACAACAATGAATGGAAATCTTAACTCTCTCAGTCCTTTAAAATATAAACTCTCTCAAGCTCCTTTATCGGACCATAAATGCTACACTTACACAGTTCTGCAGTTTTGAACAGGTTTTGAACAGGAAGTTAATGCTTTCTATTACCAAGTTGTTTATATATTTGTTCAATACTATGTACCTTTAAAAAAAAAAAAAACATAACGTGGTAAAGGACTTTGTTATTGTGATATATTTAGTTATAGTTGTGATATTAATTATTGCGATATCTACCCTGTTGTGATATATTGTGCAGACTAAAGAATAAAGAATAAAGTGAAAGCAGTGAAAGCAAATCTGAAAATGTTCTGTCATGTTGGGCATTGGTGCTTCATCTGATCTCTTCACAAATTCCCACGCTGGACTTGATAGATGGATCATCTGTTTACCCTATGCCAGAGTGCGTGTGTCAGCGAGGCGCGCACAGTCAATTAAATGGGAGGACAGAAACTTGACAGCGTCCAACACAAATCTACTGGTATAACAACACTCAGCTATTTTTGTGTTGTGTCTCACCAAGCATCTAGCTAAGTGCACGCTAAATATTACAGTGTTTTTTTGTGTGCAACATATCTAATTTGCTCTTCTCCTTAAGTCGTTCTCATGCAGCTGCAGCCTCTGCCCGTTAGCTGGCATTTTCACAGCTCAATTACCACGCAGGGAAAGGTTTTTGTGGCCGCTAATTCAATTTGTAGCCACATGGTTTACCAGATGTAAAAGCCTTGCACTAAACAGCCTGCTTCTTGAGATAATCCAGTGAAGATTCTTTCCGGTTGGAGCCCTGTTGTGGGACATCCATCACGGGTGCAGACACTTTTAGGTGGGGCCACGTCTCTGCTCCAGGACGATGCACTTATTGTGTGGTGTATGATTTGACTGTAGTTTAATCCTCTAAAGACGAAGTGGTGTCAGCTGGCATCCATCACCTATAGGCCCCGTTGGAGATGCCCGCTCCGAGACCCGTCTTCCATCTGTCCCTTCCTGTCTGTCGTGTGCTTCGGTCCATGGCATGGTGAGTTTATGGAGGGCAGTGGGCAAAGGTCTTGTACCAACTACATGAATGTGGATAGTTTTCCACAGTTTCGATGGAGGGAGAGATTATTTGTATGATTGATGGAAAAAACATTGAAATAACAAATCCTGCAGTTATTCAGGTTACATAATTTGTGCAGAGAACAAAATATCCAGTCTTTTTCTGTTATTTTTTATATTTTTATTTTTAATGAATGTATTTTGGACCTATATTAAAAGAAAACCAAAATATTAAAACAAAGACAACCCTTGTATTTTAGACCTCTACAAATATATTGAAGTGTGTATTTATTATATTTATTGATTTATTATACATAAAAATGTATTGCTATTGTTATAACTTAACTCATCTTTGTGTATAGCCTATTCTTACATTCATTGATCCTATTCATACTTGACAATGTAATCCCTCAATTGTCCAGGATGATCCATGGGTGAAAAAAGTTTCAAACATCTGGACACAGTAGAAATCAAAACGTTTCGGCTTCCGTCAGAGAGTAACTTGGTAACCCGATGGAAATGGTTTGAGCAGAAGTATTTACTCCCCTGAGCTCAAGTTGGTCCTGCCCAAAGGGAGGAGTTAGAACTGAAACTTGCCCAGACAATTTCTTACAGCTTGAGGTCCGGCCATCACGCTCCCTCTGCTGCCAAGTACCACATTAGCGTTTGACTGGTTTGATTTCTGAATGTGTTATGAGACTTTTGTAGACCGACACGAAGTTGTATCTCAGATAGTCTCATTTAAAGATGAGTTATCTTTCAAACCATGTCTTTTTACCCCACTTTGTCGTTGCTGTTTTTGGAGCAAGCAGCTTCAGATATATCTTATTTAAAGAGAGACACTGACTATTTGCTGAGTAACAAATTATGAAGTTAGCACTTAGCTAGAGCCCAAATCAAGTTACAATTAAACAAAAATAATGTTTATACAGTTTTGGAAATTCAGTGATAAAATTAAAAGTAAATTGGAAGCATACAAATAATAATATCAGTAGGCTATATATATTTTCCAACCTTACAAAACGTATTTCCGAATTGTATGAATATTATTTGGAATGAGATCCACAATTAACATGAATTCTTGCTCGAAGCTTAGTGTCTTGCACAATTATCTTCAGCCTATATTTATTTTGGCTTGGGAGTGGCACACATATAGATTAGAATGAGTGATTGAAGGAACTACAATCAGTCTCAGATTTAGGCTGAATTGCATTTTGTTCAACTGCACAATTTCTCCGTTGGGATTCACCATCAATACCGAGTCGTCCAATTCATTTTACGACGGCTATGTGATCACCATGCCAACCACCACACTCCCTCCAAAGCATCACATAGTTGTCAGCAGGAGTTCAAAGGTCAAGTGCGGTGTGGTCGTCTCCTTCAAGGGAGGGATGGAGAAATGAAAACAAATCAATCACCTCTATGGACAGACCGTAACAAAGCACTGAATTTAATAAACTGTTTTCATAAACTTGCTATCCCGGTAGTGCAGGGAAATTATCCTAATCTAAATTCAAATCATTTCTGTTATTGCAGTCGATAATAGAGCAATGTTGTTTCTCGGTACAGTTAGTATGTAATTTTAATCTTTCCAGCGGGTTACATCCTGGCACTGAAGAGTTTTATCATTGGAACATTTATGAACATGCACAAAAAGTTCAAACAGTGATGAGCTGAATATTCATTTTAGGTCTACCGTGAGATAAGCTCCCAGTGGATCACAGTCAAAGAAAGCTCCATTGATGATTGCTTGCACACCTGCAGTAAAAATGTGAACAACATTCAAAAGTAAAATCAAGACCTGTGCAAGTGTTGTAATGACTAAGTAATGGATTTTCTTGATACAATGACGGCTGTTCCAAATCAGTTGTTGTCAAAATAGTGGAATATTAATGAGAGTGGTCTTCTAGTGGCAATGGGAAGTATATATTTTTTTATATTTTAGAAGGGAGAGGGGGAGGTAGCAGAGATGAAGATGTTATTATCTTTTTGGAGTTACAAGTATGGACATGATTAGGAATAAGTTCAGCCCCACGTTGGATGTGTTGGGTACAAAGTCTGAGAAGGGGTGACTTTCGTGAAAACGGATGATGGGCTCAGAGTTGTCACACAGACAGAAGGAAGACCACAGCAGAGAAGGATGGCAAGTAGTATTTTTTTTTTCAAAAGGAGACTGCAGATGAAAGGAGAATGAACCGGATAAAAGGTGTTTGTTTTGGAAACTCGCCGAAAAAGGAAACAGCAGCAGAAAGAAGTAAAGCAACTTTAGACAAAACAGGTTTTGTCCATACCAATTATTTTCTTTTTTCCATTTGACGTATCCCTTAAAGACGCACTATGGAGCTGTTATTGCTGGGAAATTAGCAGGTCACTCAAACACTGTAAATTCATCCAAATTAAAAACATTCTTTTAGTCCCATCTTTTTCCAGCGCAGTTGATTTTCATTTCATTGTTGACCTACCCGTAGACTCTTGAATTAGCGCAGCCCATTTTCGCACTTCTGCTTTTTTCATGCCCCCCGCCCCCCGCAAAAATAAAATAAATAAAACACGCAGAGATCCAAGTAATCCATGTGAAAAAATATCACGCTGGAGCTTGGCAAGCATTATTTTTAACTGTTACTTGCCACTCCATCATATGGAGTGGGTCTAATTCAGACTGAGTGAAATGCCTTTTATCAGCAAGCCAGACAGTACTGCCAAGCTCCAACCTTAGATGCAATACTCGGATGAATTGTAGATAATTACATTTATATATGCTCAAGTGCTTAGATGGTATAAGAACTTTCAATATGACCTCATGTAATATGTATTGAATGGTTAATTGACTTCCATTTTGTATATGTCTATTGTTTTTGTCTAAATCTGTCAACGAGCTCTGTGTTTGTGAAAAAATAATTTCCCCTCAAGTCTCAAAGTGTGTGTGTGTGTGTGCGTGTGCTGTGTCACGGGTAGGGTGAGGACCGCAAAAACAGCACAGGACAGATAATGACTTTTATTAAATCACTAGCAAGTCGTTTAACAGTTTATACAGTGGCAAGGTGAAAGTCCTTGGTTCACAGTGATCTTTCTGCTGAGAAGGAGTGGGACTGGAGTTGCTGACTGAAGGCAAAACCAGGGTCTGGATGAGGAGGCGTGGCTGACAGGTAGAGAAGGGCAGAGACAGGTGTAGGAGTGGGTCTGATGAGGAGGCTGGGCTAACAGGTAGAGAGGAGCAGAGACAGGTTGTAGGGAGTGGGTCTGATGGAGGAGGCGTGGCTGAAGGTAGAGAGGAGCAGAGACAGGTGTAGGGAGTGGGTCTGATGAAGGAGGCGTGGCTAACGGTAGAGAGAGCAGAGACAGGTGGTAGGGAGGTGTCCCGATGGAAGGAGGCGTGGGCCGGACAAGGTAGAGAGGAGCAGAGACAGGTGTAGGGAGTGGGTTCCGATGAGGAGGCGTGGCCGACAGGTAGAGAGGAGTCAGAGACCAGGTGTAGGGAAGTGGGTTCGCGATGAGGAACGTGGCCGACATAGAGGACAGCATGAATGTGATGAGGAGCGCCGACAGGTAGAGAGGAGCAGAGACCAGGTTGTAGGGAAGTGGGTCCGATGAGGAGGCGTGGCCGACAGGTAGCGAAGGCAGCAGAGACAGGTGTAGGGAGTGGGTCCGATGAGGAGGCGTGCCGACAGGTAGAGAGGCAGAGCAGTGTAGAGTGGGCGATGAGAGGCGGCGAGGTGTAGAAGGAGCGACGGTGTGGGGTGTCCGATGAGGAGCGTGGCCGACAGGTTAGGAGAGGAGCAGAGACAGGTGTAGGGGAGTGGGTCCGATGAGGAGGCGTGGGACAGGTAGAGAGGAGCAGAGACAGGTGTAGGGAGTGGGTCCGATGAGGAGGCGTGGCCGACAGGTAGAGAGGAGCAGAGACAGGTGTAGGGAGTGGGTCCGATGAGGAGGCAACTTCTTACTAAAACGTCTCTATTCAAATTAATCAATAGCAAAATGTTGCCCCATCTCTAAATATTGTACAAAAACTTGTGTTGGCGCTTGTTATTGTGTGAAAAACTGCCAGCAACTACTAAAAGTGTGTTTTTCTAAGTCGGTGTTTAACAGAAGCAAATAAAGCAATTTTAATAAACTAACAGAATATATTTACTTTAATTGGAGCTGAGAGCAACACTTTTCCTCACATTTTGAATTTCACCAATAAAATCGTTTTGGCGGATTTTCCCTAAAATGTCTGATAAGAAGTAAAAGAAGAGTATTATTACTGAAGCTGTTTCTGAACCCTTTGGAGTATAAACAAAAGGCTGGGAACTCTCTAGTAGTCTGTAACCCTGTACTTTTTGTAGTTTTGACATCTGCTGTCTGATTTAATTTGAAGTGTTTGCAAGCTATGCAGAGGAACGTAACATTTAAAATTCCACCTTTTATTATTTGTATTTTGTGCGTAAAAATTAAGCAGGAGTAAACTGCTGTTTGAAAATATGGGCTGATCGATAGTACAGTAGATTGAACACTGCTTGTGTTGTTGTTAAAGCCAATAGACATAAACATTAGATTTAGGGACTTATTATAAAGTTAAAATCCATGCAAAATGCATGCACAGGTACCTTACATGATTACATGGGTTTGGAGTATAAAATTATATAGATACTTCCCGGAGTGATTTGACTGAAAATAAAGGAAAAGCTATAACCCACTTATGTTTCACATACCCTGGGGCTTTTATATTACTCTTTTATCAAATGGTGGACAAAAGGGAATGAATCTTGAGATTATTTCATTTCACAATCGTTGCATTTAATCAGTATTTAACACTTTATTTCCAATAAAAACATACAAGCGTTGCATGTCATTCACACTTCTTTCTGTCTGTTGATTTGACAATAGATTCCCAATAGATTCATCTCTTTATGTCAAACCAACCAGTCCTCTGTGTGCTATGGACTTCCATTGTTGGACTCACAGTGTAGGAGTCTGGGCATTATGGATAGTGACACCAGGTGTAGGTGGATTCACAAGTTGGACAGTATCTGCTCCTCTGGCTCTCGGCTGGTGGGGCTGTGACTGAAATGACTAAAAACTCCCAGCAGTGCACATTTCTCTTCTCTCCCTTTGGGGTTGCCAATGTGTCCCAGACTTGGCCGCTCGCTGTTTACCAGAGTGCGATTGGATGTGGAACCCGACTCGCAGTGACTGTAAAAGGATAAAGTCTAAAGCGACACTGGGACTGTGCACTGCAGCAGCTGGGTGTAAATAATCAGCATTTCTACGTATAGGCTATAGCAGGTTTAAAGAGAGTAAACAGGCCTGAGCCACCGGGGAAACTGGAAGGGGAATTTGTGACCACGACATACTGAGAGTCCATGTTTTCGTTGGCCTTGTGGAAAACAAAATGTGATTATTCTGATGTAGGTTTAAGTAAAACTGTACATTTTAAGACGCAAGGCTCTATGTTAATTGTGGGGTGTCCACACCTGTGTCTATGGAGATAGCATTGCTTTGGTTGGAAAGTTCCATATCTTGCATTTATTCAGTTACACAGTTACACAGTGCACACATGATCATTACTGATGAGACATTGTAATTTGTTAGTTATCTATAAAGTTAATAATAATAATGAATAATGATATATGATGCATGATAATTAAAGCCACAAGCGGCGATGATGGCCCTCGCCACATGGACAGCTGCCCATCCACAGCAAACAGATGAAAAAGTGAACATATTTGTGACGATAGCTCTGTTTGTCTGTATTTGTTTATTTAGGCAGCGTTAAATCCTCCGTCACTGTCAGGCCATGTCAAAATAAAACTGCTTCTATATCTTTAAACACAGGCCTTTATTTTGCAAGTGTCACAGAAAGTGTTTAGTTTCACAAATAGCAGAGAATTTCCAGTCTAGAGATTGAGAGTGATTTGACCTGACCAATGTATGTGCCAATTTTCACTCACTTGCACAAAATAATGTTTGATTTTCTATATAGATATGACAAGTCTGAAAGGATTTGTATAGGAAATATCCTGTTTCTAGAGGCTAAATGGTAAAAATAAGACATAGGTCCATTGAGTTTTTTTTGCTTCTTTTTATGTATAAAAATCTCCCCAAATGTCTTGGTAATCGGACATTTTTGGAACTATTAAGTGAACTGTATAGTCATGAGTGGTCATGTGCTCATTAATCTATTCTGTTCAGTTTTTTCATGCACACAGTGGTTGCAATTTCAGCTTTTTAGCCTGATGCATGATGGATTGAAAAATCATACAAAAAGAGGAAATTAATTATTTTTTTTTGATGAGGCTCTACACAAAAACTGTACAGAATATTTTTTTCAATTAGCTGATTATTAAATGCCAAAGTCTGTAGATGTGGAAGTGTTGATTTGAATTCAATGGACAAAAAAACCTACGACAAGTACTTTTTTGAAAATAAAATGTCAAAGTGATGGTGGCGTTTTGATTCAAAATGGCCAACTTCCTGTCTGTCACAGGTCAGTGCTCCAATAATATATTTTACTTGTGTCATTGATCTCTACCACTGTTCCAAAATTCATGAGCGTAGGCCAAAATTGACACATTTAATTTCCTATGGTTTTTTTTTCTAGAGGGCGCTGTGCAGCCTTTATTTGAGCAGCCAGAACATTATAGTTATGAGTTTGACATTTCAATTAATTTAGTTCACTCAGATAACGTTTGGTGCATTTGTGCTATGTTTAGTGTTTATTTAAGCCTGTTTTGCATATTATTTGGTGTGGAGGGCCCTAAAGGCCAAACTGTACAAAATGGGGCATAGGTCTGATGGACTTTTAGGATCAAGGGCACATCAAGGAATGCTCTGCAGAATTTCACTAATAAAAGTCAAAGTAATATTTATGCGTTCCTGTAGTAGTGGCGCTACAGCACCAACCATAATGGTTTATACATTATTGTAATCAGTGTTGGGAGGTGTACAAATGATTCCAATTTCAACCCAATCAGATGAAGTGTGTTTTGCGCCAGAATTATATGTATGTGTTTGTGAGCATTAATTGCCCCCTGCTGGCCAATAGTGAAAAATACACAATATCTGTAATGCACTATTTTTTTCATGGCGTCCTGAGGAGAATATAACCCCTGAATTTCAGCCAAATCAGACAATGTTTACTTTTCACTTAACAGGGAGGGGGGGCTATAGAATAATTTTGTCATATGGTTATTAATTATTTACAATTAGGCCATAAACATGCATTAGTGAGTGAACTTTGAGCGCAATAGGTCAATACATGTGGCCGTGAAACAGCAAATTAAGGTGTTTTTCGAGAAAAAATTGTCTGATTATTTAATTTCTATTTCTTTAGGTGCGGAAAGTGTTGTTTTGGGCTCAATCGAACGAAAAACCTAAGACAAATACTTAAAAATAAAAGTAAAATGTGGCGGCGCCACTTTGATCCAAAATAGCCAAATCCTGTCCGTCATACAGCAATGTTGCCAAGTGTGTTTTAATCGTCACAGTGAGCTCTATCACTGCTCCAAATTTCATGTGCCCAGGCCAAAGTTGACGCTACTCATTTTTTCTCTAGGCGGCGCAATCGAGTCAGGTCGGGTCGGATATTCTCACGATGCATATTTTATCAAATTTTTCCCCAGGCCAATTCGTTTAATGCAATTTGAGGGTACAATGTTCTGAGGGTGAAAAATGCAAATATTCATGGAGAAAAATAATAATAAGCGAGAAACCGGAGAAGAACAATGATTCTCGGCAGTTTACTGGCTCGGGCCAATAATTATAATAATACTAATACTAATAAAAAATATAACTAAAAATAGTAAATATAATATAAAGCAGAACTTTGTTGAAAAAAAATCAAACCTCCACATGCTGTCTTATTCTAATTATTAAACGTTTTATCTTTTCAAACTTGTAAGAAAGAGCCATGTGAGTCACTGTAAGACGGTTCGGACATTTGGGATGAGAGCTGATTGGCTGTTCAGGAATAACCTCCTGCTTCACTTTTGTGTCTGAAAACGGGTTTGTGAGAGCAAGGAATGAGTTAGAAAGGTTTCAACGTTTACTTCCTCATTTCACTGTGAAAATTAGGTACCCCAGCTTTAAACAAAAATATTGTCTTCACTTATTTAACCAGAGCCTCCTTTTTTCATTTCCAATATTTTATGAAAGTGGATATGTTGAAAGAAACCATTTTATATTTAGTGTTCCTTTTAACTTTCTGTCTTCATACAAGTATAAAAGCCCTCATTCAAACTGAATGCTTAAGCCCTCAGTGTTTTATCCATTAGCACTGACTTATCCTAATACTATGTGAATTTACATGGCACTTCATAAAGACTGAGCCATACATTGTGTCATGGATTAAATGAGCTTAGCAAGTCTCATTATAAATTTCCATAAAGCAATGTGAAAACTCAATGTCACACGGAAAGAATGCTGCAGCCACGCAAAAATGAGATTAAAACTTGTTATTTAGGCGTCATTGTTATGTTCTCATCACTCCATTATTTATGCCTCATCTAGTCAAGGAGCTAATGTCCACCGTAACAAGCAATTTCTGTCACGAGAATGACTTCCAAAGACCTAAATGGTGGCATATGTTTCCACAAATTAAGGGGCTGTTAGGCGTAAGAATTCAGCTCCCAGATGGATGCAGATTTCCCTACGGAGAGGAACTTAAAGCTGTCCTCTCTCCTCCAAGGGCCCTTCTGTCTATTACAGATATCTCGGACTCTGTGAGTGACCTTGAGAGGATATCACTCCTTTCTCTATTAGACACATAATATTAGTTTCATCCATTCCACAGAGGTGCCAGCAATGCACCTGAGGGAACGTAATGCTTCATCTTTACTTGAAGTTATCATTCAGAATACGCAATAATGAGATTTAGAATATATTTATAGCTGTTATTATTAAAGTACCCATTTAATATGTACTTAGTAAGTACTCAGTAAGAGTAAAGTATTTCACACGGATTTTTAGATATTTACAGTAGCATTACATTACTGCGCTACCATGTTATAGAAGTAACTCGTTAGAGTACTCTTGCGTTGCCAATATTTTATATTATTGTATAACATATATCGTTTGCCGACAATCCCTTTTCGTCGCTGACCACATTAACATAATAATTAAAATGTTAAATAAACAAGCAGAGTAAATGACTGAGCTTGACTGAGCTTTATTTATCTTTTATGTTGACTCATTACCACAATGCACTGCTGTACAATAAGCACGTGTAGACCTGTCAAGCAATGAAAAACATTGCTAAAACAAAATGAGTGGATTAGCAAGAGCAGCGACGCACAACAACAGAACACGTTTGTTTTAGCACTGTAGCTTATTTTAATCAAACTCACCACATAGGTGTTACCCTACATTTACTCCTCAGCTACAATGTAGTGGTTATAACGAAGGAGAAGGAGTTTTTCAAGACGTGCAACTGAAAGTTTATTTCTCTTTGGCGTGAGGACAAGACTCCCTAGCCACTGGTTGTGCAATGCACATGCTCACAACATGTCTAAAAGTGTTTTCTCTCTCTACTCTGCGGCTGTGAAACAAATCTGCCTCTGGGATTGTGGCGAGGAGATGAAATTTAACCAAAACTAACGCGTTACTGATTTGAAAAAGTAACTTGGGGAGTACTAGATTACATGGGTGCACAAAATGTACGCATTAAGTTCCTCGTTACTCTAAAAAAGTATTTTGAGTTGCGTTACCAGCTAACGCATTACCCCAATCTCTGGTTGTAACATTTCTTTTAATCTCATTTGGTGCGGCTCACGTTCTCACCACTCTTCAGCTCAAAAGAATTGAACCAAAATAAATGTTGTTGTGTTGCTTTTAATAGCGGTTAGCAGCCAACTGAAAGCCACCAGCAAAGGATTCAACTCCAGCTGCTCTACGATCACCTCCACCACCTCCAGTGAAGGACTCATCAGCAGGAGCATCTTCACCACGGCCAGCGCAGGAGTCATTTCAGTTCTTCCGCCGGTCCTCATCAAAGGCCTTGGACCCATCTGTGGCAGGCCCGGCAGCATCTCTGCCATCACCCAGCAGCCCTGGACCCCCCCTGCAACATCTACTCCCACTACAGATTCCTCACTCTCCTTTCCATCTCCACCCTCACCCAGGGGCCTTCCCTGCCATCTTGAATATCTAGTTAAATCAGGCATTAAGATGGCTCCACTCACGCCTTAATATAATAAGATCTAGAGTTCTAACGATGACGAACTCTCCCGTTACTGCTGCTATACAGACAAAAACCGCCCCACCTAAACTCCCCCACCTTTCACCTGGTCCCAAACGCTCACCGGCTCCCGCTACACAAATAAAAGCCTCCCCCTCGCACATGAGTGGCCCCACCCACAGCAGAGGGCACTCTCTAGATCTTGTAATTACAAAAGGGGTTAATATTTCAAACGTCAATGTGGTCGATGTTGCTCTGTCTGATCATTTCTGTGTCTTCTTTGACCTGTCTGTTTTTCCTAAACCACAGGCTGGTCCTGCAATTGTCCGGAGGAGACACATAAATGACAGCACGGGAAAACTGTTTATGGAAATGATAAACTTTGAAAATGTCTCATGTTCTAATGTAAATGATTTGTTGAACTCTGTTACATCTAGTGTTTTGAATGTTCTCTAAACCATTGCCCCTATGAAGGCTAAAACTGTTGAAAATAAGCAGAAGGCGCCATGGAAAAGGTTTGTTACCAACAGCTCACTAAATTCTTCTTAATAAACAACTCATTTGATGTTTTCCAGTCAGGTTTTAGACCTCATCACAGCACTGAGACTGCTCTTGTCAAGGTGACAAATGACATCCACCTGAACACTGACGCGGGCAAAGCCTCAGTCTTAATTCTGTTAGATCTGAGTGCTGCTTTTGACACTGTCGATCATGGGATCCTCTTACAGAGACTAGAGGACTGGGTGTGGCATCACTGACACTGCGCTAAACTGGTTAAAGTCCTATCTGGAAGACAGGAAGTACTTTGTTGAAATTGGTAACTGTGTCTCAGACCAGATGCCCCTGACCTGTGGGGTGCCAAGTGTCAATCCTGGGACCTCTTCTGTTCAACCTCTACATGCTGCCTGTTAGGTCGATTGATACGCAGCGAGAATGTGTCCGATGTGTCCACAACTATGCAGAGGACACTCAGATCTATGTTTCACTGACGGCAGGTGAATATGGACCAGTGGATTCACTCTGTCACTGCATCCAACAGATCAGTGTTGTGAATGCAAAACAACTTTCTCCAGCTGAACTCAGACAAGACTGAAATCATCGTCTTTGGCCCATAGAAACAAAGAGAAAGTATTAGTAGTCACCTCAAGAGTCTCGCTCTAAAAACCTACAAATCAAGTTAGAAATCTGGGGGTAATAATGGACTCAGACTTGAATTTTAACAGCCACGTCAAATCAATAACATCAGCAGTCTTTTACCATGTAAAAAACATTGCCAAAATGAAAGTATAGTGTCTAAACCAGACTTGGAGAGACTTATCCATGCGTTTGTCTCTAGTAGATTAGACTACTGTAACGGCCTGCTCACTGGCCTCTCCAAACGAGCTGTAAAACAGCTGCAGTACATCCAGAACGCTGCTGCTCGGGTCCTGACTAGAACCAGGAAGTACGATCACATTAGTCCTGTGCTCAGGTCTCTGCACTGGCTCCCTGTGGCTCAGAGAATAGACTTCAAAGCAGCTCTGCTTGTATACAAGTCTCTCCATGGCCTAGCACCAATGTACATCTCGGACATGTTAGTGCCATATGAACCATCTCGGACTCTGAGGACCTCAGGGACCGGCCTCCTGCTGGTGCCCAGAGTCAGGACTAAACATGGGGAATCTGCGTTTCAGTTTTATGCAGCTGAAATCTGGAATAGTCTTCCGGAGGATGTGAGACAGGCCTCTACTCTGGCATTGTTCAAATCTAAGCTAAAACTGTTTTGTTTCGCTGTGCATATGACTGAAATTACTTTATTTGCACTCTTCTCTTTTATGTCTTAAACTATTTCATGGATAGCCTGAAAATGGCACCTTTAAATGTCCTTAAATTAAGGTTTTGTGATTTCTGTCTTGTCTTTGTGATTTTAATGCACTTTTTTCCTGTTGTGTGAAGCACTTTGAATTGCCTTGGTTACGAATTGTGCTCAACAAATAAACTTGCCTTGCCTTGCCATATACCACCACCTACTGTAGTTGTACTTATTCAAAGTATGTGTTTTACACTGCACCGGAAAAAAAAAAGGAGGGAGAAAGAGAGAAAAAAGGAGAGAGGGAAGGAGAGAGAGAAAGACTTTTACACTCACATTTATTAACAGTTCCTTTTTAAAACCACACAACAATCAGTGAAACATCATCAGTCCTGTTTCCAGCTCTACAATACACTGCACCGGAAAAAAAAAAGGAGAGAGAGAAAGAGAAAGAAGAACGAGAGAGAAAGAGAGAAAAACAGAGAGAAGGAGAGAGGGAAAGGGAAAAAAAAATTTAAAAGCCTATTAAAAAAACCCTCGCCTGAGATAGCGCTGTATTGCAAATAGGCGGAAAAAGTGCAGGAATCAACATTGAACTAGAAACTGCATCTCTACCTGATGTGCAACTTGCCTAGAAAAGTTGAACTGTGTCAGCTTTTAGTGATATTTGTATGTGAGATTTGGATTTTACAAATATGTCGGACATATGCACTTCAAACTGCGTCATTGTTTGGCACTGTCAAGGTGTCTGAACACGATAAAGTTTACTTCAGGGAACGCAATATGATTCTGCATGATATGAGCGGCTGAACAAACCATGGAGTTATGACAACTTTATTAACGCTGTCAATGCTTTATTAACGCTATAACGCGGTTATAAAGACGCCAATCAATGTAAGATAAGACCATTGTACGAAAATGAATCAATATAAATATTATTAGACACAGCGATTCATCAAAAACTTATTGGTATCAAGGATAAAAAGTATAAGGAGCACTTTATGGGTACATAAATATTATCAAAACAGGCACAAACTTGGAGAAAAGTGGTGCTACGAAAAACAGTCTATTGGGGTATAAAAATTCTAGCAAAATATATGTAGAATATTTCCAAAGACAAAAATCCAGGGCTCTCTGTTAGTATAAGAACAATTAAAAACCCTTTATTCCAGCATGGAAAAATGCTTAAAATATGCACAAACGCGTTTCACCCCAGGGCGGCCTTTCTCAGGGTACAAACAGACTGGGGTGTGGGCCTCCTTTTATAGGGAGGGACCTGAACATTTAAAGTAGTAGATGTATGTAAGTGCACTTACTAACAATAATGCAAAAATACAATCAGGAAGAATATAGTAAATGTAACGCAGTAGATGCCCCTACAGCCAAGACGGGCACACTCTTAAACAGCTATACCACAAATACAAACACTTTACATGTTCATCTGGGCTATCATGGGTACTGGTAGCAATACTTGCCATAGATTAACTTAATCAGTAGTTGTGTTTCCCGGTGTTGCTGTCCTCCTGTTGAGGAAGTGGCTTTGGTGTATTTACTTTACAAAGTCCAAAAACGGAGGCGATCGGCTCGGCGGCTTGTCTGGGTCCCGCATATACTTCAGAGGTGAGCAGAGTTTAGTGAATATAATTATTTTCTCTTAGAGCTACGTCTGGCTGATTTCTTTATCGGAGCGGGGTTTGTTTTGGTCCGTCTTCCGGGTAGGTCACTGGAGCGTAATCTCTGTTTGGTTGCTGCGCCGCGTCTGCCGCATACAAGTTCAGCTTTGTCCAACTTTTCTGTGTCAGACGCTTTCACCACTCTGGCGTCTAACGCTCAAACGCTCAAAAGGCGCCGCAAAAATGCTGGATGTCCAGGACGCGCGACCCTATAGACTTTGAATGTAAACTGGACGCTTTGATGGTGTGAACGCTCGTTAAGGTGGAACTAAATGGAAAGTTATGTTAGGACAAGCATGCAACAGTATATATATAAATAGTTTTTTTAAAGACATGTTTTCATCTGCTTTGTTTTGATAATGCAGAACCTTGAGACAACAGCTCCTTGTCTAATAAATATCCTTGTGGTGGAAAAAAAAGCAATGTTGAGCAATTAAAACTTCAAATTGTCCCCTTAAGTGCAGTAAAGCTCTGGCGATGAGGCCGGTTTGCATGTTTTCTTCAGTCGTTGTGGGAGGCAATTAGAGATCTACTCCTGTTTGAGATTCACGGTCAGTCACGCGCACTCACTGGTGATTTATTGATATATACAAACAAATGGCGTAAATCTTGATTAGTAAGCAGCTTGTGTGGCGTTGGTGTCTGCTAACTCTAGGGAGAATAGTGGATGGCACAACCCCCACGGTCATTTCTCTTCAGAGGTGGCAGGGCTGTGGCAGCACCCGGCCGAGCCTCCGTAAATCCACTACGGACCACAGGGGAATGCTAATCCATTAAGGTTGTGGTGCGATGGCATGAGCGGGCAAGAGGGAAGGTGGGATAACTTCAAATGATAGAAATGGGAGGGGTTTGTCATCCTTAGAACACGCCCAGAGAGATAAAGAACAGACTCAATGATTTGTCATGGTTTATTGAAGAAGTATATGGATTTGCAACTAAAAGATTTAGTGTATCAGCCAGGCCCGGCTGCAAGAAATATATATTAAGTTGTGTTAGGAGGTTTACCCAGAGAAAGTAAATGCCCTTGACTCGAGGATACGTCAAAGATTCTTAGGTTTTTACCGGGGAGGTAGTTCATATGTTAAAACTTGTCTCAGTGTTCAGGTGTAAGGCGTACCTGACCACGTGAGGCTTCTCTGTGGAGTCTGCTTCTTCTCTTTGTCTGTGGGTTTTTCACCCACCTAAAACGACGTGCACAATAGAGCATAAGATCCTGAGTTAAAGATCGAGATGCAGTCAGGAGATATTGGTGACTAAAGAGGCTAAAAGCTTTATTTAACAGGACAGTTGTAGCATGAAATGGGAAGAAAGAGTACATTTGGCAAACAATCGAGGGTTCCATTTAAATAAAATTGTCCATTCTTCCAAATCTAAAGAAAACCCTTATATTTTCCATCCAGCGTGTCCAGGCAGAATTCTGTCTTCTGTCACTGCTCTGAACTCTGAGCTCCAGCCAGAACTTTTCACCCTTTATCTTCTCTTCCGACTTGAAGCACCACTTGAATAACAGCCTGCTCAGCTCCTGTATGGCTTTGCAGTTCCAGTGTGGATACTGACTGTGCGTTTGAGGTTTATAGCGACACACACGGGCCGGTGACACTGTGGACAGGAGCAGATCGACACTAAGTACTTCTTTATCATGTTGCGGTCCAGCGTTTTCTCCATATTGACACATGATTTAAGGGGTCAAGTGTAATCTTCTTTTGTGCTGCGCTTGAGCTCAAAAGAGTGAGACCTCTCTGCTGACTGGACAATAGCTGATCCCTCAACTTCTCTTTATAGCTACATATTGATGAATGAATCTATTTTTCAAAGAAACAAGACATTTTTGTGTCAAAGCCCTTTGAAATATTTCTGGAATATGTTATTTACTGATCTATGGCATTTAGTCATGGTGTAAGTTTGATTCAGTTCTTATCAACTGCACTCTACTTTGTCTAAGTAAATGTTATCTAGTTGATCAATATTTTTGTGTTTGTATTTGGACCTGTTGTCATGTTGTAATTTCGTGGTTTTCCGTTAAATGCGGCTTTATCCTCATTTGGTGGTCATTTCGTGGTCTGAATGAGTGACAGGGACATTTAACAATTCGAAGTGAGACATGTACGCTCAATAAAAGCACAACACATTGATTACCTCTTAAAAACAATATAAAGTTTAAAAAGAATGTGTAAAAAATAAATGAAAACTGTGATCAACCCTGTGCAGCCATCTTTTGACCGGCAATTTTTGGTTATTTTTGTCTTATTGCCGTTTGAACAGACTCATTCCCGTGCTCTTGAATTATCCTTGCCGCACTTTTTAACAGACACTATGCTATAGAAAACGTAATCAGTAATTTCGTACGTGACGGCATTAGCTTGATTGTTGTGGACTATGAGTGGTAATTATGGTGGAATGGCTCATCTGTAGTGGAGAAGATACGGGCCTGGGTCTCAGAGAAGAGATGATCACAGCGGGGGAGAGAAATTGTTTTGAACTATAGCGGTAATTAGCGGCCCACGCGACGAACCCCGGCCCCTCTGTTTGATCACCCAATCAAACTCGCTCGCGGCTGCTCTCCCTCCTTCTGTCTCTCGCGTGATGTCTCTTCTCAATTTCGCACTTTCCCACTGTCATCCCTCTTTCACTTCCAAAGGCCAAACAAGCGGGACATGTGCATCTGTTTTAATTAATGGCTGTTTAGAGCCTTGAATGAACATGAAACTCTGTGGTTTGGTAAAATGAAACAACTTGCTGTCACTTTACACCCACGGAGAGCTCTGCGGTCGAACAATCTGGTTTTGTTTTGAAAGCCAAGTTTCTCAGTGGGATTTCTTACTATAAGACTTTTATGTAGAGGAATGCATCAAGACTGGTACTTGGTGTAAATTATTTTTCTTCAATCTGTAAATTAAGGTTGGTTTGGTAGCCAAGCAGTAAAAAAAAAAATACTGGCGTAGCACTGTAGTCTGTTGGTCTAGGCTTCTACACATATGCCAGGCTCAGTGTCAGGCTCTGTGTCTAAGTCTAAACTCTGACAATTTGACTAAAATGTGACTAAAATTACTACAATAATGTAAATGGCTGCAGAAAGGTGAACTTTGACAAAATGCTGCATGGACAGGACAGCGCAATATTTGTTGTGGGAATGAATAAAACAGGCATAATATTAATCAGCGTCTGTGTATTATGAAAGCTCAGAATTGAATAACTAAGCATAATAACACCATATCAAAACTAATTAAAGATGTCTTTACAAAAGTGATATTAAATATTTATACATTTAATTTTAGATTTTTGACTATTATTTTCCCAATTGGGAAATTATTTTTACACAAACAGAAATCATTTGACAAATGTACAAAAAGACAAAACAGTAATATAACTGTAAAGTGCACTCAATGGGGCCTGAGTAATCCTTAATTATAGTGCTTATTTTAAATATTATATATTTGATAATCAATTATGACCCCAATAAACACCAGCTGCCGCACCATAGTACAAATCGACTAATATCTCCAGGGCTTGCTGACCCTAAAAGTAGATCTCTAGCAGAACAAGGTTGACATAAATAAAATAAAATGTAATTCACAATTTATTTTAGAGTGGCGCTGTTGGAAATTATTTTTTAAAGTAATGACGATGACTACAAGCACTTGAAAAGGAAATATTGTGTTTGTGGTGTTGGTTGTGTCTTGAGTTCAAATCCCGACTATGACAATTTACTGCATGGCTTCCCTTCTCTCTCATCCCCCATTTCACACTGTTTTTCCTGTCCAAAAAAGCCTATGGGCCAAAAATCTTTTTTAAAAAAATAAAAAAGTACATATATATATAGTGTGTGCCTGGACAGTTTCTTGACAAATGTTTATAGTTATTTTTTGTTATTGTTATAAGTTAGAAAATAGTATTTGTTTTGCAAATAAATGACTCTTAACCTATTGTTAAAGTAACACCATTTCTTGGTTGTTTACTGGGTCAAAAAGGCTTTTGGATTTCAGATCAAAAGTGTCTGTTTCCTAGAGCATTGTAATATATATGTAAACAAACCCTTTGTTCCTTAATCCTACATTGTGCTTGTGTTATTTCTCTCTTTGCTCAGCATCAGCTTAAGTTTTACGCCTGACGATTCTGATTATGTTCCACACAGTAGGAATACTCCAAAATGCAAGACTGGGGGAAAAAAAAACTCCCTTCTCCTCAGTAATATTCCTGCTTTGAAGCGGCGCTTGTTTGAACCTTTGACTGCAAGTGAAATGAGAAAGAGATGGGGGAGAAGTGTTTTAGAAGAATAAAAGTGTGCCGTGATTGAGCTGAACATGTGTGAAGTGTGTCCTGCCTAATGTACATTGAACTGTTGACCCGTCCATATGGACTGTCTCAGAACATTCTGTCATGTCCAGACCCTGTGAAATCAAACTTATGATGTTGTGTGTTTTCAGCCAAAAATACATACATTTTTGCTCTCACTACCAAATGAGTTTCATGAATCCAACAGTGCATCCATATTATGTTTTCCTATAATTCAAAAACTTTAAAATGTTTACCACATCAACTTCTACTACTAATATTACATAATTTAGCTATTAAAGGAAAAGAAAAGAGAAACAAACACATTGTTTGAGAATTATTTGTTTACTAAGTACTTACTTAACTAATTCAAAGATTATTGTTGCAACAAACTAAATATATTTCAATTGCACTGCATTTCTCTCAAATGTAATGGTTTAATTATTGAGTTTGCTCATTCAGTCTAAATTAGTCTTGATTTAGTCTCAGTTTTGAGACTAAATACATTAAGACATAAACATAATTGTTTTTATAACGGAAATTATTTTGTCAAAAATCGCAATAATATCAATATTGCAGTACTTAACAGCCATATTGCATATTGCAGTAATTTCCCATATCCTGCAACCCTAATTTCAATAAATGCAAATAAATATTTCTATCAAATAAATATTCATCATGATATACAATAATAATCACATGTTTTTAATCATAGAATTAAAATATTGAATAATTAAAACTTGTGATGTAAGATGGTTTTTCAGCGCTGTCAAGCCCCTCATAAGTATTTGACTGGTTTGATTTCAAGGTGTTATGAGGCTATGTTAGACTGAAGGATGATTGTAATTCCACGACACCATTTCTATTTAAATTAGGGTTTACTTTCTTGACAAAATTGCCTCCTTCACTGCTCAACCGTTCCTTCTCCCTGCTTAAAACTTGCACCTCACTGTCTACAAACACCATTTATGGTATTTAGATGCAAATGCAAGGCCAATTGTAAACCATGCAGACCTCCCTTTGAGCAGGACTAATTTAAGCTCGGGAGAGTAAAAATGCTGCTGCTCAAACCATTTCCATCAAATTGAAAAGGGCTTTCAGATGGAGCTCAAATCATCTTGGTTTCCAGATGAAAACCCTTGAAATGTGTCTACTTTAGAATGTAAGTGTAAAGTCAGTTTTTGTGTTTTCATGTTTAGGACAGAACCGATGAAATCAAATAGAAAATGTGACTTGCAGTGATTGAGTTGAACTTTGTGAACTCTTAAACCTCTCCATATGACAGTTCAGAGCTCCTCCTGTCATGTCCAGACCCTTGTGAAACCTAGCCTTTTTGTTTATACGCAGCTCAAAGACATTTTTGCAGTCTCCACCTGAAACGCTTCATGAATTAAACAGTGCACCCATGTTCCCACTGCTGGCCGCTCCGCAGGGGGAACAGTGTCACTTTGGATTTGCCTCCTCTCTCACCATTGACCTATTTTTGCTCAGCGCATTGGCCCCCAGCGAAGAGGCGCCCCAGTAACCCCGCACAACACCTGGCTACGGGGCCCATGGGAGAGGGCAAGAGGGTAGGGGCCAAACTAATATTAGAGAATATGACAGACTTATTAGGCCTCTTGTGAATCGTCAACCAAATGGATGGAAAGACACAAAACAAACTCAATTTCACTGGAGAAAATAAAAAATACTAGCATTATATTCTAATGTCTATAGAGCCCTGCAGGTGAGTATCACTCTCGCCTCACAGCATGGAAAGTTAGAGTCCTGGTCATTCGGAGTGGAGTTGGCATTTTTTCCTTGATGGTTTGTTCTCATAGGTTTTTGGTATTACCCCATCAACACAAAATATAGCCCTAACCCTAACCTCCAGCTAGTTACTGACAAAAACGCTGGCACAAGATCTGGAGATGGGTTTCAAAACGCTACCTACCATTTCCCACTGCTCTTGATAGTGTTTCTATTTTTATTTTTATCTTTAATTCTTTAAAGCAAGGCAAGTGTATTTATAGAGCACAATTTATACACAAAGCAATTCACATAACTACCACGCTTTTGAAATCACAATACAAACAGAGAACAGACAAATAATCATTCTAAAATGTAAAATGTAGAGAAGAGTGCAGGTGACATAATGTTTATGCACAGCTAAACAGAACTGTTTTGAGTCTAGATTTGAACATTGTCAGAGTTGAGGCCTGTCTCACATCTTCAGGAAGACTGTTTTTTACCTGCATAAAACTGAAACACTGTTTCACCATGTTTAATCCTGACTCTAGCACCAGCAGGAGGCCGGTCCCTGAGCTCCATGTTTAGTCCTGACTCTGGACCAGCATGAGGTGGCTCAAATGGCACTAACAAGTCCGACATGCACTTTGGTGCTAGGCCGTGGAGAGACTTGTACACAAACAGAGCTGCTTTAGTCTATTCTCTGAGCCACAGAGACCTGAGCTCAGGACTAATGTGATCGTACACATGGACCAGTGACAGTGAGTCCATGTCCACCTGCCATCAGTGAAACATAGATCCTAGTGTCGTCTGCATAATTGGGATAGGACTGATTATTTCTGCTAAATTAACTGACCTAACGGCAACATGTAGAGGTTGAACAGGAAGAGCTTCCAGGACTGACCCTTAAATATATATAAAAAACATTAAACAGAACATTACAGCTACCAATAACTAAAATTATAATGGTGATATGACAATAAAAAATGGAAAGACAAACAGCTCTTCTCTGAACTTTTGTTGTTGTAAGGTAGTCGCTCATTGTTCTGTAATGAGAGGCACAATTAGGATCTAACACACTGAGCACTTTTGTGGCATGAGTGAGACACACTTCCTCCATGATAGAGGCGCTGGGAAGAAAACACATACTTGGCTCGGAGCACATTATAAGGTGTTGACAAAGTGGTCACATGGCTGGTGTTGAAAGCAAATCGTGCAGTGTAAATATGGTACAGTTTAACTCCAAATCATGACATAATTGCGTCCAGTTTGCAGCGTTGTTAAGCCCAGAGGCACTCGATGAAAGAGGGGTCAAATGCAAAGGACAAGTGAAATACACAAAGTCATTTCATTCTTGCTATTTGGACTGTGACGATGTGATTATTTTAAGGTTTGGGGTCACTTTCAATATAAACTAAGTAACCAAAACGTGTAAATACGTAAGAGCAGAACTAGCTGTAACAATAATAGTGAAATAAGTTAGAAGTGATAGTTAAAGTAGGTTGGTAGAGGAAGTTCAGAAATACTTTACCTTTTATGGTGCTTGTTTGATATTTAGGAACGCTGCTGTCCTATTGTTTCTTTCTCACCAGTGGTCCCTCTTTTTGCACTCAGCTTTGCATCTTCCTGTGGCAGGGAACAGAGGCCTCAGAGCTCTCATCAGGACATTATCATTCCGGTCCATTCTTCAATTTATTTCAGGCATCACGCTGTTTTATTCATCCCGTGAATGTCAGACAAAAACTCAAATTGTTCAAGAAGTGTATTTTTCTGTCAAATGCATACAAATCCGTTCTCTCGTCACAGTGTTGCGACTTTTAGCATATGTGGAGAGTTGTATTTCCTGAAATAAAGGATTTATTTTTGTAGTTTAACTTGAGAAAACATCTGCCTTGAGTATTGCGGTGATCTGGTTTTTTTGGTACTCGTGTCCTTTCTTCATCTCCTCACGCTGAGACCCAATTGTACCTCCTCCACTGATTCCACTCATTTCATGCTGCGACCGAAACAAAGCCTCACAGCAATCTCACTCACCGGGATTTCTTTACTGCACATTTTACTTGGACAGTTGTTTTTTTTAATGGAACTTAATTATACTTCTACAGAGTTGGATTAGTTTAGCTTCTGTACAAATGAAGATTAAACAGGTCCGTCCCCTCCTGGTCCTGGACAGCAAATAACATGCTCTGGTATATCATTAGTTTATAGTTTGACAACATCAGATTGAACACTGATCCTTGGTTCAAATCATTCTTCAGGTAAATGCCCTTTTCGCCATGTAGTAGCCATTTGTAAATACGATTGTAATTGAATAATGCTGCCTTTAATTGAATGAACACCATAAAGCAATAATCGTATGTGGATGTTACATTTTGTCCATGTAGTCAGGTTTTTGGATGAAAACCATGTAAGGCTCCTCCTCGGGAACTACAATAGACCACGATCCTTTGCACCATTCCAGTGCGAACAACATAAAGACATGACTGTTTCGATTATGACAGTAATTATTCATGCCAAAGGCTTGTCAAGGCATTGGAAAAAGAAAAGTAGCACATAAATAGTCTACCGCGAGAAGCACATCGTAAATTTAATCGTACTGATTGATTGACTAAATCATTTTTTATGTTGTTACATCCAGACTTTTAACTGCAAGTGCCTGATTATATCACGATAAGGTAAGAAAAGAAATTGTGTAACTGGTCTATTTGGCTACAAAAACGATATTGGACTACAATGGCTATTTTCAGTGTGGACAGAGTTCTCTACCCTTCCCGTCACCATTAAAAGACAAACCATGTGCTGCCTGGTGGACCAGAGGTTTAGGCGGCAGCACACATGCCAGGATCCATGTGCAGCCGGTGCAGTGTTGTGAGTTTGAATCCCAGCTCTGACCAGCATGAACTGGTGAATCTGTGTTGGAAATCTGCTCCTACAGATTCAAGCCCATTTTCAAGTCCTTGTGCTCACATTAAAGCGTGTACACATTGCACTTTACGTGAACGTTTGTGAACGTGAGACAAGAGGCAGTTCTCACTCAAGGTCTGGAGACACTAATGAACCTTAAATGGATTCCTCACCTCAGTAAACAATATCCAAGACTTGTGTATTGACTGGATAATAACATCACATCCCTTCACTTTATTGAGCTTACTTTAAACTCGTGAATGTATTTCTTAAATCAAACAGTTTGATGTGACAATCCCGACATAATCTCACCTACACATTCAAATTGAATCAGAGAAAATGACATTCAGGTGACACAAACTTGTGCAAACATTATTCTATATACCTTCTCTCATTCTCTTCTATTTCCCACAACCAGCTTTCAAACTAGTTTTTTTTTTTTTTTTTCACCCATCTCCTGCTGTTAAAAATTCAATATTTCTTTGCAGCCATTATTACTGTAATAAACCCGGGGACACTAGTCACACTCAGCACAATGAACTGAATTAAAGCTTAGAGTGGTTTTTCAGCTGATTGTTCGCTCTTTACAATAGCCGTGGCAGGCCTTTGCTAAACACTGTCGCACTTTGCCTTGGGGTCTTTTTTGTCTCATTTTTGTAATTTAATTAAATCTACAAACATTCAAAATTCCCCTCTTCTTGCACAGAGCTCAGAGCTTCTCCACCAACTACTCAACTTAAATGCTTTTTCTATGTGTGTGTGAAAGCTTGAGGGCTTCCATGGCAGCTTTTTAGAATTGTCTTTGTTATTTAGACCAAAGAAAATGAACGCTCCTTGGAGAGGATTGGCAAGGGACAGGATGCGCCTCCTCGGGCCTTGAATCCTAATGAATTGAAATAAATATATAATGTCGGCGCTTGGTTAATTGTAGCGTGGATCTGGCAGCGTTCATTCTTCCTCTCAGTGTCAGCCTGCCTGTGCCGACGTGATGCCACACAAGATCGGGAGCAAAAACTAGGAGCCCATATCTCTCAGTAATGCGTCCTTAGAACTAATAATCTAGAATGCTGCCAAGGACGTGCTAACGGCATATTTTATCTGTTAGTTTCAAATATTGAATACAGCACCACTGAGGAAGTGCGGAGCTGCCGAGTTAACTTCCAACCCTGTTAAATTATTTGACTTAATATGGAAAAATTGTGGGGGAAAAGACTTGCTTCTGCACTGTATTCTTTGCGTATATACAGTATTTTGACACAATATTACAGTGTTTTGATATATGATAGGTAAGGTAAGTTCATTTGAAGGGCATAATTTGTTCCAAAAGGAATTCAAAGAGCAGGAGAAGAAAAGTTTCATTAGAATCACAAGAGAGAATGCAGTCCTTTCAGTCATATGCACAGCTAAAGAGAACTGCTGTGAGCCTAGATTTGACAATTATATAAAGGCCTGTCCCACATATTTAGCTTGCTGCAGGGATTATTCCTAATAAATAGACAAATACATCATAATTGCAGGTTTGTTTGGTCCTGGATGATTACTTGTTTGTCATTTTTAAGACAAACTAGAAGCAGCAAAAATTGTATAATGCTGTATCTGATGTCTAGTGGTATAGTATAGTATAGTATAGTATAGTATAGTATAGTATAGTATAGTGGCTGTATTCATTTGAGCTGTTAGAGATGGGGGAAAGGTTCAGAATGGTCTTGGATCGGGACATCGTTAATCTGGTTTTGTGCACCACGAATAAAGTTGCAATTGATAAGACCACATGGTAATATGAAAGAAAATACTATTATTATGTGTTGCAAATTCATAATTGTTTTCATTATTTTTGTGGTGTCAAGAAAGAAGTATTTTCTATCAAAATTGTGTTAGAAAATGTAGTATCACGGCAACATGAGGCTGTATTTGAAGATATTTCATTTTCAACTTGTGCAGTATACCTGGAAAAATCTCAGTGTATTTATAGTCACGTATATAGCACATTTCTACTTCCATAGGCACTCAAAGCACTTAACATCAAGGAGCCATTCACCCAGTTCTCTACACCACTATATGCACTGGAGGCACAGCAGGAAAGGTGTCTTGCCTGAGGACACAACTGTATTTAACAAAAAATATATCATAATTATTGTATTTCAGTTCATTAATTCATTCATTGTATAAGAAAATTAAATCTCATTATGTATTCAACCTATACTTCTGCTTTTGTCTCCTCTGATTGGAACCGATCTGTGGAACTCGCTTGAATATGAATCTCCAAATGGACAGTCTTTAAATAGACCTATTAGCATTCTTGGCTCGGAGGCTGGACAGAACTGGCAGTGTCTAAAGCTCAGCAGTGTGAGAAGTGTGCGTTGTTGTGAGACCAGCAGACTGTATAGAAAAAACAGAAAACATTAAGAGATGGCGTTTGGAAAGGGCATAATGGGGGTCATCTTCTCTGAGCTACACAAAAACACGTCAGTACATGCATTATTTTAGATTCTAAAACATGAGGCCAAGGCAGAGGTACCGGTAGTCACAATCATGTTAAAAGGTCAATAACAATACATATTATGCCTAATATGTGCCGTTTAAACCAATATGTATATTTACTTTGAATCCACTGTATTTGAAAGATAAATATTATCGTTTTTCACTACATTTCTAAAGATGCTCCACGTAAAATACTTTGGTGGAGCAGTCTTCCACATATTATGTCCCATTTAAAGCCTCATGAGGCTCACTCCAGAGACTTGAGGTGTGCAGAGTCACTTAAAGAGGGTTTGTCCTGCGGACACAATGTTGCTGATTAGAAAATATGTTGTAAATTGGCTTTAATCGATTTAAGGATCGTTAACAATATATGCAGTTCAAACAAGATTTCATTTGACTATTTCTTGTTTTTTCTTTTGAAAATATAAAAAATAGGCTAATTGAATTCCAGTTTGTATTCATTGTAACTAAACTAATCTTTTACATAATTTATAAAAAATGTACAGAGTGAACTGAACAGGACAAAATATGCATCTTGTCTTAACCTACTGTATATTACTATTTTGAAGCTGCAAAGTTATCATTCAATACTTATTTGAAATGATTCGTTAAAAAAGTACATTCAGTACTTGAGTTCTTTCTACCAAGAATACTTAAGTACTTTACCTTGAGTAACAATTTTACTGAAGTACTTTTATTTGTGATTGTAACCAGGTGTATTTTTAGTTACTAGTAATTAACAGAGTTTCTTCTACTATAAAGTAGCCTATACATAATTCTTATATTCAGAAGCAATGTTTAACTATTTAGACCTCAAAAAGTGACAAAATACATTTTTCTTCTCCACTAATTCCCTTTTTATTACACCATATTAAACACAACAAAAGCAAACATGTTGATATATCTCCAACGCAAACTGAACCACCAACATTTGGCAGAGTGATTACTTTTCTGGCAATATCTTAAATTGTCTGTAAATTTGGACAATTCTAAAACTCGGATTTATGAAACAGATGGCTTTATTCACCAGACTGAATCCCTCAAGCTGAGAGCGGAGATTGAACGAGAAGTTTCAGCCCCCGACAGCAGATCTGCATCTTTCACTGCACAGCCCGATGACAGGTAACACTCCCCACGTTAGACATACATCATTGAGCGAAGCCTGTCCATTACTTTCATATTTTCTGACACTGGCATTTATAACCCAGTATCACCATTGCAACAGCCTATGTATTATATAATGAGCCAATTCAAAGTTGCTTGTTAAAGTACATAAGGTCTTTAGCTCAGAGGCAAATACATATTCATCACTATTTTTGAAGGCAGTTCGTTTGGCTTGGAAATGACTTAAACATGCTCTTCATAGTGAATTTTATTAAGACATTTACTTAATAGTCCTCAGTTCAACATAGATCTTAAGGAAATCATGCAAATCGAAGGCCATGCTCCAGCTGGTGGTTATTAGTGTATGCAAAACACTGCAAGATGGCCGCCTCGAGGTTGAATTGATAATGTTTTTGTCATTAAGTATGCAGATATTTAACAACGCAAATGTTCGACTGGTGGTTCATAAGGATGTGTGTGCATTTCTTGCTCTGATAGTGATTTTTTTGGAGTTGAGTCATTAGCATTACCTACTAACATGCGTTGACTATACTTACTTATTTCACTTAAACTAGGGTCTTATAAACTAATGTAAAGCTTTTTTTAAACGAAATTGTTGAGCACACATTAGACTGGAAAATACTGTTTTGGAGGGAGAAATACCTCTCTCTTTCTCTTTGTCTCTCTTTGTCTTTCTTTCTCTCTATACACATCCTATATTTTTCTCTATATATATCCTATATTTTTCTCTATATATATCCTAGATTTTTTTCTCGCTATATATATAGCTCATATATATACACACATATATATATATATATATATATATATATATATATATATATATATATATATATATATATATATATATATATATATATATATATATATATATATATATATATATATCTCCTATTTTTTCCTCTTGAACTGTTTGACTGGCCTAATTGATTTTAGCTATTGTTCCCATCATGCTTAGCAGTCCTATTGCCCACAAACTGTGGCAGTAATGACTCTCTAGGTTGAATTTTTCTAAATTGAATCCCACTGAAAAGATTCACATCACAATATAATGAGCCATTACCCATTTGCTACAACTGTCTCATTTGTCTTGGAAAATGCCTATTAGTTTGTCCATAATGCATCATGTTGTACCATCGCAACGGAAATGTACAATACAAGATGTCCTCTCTCCACTTCAGCCATTTAGTCACTCTTGAAGCTAAGTACACTGTACATTTATGCTAGGGCTGAAACGATTAATCGAGAATCGAAAAAGCTTTCATTATCGTTCAATTGCCTTGATGATTTGTTTGATTTACATATTTAATTAAAAAGTATGAATCGGTGGCACGCGAATCTGTGCTTTCGTTTTACACGGAGCTTGTTCCTCGCGGACATGCAGCAACTAAAGCACAACAGAGGAGAGAGCGGCGTATTTTAAACTCAGTGAAAGGGCACAGAGGACCACGATTATGAAACAGAAAGTCCGCGATGACGGGGCAAAGACACAGAGGCTAAAGTGAACGGCACACGGAGCTAATGCAGCAAAATGATTGCAGAGTAACAGCTCAAAACACCAGGCATCACTGGTCTCACTAACAGAAAGTTTTACAAAAAAGTTTCTTATTTTAAGTGAAACGCATTATTTTAAGTGAAACGCAAATTAATTCATATCTACTGTAACTGTTACAAACAAGTTAATGAGTCCTTTATTTACATTATTTATATACAACCAGAATAATTTGGACTGAGGTGAAATGTTGCTGTTTTGGGACATACGTGAAATTAAGAACACAATTTGCTATTTTAAGAAGAAACTCCTTATTTGTTATTTGTTTATTACTATAAACTATAATGTTTATTAAAAAACAACAACAATTTACATGCTTTTAAATATAGTTTACGGAATGTAGACAAATATTAACCGATTACGCAATTAATTGAAGAAAATAATCTATAGATTATTAAAATAATCTATAGCTGCAGCCCTAATTAATTCCCTGGTCAATATTATAATTCAGCCACTTCAGCGAACTGTATTTGTTGTGGAGAGAATGTTTAAATGTGATCTTTACCAACAGCATTTTCATTCTTGAACTTGTAAAAATAGTTCTAGGATGCATTAAGTGGCAATAAGATCGCAGTCTGAACTGGTTCTGAAAGTTTTAAAAAAGCATAATCATTGTAAACCAAGGTCAACATTGTACCAAAGTATTGCTGTTCAGAGCATTGGTGAATACATCCATTCACTTGCTGATATATAACACAAAATGTTATATAAAAGGAAGTTATTGAACTTTTGCTTGTATTTTAATTGGTATGTATAATTCAGACAAGCTATATTAGAAAGTAAAGACGCATATGGATGCTGTGAGGTAAAATAGCTCTGTATTGTGTTGGTTTGCTGTAAGATGTGTTTTACATGTTGTTCAGCAAACTTTCAGCAGGTTTCTTTAAAGAGAAAATAGTGTTTACACCATTATAAAGTGTTATTATTGCCAGCAGTGATTTTTCTTTAAAGCTGCTAGTAAAAAGTCATTTACAAGCATTTACATCAAATATGATTTAAACTTCGAGCGGTGTCTATTTTAGAAATGTTTGTTTTCTTTCCAGACTTCGTATTAGCCTTAATAAAACATGAACAAAGACTTAATTCATAGTTATTATAAAATGTTATCATCCTTTCTTGTGAATTAAACAACATGAACTGAAGACAAATAGTGTGACGAGTGCTTACTCTGGGATTTTAAATGTGACATCATCACAGCTTGTTTGGGTCCAAACGTTTAGAGTTTCAAATCAGCAGAAATAAAGACTTTGTCTGAACCTCCTGATGGATTAAAGACATATCAGAGGACAAAAATGCTTTCACACTAAATATCAATGGGTGTTTTTTAAATAAAATGTATTGTTTTATCAGCCTTTTTATTTCTAAGCCTAGAATTGTAATGACAAATAATTCAACAATTTATGTCTTGTCTTATGAGTTTCCGTATTTATTTTTGTACCCTGGAGCAGGTCAAAATATGCCAAAATGAATGAGGAAGTTGACAAAATAGTTATGGCATCATCACACAGTCTGCAGTCACAGTGTGTGGTATTTGTAGGGTTTTCCAAAGCATCATCATAGTTTAGATGTTCTTCTCTGATCTTATGTATCTGAGATTTGGGTCTGCGTCCTGCTGTGTTTAAAATCACCCTCTACATGCCATGATAAAACCCACAGAAAACTTACTTTATTAATAGACACGGAGAAAAGGAATTGCTCTTCCTATATAGAGGACTTGTTTCTTGATCATTCCGGGAAGCTTTTAGATCACTGTGGTTCGCGGCGGTTATCCAAGCTATACTCTTTTCATAGAAGAACATTTTTAGTGGGCATGAACATAAGAAGTGAATAGTTGATTTGCTGGATTGGGAATCTGATATAAAATATCTATTTATTTACACTGGACAAGGCTTGGACAGAACTGCTAACCTAATCCACAGGTAAATATTAATCCATAACAAACCAATATTGCTATACATTTTTGGCAAATCCTTATATATATTTCCAGGGATTGCGTGAGCTATTTACCTATTAGTATTTGGAAAGCATATTTTACTGTTTGTTACACAGTCTTTCTAATTAATTTTGTCTTGGAACCGGCACAAAAAGTACAACATCTTCTGTCTGTTTGGATTTATAGGGACTTGAGTTTAATGCCTCCTATTTCAAAGCCTTACCCCTCAGGCATGTGCATTAGGTAATCATGGGCTCGTGCCAATTTCCAGGAAGGGAGCCATCTTTGGGAAGGGAGAACTCCATCTTGGCTTGGACTGTTTGGAGGGCCCGTGTGAACTATTACATGCTTCATTTACCATACAGTGTGACGCTTCCAGCATGCATCATTTCTGTGGCCGCTTTGTGAACCGTGCTTTACTAACTTTTATAACCAAAGTCAATGCGCCTGAAGATGAGAATGGACTTGTGCATCAATCACGGTTGTAGCAAAATACGGAAAGATAATTCTGTTTTGAGATCCAAGTCAAATTATGTTCAGCTAAACTGGCTATTAAACAACTCAAAGAAAGAGGAACATAGGGATCTTAAATTTCACATATGAGCGACTACTATGCTAATGTAGCTTTCAAAAATACTTTCTTTTTTTTTTATTGATGAAAATGTCATTCACTATTTAGTCCAGAATTGGTCTAAATTCATACTTCATTGAAGCAGAGTTTAGAGACGTTTTTCAAAGAATGTTTGGGAAGGTGCAAATTGAAACGATTCTTGTGTACTATATTTAGGCTATAATTTACAGATGGTTTTCAAGAGTAAACTATAAAGAGAAAATGTATTTTCAAATCCATTGGGTTTGTTTTGTGTTTTTTTTCTTTACATTTCTGCTTTTACCACACTTGTCGAGACAGTAACTTCAATGATTAGATCATTTGATCCAACCTCTAACTGGGACTGCTCCCTTTAAAATCAGTGGACCTTTTAAGTTGCATATTCGTGTACTTTACTGTTATTCTTAATGACTCCAGTTTTTAAACTATAGTTTCATCCATTGTCAGCAGGAGTTACCAGATACAGCAAAAAGAGGAAGTATTTTCATCTTTCTAACTAGTTCCTCTCATAAACCCTTCGGCACATTGTTAATATTCACTTGCGGCCCACAGTGAAAATAAGTTTGGACACCCCCTGACCTAAGTGAAGCTGGAGTAAAAGCTCAGTCCAGCCTAGCACTGCTCATCATTAGATGCAAACAGCACACGTTGTTCTTGTTTTGCGACAAAGGAATGCTTTTACAATAAACAAGTGTATAGGGAAAAAACACAAAATGTTCTCATTTACAAGAATAATGTTAATGCGCCACAGCTTTATAGGGGATATTATTACATAAAATCGACTGATAACAGTTTTCCCTCATCATTAGCTTACTCACAGATATATATTTTTAACGATTGCATGTTTGATTAATCCTGTATTGTTTTGCATTCAAATTCTCCGAAAATTCCTGTTTTCACCTACCTTCTATCTCAGCCGCTAGCTTGTAATTAGAAACAACAAAAACAAACTCTGAGTCATGCATGCATAGGGATGAAAGAATGTTACACACTAACATAAAAAGGGAAAAAAAAAAGCACGTCTTCGTTCAGTTATATCCCACAGTGCAAAATGTATGATTATTAGAAACAGTGGTTGGGGTGCACTCAGTTTCCGTATGTCGCTCTGTTTCTTTGTGTTTTAATGAGGAGTCAGACTGAGGGGCATTAGCGGTGGGAGAGGCGAGCACGCACCCTGAGCCTATGTGGGTGAGCTCAGCCTCCACTGTGACCGCAGGGCCAAACAACCACGAGAACCGACACAAAAACATATTTGGTAAAGTTTGCATGTAGGAGCAAGCATTATGCAACCAATATATTAAATACAAGCAGTAATATGGAGTCTAAATGGCATTTATGTGGACATTACCACCAGAATATGGCACACAAAGTACAGTGAATGTCCAGACACGGAAACAGAACACACAGGAATCTCAACATAATACGATACACAGTCAGACTATAGTTAAATTGACGTGGAAACCCTTTCGTAACCCGTGAAAAAAAGTTGCGATTCAAGCTTGACACAGTCTTTATTTCTGTTGCTAAAATTAATCATTTCGAATATATATATTTATGTTTTTTGTTACCTTGCTTGTAATGATTGTGTAGTATTTTACATAGATTTGCAGCGTATGCCTTGCTCTCAAACCAACAAACTACTGGTCATGCAAGTCTCACATCTAAACGTTGTTGTAGCTTTTTCTGAGCTGTGTTTTGATGACGGCTAACAGACAGAACTGATGATTGTGTTTATATGTTGGCAACACTGTTTTTCACTAGGGTGTATTAAGTTTTGTTGACAAAGATTGCTTGTTCAAACATCCTGAATCCTATTAACTGGAATACATTGTTTTGTAATGTGTGACAAAGTTATATCGTATTTATTTTAGATTACAAAAAAACCAAAAAAACAAACATTAACAATGAAAAGAAGCGTTATACATGCAACATAGTCTTTATTAACCCCAAACTCTTGCGCTTGTTATTTAAATGAGGTGATCATGAGGACACGCTGGTGCAGCTCAGGATACCTACTCGAGCATGAATCATTCAGAGGCTGTCATGTATGTTTAAAGGCAGAAAAGCGGTGCCCACAGAGCATAACGTAGTCTACATGTGGAAGTTTATCTTCACACTTCATAGTCTGTGATCGTGTCTGAATGAGAATGAACTGTGTTTGTGAATGGAACTGATACACTTTGAACTGTAAATGTTGTGAATATACTCAGACTAATTACATTTTTTATTTTATTAGCGCATTCTTTATTTTATGCATGCCTTATTTGACCAATGTTGCTATTCTTCTTCTTCATTGTTTTATGTTGCACATTAATGTCGAACCATCTTCTTCCGTATAATTAAACTCACTGCTATTGTTTTCTCTTTTTTACTGTGTCTAAGTTCCCTCAGAGACTCCTTGAATAGGAGAAATGCATTTAAGAGCATCTAGCAGAAAAGAGAAATAGCAAAAAAGATCAAATAAAAAACTGGCCGACAGTAGCTCAGTTGGTAAAGCGTTTGTCTCCTGTTGGTGGTTCAAATCCCACCCCCGGAATAAAACATCATATATTGTTGGTCAGATCAACTGATCCACCGGTTTGGTTGTTTGATCCCAGTTCCCACAGATACATACAGTTCTTGTCTCCGAGTACGTGGTTCCTCTATGTTAAGTGCCTTGAAGCTAAATATGTGATAAATATGTGACCTTTTACTTAAGTTCATGAATGCAACTTTAAATGTACACAATGTAACCTTTCTGTAACACCTGTAATGTATTCAATTCTAGTTTTATATGCCATACACCTTTAAAGCCATACAGGTGAACATTTCAGGCACAACAGTACAACGTTACACAAGCAGGTGGCGCACTCTCAACCAGTTTACTTCTACTTTAAATTTGACGACTCAATAATGTTTCCGTCTTTGTGAAACCAACGCTTGTCTCATCTGATCTTCTGAATAGTTTTTCATGAATAGACCTGTATTTTCTTGCTTATTGTTTGGGACGTTTCACATTTTTGCCTCTGTGATTACGCCAATACCAACATGTTTTCACCAAGTGACCTGAACTGTACCCATTTCAGAGAGTAACCACAACTGTAAAGTGTTTTCAGTCAAAAACTAATTGTCCCTTCTGTGTTTCTAATCATGTCTCCATAGCGTTTATCATTTGTCTGCTCTGTCACAGCCGCTGAATTGACAGGTAGCGCTGATAGCCCACTGATAGCCACGCCGGTGTCTTTGTTGTTATTTCCTTCCCGCTGCGAGAGTGGCAATGGGATGGCACGCTGACGAGCCGCTGATGGCTTCAATACGGGAAAGAACTAATTGCGATGACTTTCACAGTGTCGCAGTCTCTGTCCATATGTCCATTTTGAAGTCTCCCTGTGGAGCCTCAATATGTAACAGCAAATTACTCTGACTATTAGGAGCGGATGTCATGCTGGCAGACCGCTCACTGACTCAAAAGTTGTATTGATGAGACAAGCAAGCGGCAAGTTTTTTTTTACAGACTCACAGACAAAAGGGGAAGAGTTGGAGCACACAAGTCTAGTTTGGGCTTTTATCCTGGTCTTGGGTGAAGTTTGTTCGACTGCCTTTGTTTCAGTCTTGAGTTTGGCTTTGATTTGAGAGTTTCGGATATTATTCACACGATCAAAAATCGGAACGTAAGTAAGGCAAGAGCTTTTGCTTTACATGTTTCAGTTACTTCTGGTAGCCTGCTTCAGATGCGTCACCCTATGGTGACGTGGCATGTCTTGAAGACTGCTTAGATGGTTTTGTCAGACAGTAGGAGAAGCTAGCGCCCTCTACTGTCTGACACTATCTCCATGACTGCATTCCATATGTGCGACAAGTATTGCACCCTTGTAACAATTTATATTCCATGACCATGGCATGCGGCTCTCAATGGCCGTTCTGATCAAGGAGTAGTATTTTTTACTTTCAGCATGGATGACAACTGGCTTTATTATGATGTGGTTTTGTCTCTGGCAAAAGTCAAGTTTTTCTGCTCTCTAAGTGCTTCAAGATTAGAACATTTAAGACAGAATGAACCTTTACCAAAGGCAATATAAAATGTGTTCCAATTTCTCTGTGTTCCTTTTGGAAATATTCCATTCTTCAGTGCTTGAGGAATGATCAAAAGCACATATTAGACATTTTATAATGATGGGTAATTGGTAATTTAGACGAACAGAAGTGCAGTAACATTTTCACCATCTGCCCCACAAACACGACTCACACAGACTACATTTAAAAATACATAAGGTGAGAAAAATGTATTGCCCAAGAAACATAACAGAATGCACTGGTCAGAGCTATCAGGATAAAACCACTTTGGGTTGTGGGGAGGATACTCTCACCATTGAGCCACAGTTGCACAAAATCTGTCTTGTACCATTTCACAAAGTGGCTTGCCACTAGGATACATGAGCTTTTGGTCCCTACACAAGGAGAAGCCATAGAAAGAGGCGGTCCACATCAAAGGTGACACTCCTTCTCCTCTCAAAGAGCTGGCCAGTGTTGCATGAGGTCAGCGCAAATGTTCATGGGCCTTTTAATCTTGAGCACAGAAGTTCCAATGCACCATCTGTGTGATTTCCAGCAGGAGGAGACAGAAATCCCAGAATGCTTTGTGGTGATATGACAGGGGTGAGAAATGTCCCAGCCCTGTTTTGTGAGTGCAGGGCTGAACATAATTACATTTCAGACGTCCACTGGGAGACACCAAACACACAACACTAATGGCTTCTGCTCAGGACATTACTGCTGTCAACAGGCAGTTAAGATAAACTCTTATCTTATGTCATAGCGTTGCGCTAAGTACACACCTGGACTTATACTTTTACTATCTTTGTCTCCATCTCCCATCTCTTGTGAGTTGACTATATACGGCATCGTGGCAGTGAGTTTACCATTATTATGGCATTATTATAATTGCTGTAAAAGAGCATATAGCACATATAGTGACACACTCATTGCAATTATGACCTTCTTTGCATACGACAAATTATTGACCTTTATTTAACCAGGGAAATCCCACTGAGATTAAGAATCTCTTTTTCATGGGAGTCCTGACCCTGGCAATATTAGTTTCCAGGCAACATTGGACTGAAACAAAGAAGAAGCAATAATCAAACATAATAACTTTTTAATACAAAATACATTATTAATGAATGAATAAGTAAGTATATAAATAAATACATACATACATACATAACTTCACAACAGTGGCATTTTATCCATGCCTTTCAGTTTAACTTTCAGAGTGGTTCTTGCCTGCAATGGTTACAGCTCCATCTCCATATACCATGTTGTAACTGTAATTACAGTGCATCTGGAAAGCAATGACAACGTGAAAGAAGGTTGGTGGAATTGTTAGAAAAAAAAATAAAATAATAAAAAAAACAAAAAGCACATTTCCATAAGTTTTCACAGCCTTTCTCAATACTTTGTTGTGGTACCTTTAGCAGTAATTTCATCCTCAACTCTTTTTGAGTATAATACTACAAGCTTGGCACACCTTTTTTGGGGCAATTTCTCCCATTCTTCCTTGCAGAACCTCTCAAGCTCCATCAGGTTGGATGGTGAGCGTCGGTTCACAGCCATTTTCAGATCTCTCCAGAGATGTTCAATTGGGTTCCAGTCTCGGCTCTGACTGGGCCACTCAAGGACTCAGCGCTCTTGAGCAAGTTTTCATCAAGGATGTCTCCCCACAGCATGATGCCACCACCATGCTTCACTGTAGGGATGGTACTGGCCAGGTGATGAGCTGTGCCTGGTTTCCTTCAGACATGATGCTTGCTATTCAAGCCAAAATGTCAAATCTTTGTTTCATCAGACTAGAGAATTGAGTTTCTCATTGTCTGAGAGTCCTTCGAGTGCTTATTTTGGAAAAAGCCTATAACATAACAAAATGTGGAAAAAGTGAATGCACTGTCTTTTGGAAAGATAGAGGAAAATGAACAGTTGTTCTAAAAAATATTTTTTCATCCGATTCAAAGTGTGCTAAAAGCCCTTATACTGAGCTTGTATTCTGACCTCTTTTCATCAGCAGAAGTCAGGAGTGGTAGTGATGGTAAATAACACTATTTCAGCAATGCAGTATTCAACACTTTCTGCATGTTTTCCCAGTGTATAACAAAGCGGAGACATTGCGCTAAGGTGTTGCACTGGATTTCAACTGCTCCCAACATTCGTCTAAGGAGATCACCAGAACAAAGAAGTTTTCTTGTGTAACTCGGGGGAAGCATATTGGGAACTATTTCATCATTTGGTATTTTGCAAAAACTCTGTGACACATTGTAGCGCAGACACAACAGCCTTTTAGTCTAAGTAATGTTTCCTTCACCACTTGGCTGATGCTCCAGCCTGAGGCGTTGTTTAGTCATTTCATTTTCACAAACACAAACGGATAGCTGTGGAGAACATGGTTCATTAGAGACAAACTCTTTAACGCTTCTTTAACACGTCGGAACTAAACATCACTCTTTCCCTTCACAAAATTAATTACACCACCAAATTATTTTTGTAGCAAATGCGTGCTTGATAAAAGGTTCTCAATCTGTGTGAGTGAGATTCATTATTTGTTTGATTCACCTCATCCTTTTTGGCTGTGGAGGGAAAGTGCAGTTTGGGTGTCTTCAAAAAGAAATGAGTAAGCATGTAGTAGTGGTAGTAACAAGTACTAGTAGAAACTACTACTAGTAGTAGTAGTTAGTAATAACTGGTCGTCGGCGTAGTAGTATTTAGTTATAGTGGTAGTAGTAGGATTATGAGTAGTAGCAGTAGGAGTAGTAGAGTAGAGTGTAGGAGTAGGGGTAGTAGTAGTTGTATAAGGAGTAGGAGTGGTAGGGGTAGTAGAAGTAGGAGGAGAAAGGGTAGTAGAAGTTGTAGTAGAAGGAGTAGATGTAGTAGGGTGTAGGAGTGGTAGTAGTAGTAGTTGTAGGAGGGGGAGTGGTAGAAGTAGTAGGAGTAGTTGCTGTAGGAGTAGAAGGAGTTGGGGTAGTAGGAGTAGGAGGAGTAGTAGTAGTTGTAGGATGAGTAGGATGAGTAGGAGTGGTAGTAATAGGAGGAGTAGTAACCCCTGTGTGTTGCTTATTTTCTAAATTGCTTTCTCAAGTAAGTGGATTCTCCTGAGCAAGATGGTGATGTAAAGGGAGAAAAGGCGCTCTAAATGAAAACTAGATGTGCAATACAATAACCCTAATATTCACTACTTTCAAAAATGTCTCATTGTCAAGTTTTTACAACGTCCAAGGTTGTTTCTCATGATTTAATTAACTTTTAGTAACACTTTATTTTTCATCACAGCAAGTATAAAGTTCAGTTCCTTATCCATTATACAGATTAGAGACAATTTACATTCAGATCACATTCAGATACAGGTACCTCTATGACTTCTTCATACGCAATTGTTGGGAAATTGTTGGGTCACTATTGCCTTTATAGTCAAATGTTAAAACTCAACACTTACTTTCCAGGTTTCATTGATAAAACAGAAAACAAATCTAGTCTTACAGTTAAGTTGTAATTCTTGGCCATTTTCCTGCCCTGGCCCTCTTATTTGTAGGTCAATGAGAAGGTTGCAACTGGCTCCCTTACTCCCTTATTGAATGTGAAGTGGGATGTGCCCCAACCTTCTAAATGAATCATAGTGTCAACCTTTTGATGATACTTGAGGTACTTCAACATTTCCACTTGAAGAACGGCAACCATTAAACAAGACTTCCCCTTTTCACTCTGAAACCCTGGACCAGGACTATTGTTCGGCCTCAAAGAAATTCTGGCAAATCCTCCTGCCCCTCAAGAGGGGGGAAGCAGCGCCAGACTGGAGGGTGTGCCAACTACAGAGGAATCACACTCAGCCTTCCTGGCAAGGTCTATTCCAGTGTACTTTAGAGAAGAATGCAAACAATAGTCGAAGCTCTGATTCAGGTGTTTTGTCCCGGTCATGGAACACTGGACCAGCTCTATTCTCGGGTGCATGGGAGTTTGTCCAACCAATCCACATGTGTGTTGTGGATCAAAAGAAGGCGTTTTGACTGGGTCGCTTGTGGCGACCTGTGAGCTCTGGGAATTTTTATAGGTATAGTTATTGGTCAGAGTGTGGGTCCGAGGAAGAAAAAAAGTTGCCAGGTGGGTCGAGTTTAAGTATGGTGGGTTTTTCTTCATAAGTGACAGCAAGCTGGAGTGTGAGACTGAAAAGCATATTGTTGCAGTGCTTGGAGTGATACAGGCATGTCCCACTGGCAGAAGACGCCAGGGAAAACCCAGGACACGCTGGAGAGAGTGTGTCTCTCGGCTGGCCTGGGAAAGCCTTGGAATTCCCCCAGTGTGCATGGACGAAGAAGTCTGGGCATCCCTGCTTGGACTGCCACCTCCACGAGAGACCGCGTATAAGCAGAAGAAATAGAATTTTGAAAGCCAATATCACAAATATGTGATTGGTACATAGTTACAACGTACATGTTAAAAACACAATAGTATTTTAGTCTCTTCCACAATTTCCGTATATTTTCTAAAATAGAAAATTTACAAGATCTGTCCTTAATGTTTTACTACGAGGCAATGTGAAATGTAAAGACTTTTCTCTCATCACGTGCCGTAATCAAAATCAAAGTTGTGCTTGAAAATCCTGTTGGGTTGTAGTTATTAACTGCAAATTAAATTTAAATGTACGAAAAGTAAGAAGGACTCATGGTGTCTCCACTTCAACACCAGTTTGAGTGCCTCAGAAGTCAGCTCACCTGCTGCTAACAGCACCTTCAAAGCCTCTATAGAAAGCACTGGTTGTTATGGCTGTTATGATGCAACACACACTTATTTTGTGAAGTAAACAACATGAAAATAAGCATAGATTTTTGCTTGCAAATTCGACTTGCGACATGTCAAATGTTATTGCATTGTTACTATAGCTGTCAAGAATATCCGATAGCTATATAAAAAAACTTGACCCAGTGGTGTCACTTACATCTATTTCCATGGAGATAAGGTTGTTTAATGCCTTACTGTACATCCAGGACTGGTCTCCACCAGAGAAGTTACATAGTGCACCTTTATTTAAATAATAACCAGGTTGCAATAAAAGTGTGGATAGGATATGTACAGATGGTGAATTGTGACGAGGTTTGGAGAGAGTTGTTGACCCAAAAGGAGAGGGATTTTTAATGAGAGAAAATGAAGTTTAATGTTGCCAAGTTGGAGGCTGATTATTCCTATGAGACAACAATAGAAATGTAAATACAGTATGTTTATCCTATAATCAATCAAATAAACACTTCAATAAAATTGTATAGCAATATAATGTACCTAAAGTAAAAAATAAAATAAAAATAAAGACACAGCAAAGACGGTGAGCTACTGGTCTTTTCATAACCACTCACTTGGTTTGGACACATAAAAACCTGCCAAAACACACATGTGTTTTCTTTTTTCTGAATACTAACAATTAATCAATCAGTCAAGTGCATGTCCACAGTCAAGTTGAACGTTTTCTCTTACAATTATTGTCAAGTGCTGCCCGGTGGTCAAGGCGGAAGCACCAGAGCTGGCCAAAGCGTTGTGAGTTTGAATCCTGGCGCCGATAATATACTGCATGTCCCCCCTTCTCTCTCATCCCCATTTCACATTAAGCTGTTCCGTCCAATAAAGGCTGCAGGCCAAAAATCCTTAAAAAAAAACATACCGTGACATTGCCATAGTACTATATATCTTCCTGTGCACTTGTCATTAACAGTCAAAATCAAAATTCAAGCCCTCCAAACGTATGTTGCTCAGGGCCTCTATAGCTTGTGTGAGGCCCATGTGACATTTGACATCTAAGGCTTTTTCTTTGTGGATGAAAAACGTAAATAGCACCTCATAAGGCAGAGTAGAAGGACATAGTATATTTGATTTAATGTGCAGGGACAGTGCTGAGCTGGAGGAGCCCCTCTGGTGGTGAACAGAGGAGAACCGGAGAATGAGGCGACCAGCGGTACACATGGCTTTCATCAAACGCAAAGCCAAGTCGGGAAAAATGAAAATGGCTGGGAAAGATTCAAGATTGATCGGTGGCATCTGGTCAAGCATTGCAAAGATTGGATGTGAAGACTGAGCAATATAAAAATAACTATAAGAGTGACTCTATAGGAAATGGATGAAGCAGAGGGTAATGAGAAGAATAATGCTCCACAGTTTTGGAAGGGAGAAGAGAAAAAGATAAAGATGGACGTAAATAAACTGGAGAAAGCAGGAAAATTAATTAACAAGGCAATTTAGTTTGCCTTTTTAAAGAACCTTCTGCAGAGTGTCTTCAAAACACAGCAAAAAAAAAAAAAAACATTTATTTAGATTAAACTTCTGTATACAAGTTTGCTCTGTTGAAAGGGCAATATCTTTGAAACACATGGACACTGGAAATGTTGACTGGACAGACGATTGACCATCACTAGACTAATCATGGATTTCAAGCTATGGCAACGGACCTCCATCGCCATAGCAATTAAGCAAAGCAAATAAAACTATTTTATATTTAGAAAAAGTATTTGGGAAGTAATCATTGCATGAAATCCATGGATAGCAACATTATAAAAACTATTCAAAACACTGTAAATAAACAACCTAGATTGATGCCATTACTTATATTTCTATATAGAATGTTGGTTTAATAGAAGACAACTTTAATGAGAGGGTTGTTCCCACTGCAGCTCACTCGTAGGGAGGGATTCTATGTGTATAAGGAGCCATGTTGTGCAATTGCAAAACTAGGCTGACATTTTTGAATGAATTACTCCACGTAACAAATGTTCTTGCTGACGCGAAATTCTTCTGGCCCTTTTTCAATTAGAACTTCATTCTTTGTTGTGACTTGTTCAATCCTGTTCAATCAACTCTCCGCGCCGCCAACAGATAAACAATGCATCAATATCGCTGGTACATCATCAGGTACATCTGTCTGGCTCATTGTGCTGGAGTCAGTCCTATGTGAACATGCATGGATTACATTTCCCCATCTCTGAGCATTCAAACCTCATTCAATTTCTCTGTCTCTGAGCGTCACTCTACACCTTAAACAACATAATTCAATTTGATCGCCACGCTGTATCAGGCCGCATCAATTGATTTCCAAAACAAAAGAAAGATTAACAAAGGGCAGAGGGGGAAAAAAAAAATCTCACCAACTCTCTCCCAAGCTTTCCCCATGTGAAGTCGTTGCCAGTCTGCTGGAGCATGAAACACTAACAGCTTTGCCCAAGGCTAGCTTCAACCTTTCCCACTGCAATGCAAGAGGAGATGTCTGGTGAATTTCGCTTTGTTTATCGTCTCATTTCGTGAAGAGATTAAGAGTGAGTTGTGGTTCGCCGAAACAAGGGAGCAGCGGAGCACAGAAGCGCGAAGATCATTTACTCGTGTGACAAAATGAGCGCACCCCATTCCGCCGCGTCTGGTGTGATCGAACGCATAAATTTAGCCAGCTGTAAGATGTACAGTGATGCTGTGTAATTGTAGTTAGCGTTGGGTGGCAGTGACGAAAAATGTAGTGTTTTCTTTGTTTTTCTGGTGTTATTAATACAGTTATAAGAAAAATTATTTGCAAATACTAGCAGATATTCTCCAACAGTGTGGGAAGATATAGACACCTCATATCGGTTCACTGTTCACTCATACCCTTAAACAGGTATGAGTGAACTGAAGGTTGGAGCACTTAACATTTGATGGATGTTAGCTTAAATCTGGTGCAAGTAATAGTGATATATCAATGTGACAAGGATGTATGGTATCTATGGTACATTCATTTCATATAGTTTGCTGCTGTCAATATAAAGTCATTTTACGCAACAACTGAAAATGTTTGGTTTCACACATTTTATCTTAATAAATGTAAAATGGAAGAAAGATGATAAAAAGTACAGCATGATAATCATTAGCAACAAGTAGTCCGAAAACATGCCTGGAGTTGTTTTCGGTTCAGTCTTGAATAGCCATTCCCACAGCTGACTTAAATATCTCTTGTTTAGTGTAAATGTGTAAATATTTTTCATGATGGCGTGCTAAAATTTTCACTTTGGCCATGGTCAGATTAGAAATCCTTCATGGATTTCTAATCTGATTAAATACTGTAAATATTAATAAAAAAATAAAAGAAATGCAAACTTCTATCAGCCTATAATAATAAAATCAGTAAAAAAATTAAATAAAAGCAAACCATAAAATAGCATCAATCAATAAAAAAGAGCTTAGGGCCGTCCACAGAAAAGGCCCAGTCCTCCCTGGTTTTAAGTCTCGTCTCATGGCACCACAAGTGTCAATTTGGAAGTGTCAATTCAAACTAAAATCCAAACAAATTAATGGCAAAGAGATGTTTACAGCTCTCCGAAATAGAGTAGTAAAATAACTAAGACATGCTAAAGCATCCCTATATATAAATACAATTCAAGAAGGAGTAGGTCATTGTAAAGTAATTTGGGGAGACATCAGACCAGCTAGTGGCCCATCTTAACAACTCGCCATTCGGACTACACCCCTTCCAGTTTGGCTTCAGAGCCGACCATTCCGACGACACTGCAACCTGTTCCTTTATTGAAAGTGTTCAGTCCAAACTGATCAAAGGGGGTGTAGATGGTGCTGTTTTCCTGGATTTAAAAAAGGCCTTTGACACCATCAATCGTTGTAATCCCTCATTCATAATCAGTCATTATGTTCTTATCTCAAAATTGTCACTGTTCAACTTTTCACACAATGCCGTAAACTGGATGAAATCATATTTAGAACACAGAACACAAGCAGTCAGACTAAAAAATATGCTGTCATCCCATCTGGTACATAATGTTGGTGTGCCCCAGGGCTCAATCCTGGAGCCTCTCTTATTCAGCCTGTACATCAATGACTTGCCATCTGTGTGTTCTGGATGTGAAATGCAAACATACACAGGCAGCACTGTTGTCTACGTACATGGTAAAAGAAAGGAAGAAGCAGCAAAATAACTTTCTGAAATTATGGCACATATTTCTAAATGGCTTTTTAATTCCTGTCTGCATTTAAATGTTAAAAAAACAGATTGTATGTTCTTCACAAAACAAACCTCAAATTCACCAAATCCTGATGTATACTTTGTTGGTGAGAAAATTAATATGGTAACTCACTATAAGTATTTAGGAATTATTCTAGATTCTAAGATTGCGTTTAAGGAACATGTAAAGAAAGTAACCCAAACAGCAAATCCAAATTTAGCAAATTGTAGGTTTATTAGGCACAGTCTATTCCAAGAAGCTGCCAAACAATTTTTCAATGCAATGATAATGTCACTAACCTACTGTGTCACTGGTTTATCACAGAGCTGCAAGACAACACTAAAGCCAAGCCATTCTGTCTAAAAACAAGCTCTAAAAGTCCTCGACATGAAACCTTTTCGTCGTCATCTTTGCAGTATCTTGGTCAAAGACAAACTGTTAAATTGGAAAAACATGGTACATTTTCATGATGCCAGCCTGTTTTTTTAAATCCTGCATGCGCTGGCCCCTCCACCACTTTTCAATTTCTGTAGTCAAAGTAGCAGACGCACCAGATCTGCTACCTCAAATATTCTAGTCGTCCCTCTGAAAAAAGGGCTTTGGGTCAATCTGCTTTTTCAGTACGAGCAGTACAGTTTTGGAACACAATACCATTGCACATACGCAATGCTAATACACACAGAACTTTGAAACATATGTTGAAATCATGGTTACTTGAGAATCAAACCTGTGACCGCATGATACATTACCTCACAAAAAAAAAGTATCTAGGTAACGCTCTAATATTTGGTAGGACTGCCTACAGCACACATATTTGATGTGGCGTAGTTTCAATACGTTTCTACAATATTAAAAGATTTATTTCCATCCAGTCCTGCATTATTTTCATCAATCTTATTGATGATGTGAGAGAGTGACCGCTGCACAAATCCTTCTCCTGCTCGTCCCAAACACTCTCACTGGGGTTCAGATCTGTAGTAGATCAGTTTCTGCTTCTCCTTAGACGTTTACCCTGCTTGATGTCAATGATTTGACCCTTCTCAAACACACTGACATCTTTTCCATGACCACGGGATTTGTCTTTCCAACTGGTTGTTTCAGAAATGAGAACTCCCTCACTGCATCCGTCGGGTTTAAATACCGTGTTGCAGCTGAAAGATCATCACACATGCAGCAATTATCCAGTAGGAGGCTCGGACCTACTGTATTTGCCAAAAAGTTGCCACTTAGATTTAACTAAACTTTAGTTGAATCCAAGTGGCAACTTTTTTTGGACAAGCAGTGTATATTCATCTTAAGAAAATAAATAAAGGACCAGATCAATTTCAGTTATAGTGGCGTGATGACATTCATTTTTTTTATGTGTCTGACTTGAGACATTTAAGAGCATATTATTGACACAACATTTTCAATTAGGACTATGGCAGATATGGGATCTGACAATGTATAGAGTGAAATGTGTTCTTTTGTATTCCACAACTAACAGCCCCATTATTCACTATAGTATATTAATGCCTCGTCGCCACTGCTTTTGCATTTTGCATGTATTAATCATTGTCAGAGAACCATTGTTTACTCTATACAGCTTGTCTCTACATATTTTCTCACTGGACACAATAATTGCCACTATAGCATTACAAAAAGACACCAGCAAAACAAGTAACCATTTAAGTAAACAGCATAAACTCGTGGCTATATACTGACTTACTCATCAAAACAAAGCCAGGAAGACCTTTTACTATTTCAAAAGGTCTATTCATTAGACATTGGTAAAGACAGGATTTTCATAACCGCAGCCGGCTGCTTTGTTACCGCTGCACATATGTGAACGTTCTACCTCTGTAATGATGCATGCTACTTGATGTTGTTGTTTTGGATGTTTTACCATTGCGTATGTGTGAATCTGTGTGATTTATTTTTCTCTTTCTGACGGTCTATAAAACATGGGAGGCAGGTGTATGACAGCTGATGGCTCAAAGCACCGCACCTCATCTCCTCTCGATATAATGAGCTACACGAGACAGATAGCGCCTTTAACTTTCATTTGACTTTACAACAAATCAGAGTCTCTCAACAAAACAATTCCGGTGCTGATGGGAAGTATTGTTTATCCCTTTGAGACTGTGAGCGAGACAAGTTCCCAAAACGAGGGTCTTTGAAGATGGAGTAATTACCTCTCTCAATTAGTATTTCTTTGGCACATCATCTGGTTGGCTCTCATTGTTATGGTATATTTTAGCTTGCTGAATTCACTTGCATTTAACTCAGTGTGAAAGCAATTTAGTTCAAGTGATGCAGAAATATAGATTGCAGCAGTGTATGTCGTGTTATAAACGTCATCACATGAGGATCACAAAGAAGCTATTAGCTTTGAGTGCTTAAACCAGAGCCCATACTAGTGACAGTGGTATGGGACAGGCTGACTAATAGATGCCTGTCCCACATCACTGTCCCATAATATGACAATATTCAGGAAAAAAGTGCTATTTAAATGTGACCATTTAGGTGCTTATACAATATTTCAGCGCTAGGGAAAAACACATTTTGCTCAATTTCATGGACAAAATTTAAATTTAGAATTAGACATTTAAAATATGGTCAATGTGACTGTCATGTGATTTAGCTGTCAGCAATAGATTTGCAGTTGTAAGAATTAAAGCATTAGAAAAATACTGATACTGGCATTTATTAGTTGAGCTGTCATAACAAATTTTTGAAGTGCGATGCATTGCTACTGATAGATAGCGTAACAAAGAAGATTAGGTTTAGGTGAAACTTAAAAACAATACTAACAAATAGATACACATGGCAGGCTATTATCAGGAGGTTCCGCCCGGTGGGCAGGGTTTAGCATAAACATTCTCAGACTAAATCCACAGATTGAGATTGACTCTCTGATGAGAGTCGAAACGTTTTGTTATTAAAAAAAACAATGTCTAGATGATTACAACTGAATAAATCATACTCTTGAAATTAATTTATTTCAGTGGCACATAAACCGGAAAGCCGGATAATCCCTGTAAACCCTTTTCTATATGTATTTATTTAGTTTTTAAAAAACATAGCCTGCAACAAATAAATAGCAGAATCAAACACTTATTTGGGAGCTATAGAACTTACTTATTTGACACTCTACTGCTCGAATCTGGTCGTATTATGAGAAAATAACAACAAACATTCCCCATTTGTGCAAAAAAAAATACACACAAGATTAGCATTGAGCCCCTCAAAATATACAGTTGCAAAAAAGTATGTGAACCCTTTGAAATTACTTGGATTTCTGCATAAATTGGTCATAAAATGTGTTCTGATCTTCATCTAAATCACAACAATAGAAAAACACAGTTTCAAACTAATACTGCGCAAACATTATATGTTTTCAGGCAGGCTAGTAAAGAATGCGGACCCCTAGGCTAATGACTTCTCCAAGAGCTAATAGGAGCCAGGAGTCAGCCAACCTGGAGTCCAATCAATGTGATGAGATTGGATGTGTTGGTTAAAGCTGCCCTGCCCTATAAAAACACCAGTTTTGAGTTTGCTCTTCTCAAGAAGCATTGCCTGATGTGACCTGAACCATGCCTGGCACAAAAGACCTCTCAGAAGACCTACGATCAAGAATTGTTGATTTGCATGAAGCTGGAAAGGGTTACAGAGGTATCTCTAAAAGCCTTGATGTCCATGTGTCCACGGTAAGACAGACTGTCTACAAATGGAAAAAGTTAGGCACTGTTGCTACTCTCCCTAGTAGCAACAGTGTGTGGTCGTGTTGTAAAGATGACTGCAAGAGCACAGAGTAGGATCCTCAATGAGGTGTCAGCTAAAGACTTACAGAAATGTCTGGCACATGCTAACGTTTTCGTTGACAAATCTACAATAAGGAAAACATTAAACAAGAATCAAGTTCATGGGAGGACACCACGGAGGAAGCCACTGCTGTCCAAAAAAAACATTGCAGCACGTTAGAAGTTTGCAAAAGATCAAGATCAAGGTTGTTGTTTGGAAAAAACACACAATGCCATGTGTAGAGAAAAAAAAGACATAGCACACCAACATCAAAACCTCATCCCAACTGTGAAATATGGTGGAGGGGCAACATGGTTTGGGGCTGCTTTGCTGCCTCAGGGCGGATTGCCGTCATCGACGGAAAAATGCAAATGAGTCCCAAAGTTCATCAAGAGCGATTTCAAACCAGACATCCAAGAATATTGCTGAACTGAAAGAGTTTTGCAAAGAGGAATGGTCCCAAATTCCTCCTGACCGTTGGACAGGTCTGATCTGCAACTACAGGAAACGGTTGAGGTTATTGCTACTAAAGGAGGGTCAACCAGTTATTAAACCCAAAGGTTTGCATACTTTTTCCACCCTGCACTGTGAAGTGTGTTTCTATTGTCGTGACTTAGATGAAGATGAGAACACATTTTATGACCAATTTATGCAGAAACTGAAGTAATCCCTAAGGGTTCACATACTTTTTCTTGCAACTGTAGTTCTAGCCATTATTTATTGAACAATTAGTCATTATAGTAATTATTGTGACAGGCCTATCTATTAGTTACAGGACATGTTATTGATTATGAATTCCCATGATGGTCCTGTTTATGTATGACAATGATTATGCTACTAAATCCATGATGGAAAATAAATTATGGTCAGTTTTATTTTGTCCACAAACACTGAATGTACATAGACCATCACAAATTTGACCTTTGCAGCTCAGAGTGCACAATAATCCTTCTATTAGAATGGATAAAAGTACGGAACAAACAGCTATTACCCTTAAATAGTGGTGTGACTAATCCTGCAGCGACCCGGGGTTACAGAGTGTGGAGAGGATTCGACTCAGCAACGCAAGAATTATCTTTAATAAGAATCCCCTCAAACGCTTTGTTTTTCAGGACGAGTTAGTCAGGGTGTTAAGTGGCCTCTTTAAATGTGATGACGGAGCGGAGTACAACATTCATTTGGTGGTGATACAAAGAGGGCAGATACATTACAATGCAAGTTTACAAAGCGAATGGCTTTTGCTTTGTAGAGACGACTGTAAAATATGCAGACTTTACAGAGTCTGCTTTTGATAAATTAATCTTAAAGTTCCCACAGAATTTTTTTTTAATAATTAAATACATGCAAAGTATAGAAAAAACAATCTTGCATATGACATTAAAAAACAGACAAATAAAACAGTCTTTCAAACAGGTACGTTTCAATGTATGCTGTTAATATTTTTATACTTTCAGTGAATCCTTATTTATTTGTTATCATTTTATATTTTTTCTGTTAGAAATATTCCAAATGTTGAATTCTGACTGGCCGATATGTAAATAAAGAATACAAATGTTTTGACGTATATTTATCAATCACAATTTATTTTTTTATTTTCAAACCCAATTAAAAATGGCTTTCAGTATTGATTTCATGAACATTCAATTAAAATACCCCAATGTCAGTTCCAGATTTTGTTACATTAATCTAAATATCTAATATTTAACATAATATCAATACAAATTGTAAACGTTTTGTAACAATTCAAGAACAAATATTTATATATATTTTTTCTCTATGAATCAAAGCATCATATGCACAAACATTAATCATTGAAATTAGACAAACAATATGACACGCCACATACCACATAAAACGCACAGCACAGAAAAAACAGCAGATCATGTTGAGGTAGACACAGCAAGAACAGCAAAACCAGAATTTTAAAAAGTGAAAGTACCCACGGGCTGGAGGTGCTGAAGTGAAGAGGGTACTCGATGTTACAGTCCTTTTATTCTGGCTCTGTTGCTGATAGTGAGAAGGCATTGTACAAACTGTGCGGCCTCCTGGCTTCTGTAGGTGTATTAGTGGAAAAGAGTAGAATTATCTATTTAGTACCAGAGGGGAAGTTCGCGACCAACCAACTCCTCGTTTCCACAATACACCCACTAACAGTCAAGGCTAGCGCTGGGTCTATTGTGCGTTTTCTAAAATCAAACAGGTTGTGACTGTATCTGCAGATAAAGCCAGCTGATTTTAGGACATTTTTTTTTGTGATGGAAGTAGACGAAAGAGTAAAAAAAAAAGGTTGCCATGGCACCTGAAAAATCTCATTTGTAGAAGAGCAGGTAAAATTGTTAAATTGTTAATAAAATACGGATGGAGAATCAGCGGGGCCATGAGGGTTTTTATAGAAGCTAAAAATAGATTTGTCTGACACTGAAGGAGATACCAAATCTCTGTGAGCGCAAACCACCAAGTGTAGCTGTTTTCCAAATTCAGCCTTTTTACATTGTGTCCCTCATATCCAATAGGTTGTGTTCTCATGGCATCACAATACAGTATTCTAAATTAGTAACATTGCAGATTTGTTTTTTGTAGTTTATTAATAGCTCTGTAATTACTTGCCCTATCCACATGAAAAAAAAAAAACTGGCACAACGTTTTAAGTCTGCCGGCACAAATAAATAAAAGTCCTTTTTTTTTTTTTTTTTTTTTTAACAATTGTTTCAGATTTCAACCCAGGCTTGAAAAGACTTTAAAGGTGTGTCAGCCACCTGCGTGTCCCTATGGGAATGTTTCTATTAGTTTGTGAAGAAAATTGCACAGTATGGCATTGAATGTACAGTATCCCCATGGAAACCAACAATTTACAAAACCAAGTGGAGTTACAGGTGAAAGCTGTGTAGTGACCCCGCCATGTACAAATATGGTTTTGAAGGTATTTTTAAATTTTGACCAATGAAAAACCTATAACGAAAGAAATGCAAGATATATGAGCCACACTCAGGGTTGAAAGTAAGACTGTACAGTCCGTCAGATTTGGTGGTGGTACCATCACTTATGCCACAACATTTTGTCTAATTCTAGGCTGTGAGCAGGACAGGAGAGAGCCGCGAGCAGGACAGGAGAGCGCAGACAGGACAGGAGAAGCCGCGACAGACCAGGCGAAGGCCACGAGCAGGACAGGGAGAGCCACGAGCAGGACAGGGAGAGCCACGAGCAGGACAGAGGAGAGCCGGACAGGGAGAGCCCGAGCAGGACAGGGAGAGCCGGACAGGGAGAGCCGCGAGCAGGGACAGGGAGAGCCGGCAGGAGACAGGGAAGCCGCGAGCAGGACAGCGAGAGCCGCGAGCAGGACAGAAAATGGCCAGAAAAAGTTTTATTTCAGGGGAATGTTTGTTTGGCACAGAATTACATCAAAGTCTAATAATTATATCCTTAGTCTAGATTTAACTGTGAACTCTAATTAAATAAACAAGGCCAAGGTTAAAACATAGGCATAAGCAGTTTACAGAATTATGTTTATAGTGCACAGAACCTTTGCTGGATGAGATCTAAGTTAAAAACTGTCTGCTGTTGATAGGAAAACACCAAAACCCTGATTTGAACATAATTTAATATAGTGTCTGATGTTATATTTTATTTATTATTATTATTATTATATTATTTATTATATTATTTATTATTATTATTTTATTATTATTATTATAAATTCTACCGAAACCAACTTCTAGCTGATTTCTGTCCTCTTGTGTGTGTTTTAACTGTAAACTAATTATTGCTATTAACAGACATAAATGTTTTTATTTATTTATTTATACAGGGAAAACCCAATGAGAAAATGTCTCTTTTTCATGGGTACCCAGTTAAAACACAACACAAAATAGAAACAAACACAGGATACTAAAACACAAATAAAATATTCAATACAATTAACCAATACATAAAAACACATTATACATACAATATGAGATAGAATTATTATTAAACAAGTGCATCGGGACTGCGGTGGTTCTTGACCAGTGCTTTAAAATCATTAAAAGCATAAAATGATATTAATTTAAAAAGTCTGTTTTTTGTTCCACAGGGAGAGCAAAGTTGCTGAAAGCCTTTTTTTCTGCTCTGTGTTAAAACGATGGGATTGTAAGATAATTGTACAGTGTCCTTGGTGTTCTGAAAGGCGCTTTTAAATAAAATGTATTATTATTATTTATTATTAAAAATGTCCTGAGACCTCAAACTGTGAATACCTGATCTGATGTGCAATAAACTTGATAAATAATCAGGCAAAATGCCAACTAAATTATACACAAACAAAGGCAGTGCTGTTCTCTTTGTGCATCCAGTGATTGCCTTTCTACTTTAGAATATAAGTGACAGTGTGAGTTCTGTGTCTTCTCCTGTAATAAACCTTAGAGCTGAATGAAAAACCGAGTTCAGAGGTTTTAACACTGTTTCTGTAGAATGCATACATAAACGAAAATGTACTAGTACCAGCAAAAAAATAAAACTACTTTCACCCCTGGCCATACTGTGGTACATTCCAGCGCATCTTCATTGAGACAAGCACTTAGCAGACCCCCAATGTCCAAGGTTACAGTGCGTTGTTTTGACTGAGCCACCACAAATGTAATAACGCTTGGAACATTAATGTCATACATAGGTCTATGTCACTTCAAATTGAGGATACGATGGTAGAATTCTTCAAAATGTGCTGTAAAAGTACTACTTTAGATCATTTGGGCCATTTCCCCAGGAAACCCGAATTCCAACAAAAATGTGTTTGTGGGCTGCATTAGGCTAGTTTTGTTTGTGGACCCAATCTCTTTTAAATTTAACGTATGATCTACAGATGTTAAACCTATCATTATGTTAAGAGATTGGATTTATCTTTCAAGAACAGTAAATCCCACTCTTCAGTTTGCCAGTAGGTGGATTTGCTGGCGTTTACACAATCAAAATAAGACTTTTATTTGTTTTCTAATACATCAGCATTATATTTTAAGTTGTGCAATGTGAAAAAGTAATGTATTAAAGGGTTTCAAAAAAGCCAGAAGAATACTTAATCAAACTCTAAGACAGTCAGTGGTTAAAATGTTTCTCTTTTTCCTATTTTCAATGTTTAATCTTACTTTTATTGCCTCCCCACTGTTCTCCCTACACCACTTTTGTACTTCAATCACAGCCATAGAACCAGCGTCCTTGTAAGACTCCTGAACTGATGAGTGTCTGACCACATAATGAAGGCTGATTAATTAAAAGCTTGAATACTAATAAAAAATCATTCAGCCCAAGGATATGTCTAATGTTCTATAATCAGCATGAAGGACTTACACGAGCAGCTGGACGGCTAGATTGTAGATGCAGGTTAAAGGTTTATTATTGAAGTTTTCACTAGATAAATGTGGCACTGCTTAAACTCTATGCAATTTTAACCAGATATGCGGATTTATGAAGTTGGGTGAATAGAAGATTTTCAACAAACTTTTGGTTGTATTCAATAAACAGTTACATTGGGAATCAATGCTCAATCGAGCTTAGGATAGGAAAAGTTAAAACATTTCCTGCGGTAGAAACTTATTGTATTTGAGGCTAGTCAGAGATGCTGAGGAGGGAATAAATATTAAACAAAAATGTCTGAAAAGGCAGTATGAGTTTTTATACATTCTTTTGTGTCAGCCTTTCCATTTCCTGGCAACTACAGCAAATCCTCAGCCTCCGAGTGCAGTCATTTGCATAGTAGATTGCCTTTATCATTGTAATGCTAAATATTGGCTTTAAAACGCTTGGCCTAACTGAGCCATGGGCCATTTTTAGCTTTCTAAACACAGTACAGTCTTGTTTCTTGTTGAATTTAGTGACGTTTGAAAAAAAAAACATTTTCCTAAAATCTCACTCCCTGTCAGTCTGCGGGTGTGAAGACAGCAGAGACTCAAAGATGATCAGTCATTAGTGAGCTGAGTGATTGATTTCCTCAAGTGCCTCTGGAAACATTGACTCTTTTGGCAGGGCAGCATAAATAATCCATTAAACTGACTGAACCTCCCCTTCTGAGAAGCCATTGTTTCGTATTGTATTTTTTATTCCTGTGGCCTTATTGCCAATCATTAAAATCTCCCAAAGTTTGTGACACAGCTGAGAAATAGACCACTGTTCTGAATACAGAGGCATTGCTGGAATGTTGCAGTTTATGTCCAAAATTGCTGTCTTTTTTCAAGGCAATTTATAATTCTTGTCATTGCTGGTTCTTCTTGGAGGAAATGGCTGTCAGTTTGACACTTTAATTCAAAGCCAGGGGCTGAATACCAAAGCACAGGCACTGTTTAGACATCCACCATTCAGCGTTTACTAGTTTATTAGCTGTGTAAATATTTCAGATGCAATCTGTGTTTATTATCCAGCCTACAGTCTGTTTCCTTGTCTCGTGTCTCCATGTCTCTGGACCTGAGTGTCTATGTCGCTGTGTCACTGTGTCTCTGTCTTTTTGTGTGTACTGTATGTGTCTGTGTGCATGAAGAGCAGCCCCAAAGTGCGTGGAGTCAGTTAAATGTTGTCATTTGCTTTGTCTGACAAATGAAACATATCAGTTCTTGGGTAAAAGCTGTGAAAGTGTTTTGGTTTTCCATTTGAATTCATACCCAAATATTACCAAAGGTGAAGTGCTTGTCTAACTTTGATTCTGTTTGGAAAGCAATTATTTCCTACATGGACCTGTGCTGTGCTTTCTTCATTTGTATTCATCAGTTTTCTATTATAACTTTGACATGTTCCTTAAACTGCTGACAGGTTAAATATGATTGTTGCAGATTACTTACAAACACACAATTTGTGCATCATTATTTTTTTTTCCTTCTGTAAATTTAAAAAACAATTAAGCCACGGAGCATTATGTCAAAGATCAGTACAGTTTTTAATTTGAATAATGCTGTATACGGTCACTCCAGATACATGAAGTTAGGGCACTGCATTCTGGGACATATTACTATCTGTATTTTAAAATTACACTTTGCAGAGCTGTGATATAAAACTTTGAATTACTTTATGAATTGTTAGCTTTATATTCAATTCAATTTAATTCAAAATCACAACAGTGGTTTCCTCGAGGGGCGACAGTGAAAAACATTATAAAAACAGAATAAACAGTGTTCATAGGGACTTGGTAACGTCCCAGCATCCCATGTCCTTAGACCCTCCTTCTTGGCAAGGAAAAACTACCTCGAAGAGTTCCTTAGGTAAGGCGAGCTCTGACTCCCTCGGACGGACAGGCGGACGCGCCTCAATTTGCAGATAGACGGTGGAGCCGGACCCACTCAGGAGGAGAACCAATTCTTCAAGGCCGATGAAGAACCGTTCATATAGAGTTTATATAAACTTGCCTTGCCTTATTTGGGGAATGTTATTATTACAGATAAGAATAAAGACAGCAATATTTATTCACAAAAAGTAGGTTTATTGCACTGTACTACTAAAGTAAAAGGTCAAATAAATATGTTTGCTGGCAGAGTGGTTAGAGCTCTGGCTTTTCAGTCTCTACATTGTGTCGTCATAACTACGTTCGCTTTTTTGCTGCCAAAAGTACATTCCACAGATTTCCATTGTTTTACATCCAAGATACATTATTTGGAAGTCAAATGTTGGTGTTGAGGACAGTCTGTAGTGCTTCATTAATCTCAGTCCAGAATTTATGAACAGTAGGGCCAGGGCAGTCCCAAAACACATGATAGTGATGGCCACAGTTTCTCCAATGACTCGTATTTCCCTGTGAATATGTGCACTTTGAACTCAAACAGTTTTCATGATATTGTTTTTACTGTTATTATTATTTTTATCACCCACCAATTAATTTGAAGTAACAAAGGCTCCATGTTTGACTCCACTTCCCACCCCTGCCCAGAGTGAACCGGACCAGTCACCCCATTACAACTGGATTAAGCACTGAATCGACCACGTCAAAAATAATTGCGTTATCGTCTATTTCCTAATTACTTTTCATGTGGATCTGAAGGGCTGCTTTCATGTCCTATGGGGGAAGAGGGAGCGAGCAGGAAGATCAGAGCAGGTTGATCACGACATAATGAGTACAAGCCTGAATGGACGCTGCCAGACTTTAATAGAAAGGATTTGAGTGAAGCCTGCCATAATATGAGAGAGTGCCATTTACTGGATGTGTGCCACCTCCATGCATTAAACAAAGTGCACTTGGGCAGGTTAACAAGGCTATACTCGGAAGAATCAAATTGCCCCAGAGATAGAACAAAGACACATTCAAATCCAAGGCGTTTCTAAAAACTCGTAAAAGGGAAAAGGAAGTGTGGTCCAGCTCAGCATAATAAACTTTGAATGGCTTGAGGGTTGTATTTAGAGAAAATGAAATAGTTCCCAGTGTTTTAAGGTGACATTTGGGGAAAGTGGTCATTTCTTTTCAGTTTTCAGTGGGGAAAAGCAACACAATACAATGGTATCTGTACCTTACTTAAAACAAATGTTTATTATTTATTTTATTTATACAGGGAAAACCCAATGAGAAAATGTCTCTTTTTCATGGGTACCCTGTTAAAACACAACACAAAATAGACAACAAACACAGGATACTAAAAGACAATTAAAATTCAATAAAATTAACCAATACATAAAAACACATTTATAAATACAATATGAGATAAAATGATATAAAACAAGTGCGTCGGGACTGCGGGTGGTCCTTGACCAGTGCTTTGAAATCATTAAAAGGCATAAAATGATTTAATTCAAAAAGTCTGGGTTTTGTTCCACAGGGAGGGAGCAAAGTTGTTGAAAGCCTTTTTTCCTGTCTCTGTGTTAAAACGATGGGATTGTAAAATAAAAATGTCCTGAGACCTCAAACTGCAAATACCTGATCTGATGTGCAATAACCTTGATAAATGATCAGGCAAAATGCCAACTAGAGCTTTATACACAAACAATAGGCAGTGCTTAAGTACATTTTACAGTGAATACTATTTACTTAACTACCTTTGAGAGCATGGAGCTGTACTTTTGACTCATTTCAACATTTTGAATTGGAATGAAAAGTAGAAACTCGTTTTTTGTTTTGTTTTAGGGGTTATTTTAAGCTTGTCCATGGTGATTTTCTGCCAAAAAGTTTCAAGTTCAGACCTCAAATTTGAGGAAACTATAAGTTAAGCATACAAAAACAAATTTCAGCATAACTTACTATATTTCACACTTTAACAGTTCATTAACAACTACTTTTTCTGTTTAAGTGAGCATTTTTAAACACATACTTCAAAACTTTGACATAGATCTTTGTTTATGATAAGAAATATATATTTAGTTTGTATTATTTAACATTCTATACGATGCCAAAAGAACGTATTTAGCAACTAATATCTCACACTACCATTTTCTACAACAAACTTCTTTTTGTATTTTAACACTCCATCTTATTATTGTTGTCAAATAAGCAGTGTACACCCAGAAACGCTGTTGTGCACTAGATCAATTTTGGCTTGTATTGACACCCATTAAACCATGCCAAGTTTCCTAGGTACTTGTTAAGAAACTTTTGCCCTTTCCAAACTTTCACTGCTCATTGGAGTGTAAACGTCAAACTCAGGTTTACTTCAGCCTCAGAATGAACTCCAAGCACTTAGGGCTATGGAGATTTACATTTCGTGAGTTGTAACTTTAAAATACAAAATATGTCCTGAATAGGTTACCTTCAAACTTAGCCCTGGGTCAGTACATTCATGTTTTCTATTCCTGTCCATATTCTTTCCTAAAAAGACACACTCAATACATTTACATTCACACAGAACTCTGAGTGCGCTAAACAACCAACCTCAATTCTTTTTGGACCCAAATCCAGTCAAACCACTCTCGTTCCAGTCCAAAGCAGGTTTGGAATTTCCCCATTATGGTAAAAATAAAGGTTCTCATGTCTGTCAAAGAACCAATTATGTGAACAAAGAGATGTTAAGGGTTGTCTAATAATTTAACATTAGCACCAAAACTTTGCAGCTATAATTAATAAAAACGACAATCACTGTTGGAAAATAAACAGCATCTCATTTACTTTGATTTTCACGCTATTTTCACGATTTTCACGCATTGTGCACGTAAAAACATTGCGTTTTACACTTTCCTTTTAATGCAGTGGATCAAAACAAAACAACACGTGATAATCTGCAGTGAAGCGGCCGTAGTTTGAAATCTCTGCTTATCAAAATGAGTGAGTGCACGTTCAAACACATAATATATCAAATCTAATATTCTCCTGGCTGTCTCTCGCTAACCTTGCCAGCAAGATGAATTCTCACGATATTTGTGAGTTGAGAATCCATCTTGTCCCAAAACCAGTCTTTAGGAAATCAATGCTACAAGGTGGGAAATATGCAACAACAGCTAAAATGTCACAAATACTCCACACCGTTATTCTAGCTTGGCAGAAGGGTCTCCATTGTGAACCATTTGAACTTAAATTTGCTAACGTAAAATGTATTTCAATTTTGTATTTGTAACAGAGTATTTTGACTAGAAAGGAGCACAACCTCAAAACTTTGATGCAAAAGGGCATTTATTGAACAAGTTAAACACAAAATAAACATAAACAATAGTGCAGTTTTGGTATTCTGTGGCTTGAACCTTGAAATGGTGTACGTAGATAATGGAAGGGGTGTGAATGAGGATTAGTCCTACTCCTGAAACTAAAATAACAAATGCATCTTCCTATAAATCTGAAAGTAGAACGGAATTACATTTTCTATCTTAAGAGAAACAATCCGATAAACAAACAATGCCTACAAGAATAGCATCATCAACATGTAATAATTTTACGTTGACCCAAGGAAGTCATTCTGACCCAGTCTCTAACCCAGCAGCTGAGTTGAACAAAATTCTCTCTCTAGAAACGAAATCAACGCAATAACCAAGAATTTACAGTATTTGTGCACGCTTAATTTGATGTGATACATTTGGATCTTGCATACTTCTTTAATTGTCCTTTCTATAGAAGATTCTCAGACCTGTTTCACAAATCAAGAATGACTCTTGGATGAGAGTCGAAACGTTTTGTTTTTCTAAAACAGAGTCCAGATGACTACAACTGAATCTTTTTCTACAATGTTCTTTCTATACTTCATTAGCGCTTACTTTCTGGGGCGCAATGACACTCATTGTACCTTATTCCATAAACTGAGTCCTGCTCCTTCTTTGCTTAGTTCAATGGATCATGTCAAACTTTATTAGTCCACTGGTACTTTTCTGAGTACATGCCCCTATCTGTGCTTGTTGGCCTGGAGTCCCCCCTGCCCAGTTATGACTCAGTACATCAGAAGGCCTGACACACTTCGACTTTTAAAGCCTGCTCCCATTCATTATTTACCAGTGTTATTTATTAAGTGCTTGGTCCGGATGAAACCAGACTACAGCCCAGACAGCAGTCCCAGTGGACAGAGTCAGAAGAAGTAAAGAGGCTTTTGAATGTATACGGACGGAGAGCCACTGGGATGAACTTTGTGTTTGCCTGTCACCTTCTCCTGGTGTTGAAACTCAACTCAAATTGTGTCGAGTTAATTAGCGTTGTTGGGAATGGTTGTTGGTGGTCAGACCGATATTGCAGGTTGGCAGCCCCGCTGCCCCCCAGGGCAGTTGTGGCTACAATAGTAGCATACTATCACCAAGTATGACGTGAACGAATAATGCAATGTGAAGCGTCTTTGAGCGTCCAGAAAAACGCTGTAGTATTTCTACTAGTCCAAGTATTGTAGTGTTATTCATGTCCTCCCACTTAAAGAAGAGGCTCACATTCAAAATGTATATTGATTAAAGAATTCAAACATGCCACACAGCATGAGGGTGTGGATATGTTTATGTTGGGCTCATCCTTATTTAGGCCATTAACAATTATCAAATATCTAAATAGTTAGTTAATCTGAAGGTTATGTGAACATAACCGTGACATTGACCCCTTTTCTGGAAATTAATGAACACTTTACCAGCTGTGGTTAATGAAGAGTTATTGACCAAATAATTAAACAGATAAACATGAAAATGCAAATGAGTCATTAACAAATGAAGACACTAGTGTGATTGTTCTAGATCTATCTAGGTATGTGTTAGAGTTGGTTCTAAGGTGATCTTATCAGCCAAACTGTGAAATGTGTGTGTTTATACGACCAGAAGCAAAAGCTGTGTGATCCAGCCGAGATGGTGGGCCTTTGGTGTCCACGTTGATGGAGCTGACTCCTTTAGGGTTCAGCTCTGCAGGGGTCACGCTGGGGAGGACATGAGCCACTCGCTCGATCTGAAGCTCTGGTTTGACAGCATCAGACTGAAGAAGCGCTGGTTGAGGTCCGCTTGATGTGCCTTTTCCTTGGCTCTGAGGCGTTCCTCCAAGGACAAAAAGGTGGTTGCACTGATCCACAGATGATGCCAATTTTCAAGATCATGACCTCTAGGGGGTTGGTTTGGCACCAATGTTAACCAATCAGCAACCAATCAGCATACATGCTGAGTCAGGAGGACTGATCAGGGGCCTGAGAAGGAAGTGTGTAATTCAGTGTGCAATATGTAGAACATTATAGGCAATATTACCAAATTGCACAGATAGAACATCATCAAGACATTTACAAATCAATGCAAACAATATTGACTAACTCCACATTTTACACAGTAAATATGTCATGGGGTAAAGTCTCTTTAATTAAACAGCATAGTCTTTTGCTGAGTCTTAGCTCTCATCTTGGGAGAGAAAATGTCCCCCGAGAGTTCATTTTAATCCAGTTTCAAATTAAAAGCAGTAATTTTAGGAAAAATGTAATCCAATGTTCAAAGTGAATCCTCTCGTTGTGCCAAAGACACCAGTCTCATAACCCAAAGGAATGTTCATTTCCAAAAAGTGGGATGATGCTATGACGAAAAGCTTTGTGTCCGGCATTCCTGTCACTATGTCAACGCTCGGAGGTCATCTGCAGCTCACTTCAAATTGTATGCATTATCATTAACTCTAACCAGTGCATCGACCACTGTTGTTATGTCCTTGGGAAAGACTTTTCACCCACATGAGCATATATGACCTCCTGCTGGTGATTTGCATTCAAAAGTGTTGGTTATTTGCAAGACACATACATTGTTCCAAGTTGTTTCACGGGAAATACCAAGGTTTAAAGGTTACATACTTTGTAAACTTTCTTGAGTTTTGTTGTTATGCTGTTATGCTGATTGGATTGGAAACATTCAGCTGATATTGCTAATACATTTTCTTCAAACTTGATGTAAAAACACTATTAAAATCTGGTTGATCATGTTTATGTCCATGAACCACTTATTTGTTGTGAAATCACTCAAGTGCCAAAGCCCCCTGACGCTGACATGATGAATGCACATCAGAAATACAGGTTTGTCAGGCTGAAGAGCTTGTCTGTGCCCCCCCTGACACGGTCCTCCCTCCTCTGCTCGACCTCCGCTGCACAGTCGCTCCAGAATCACTGTATTTGGTGCAATTTGATGGACTGCTGAACTGTGAATGTGCTCCGGTCACACGCTCCTCTCACTCTGCAGTGATGGATGGACAGGGAGCACTAGGACATATGGAAATGACCAGCCATCAAAACTAACAGTGCTTGTTCCAACCTGTTTATAACCATTTGGTTCACATATTTCCCTGGACGTGATCCGTCTACATTTTAGAGGCAGCTAATTTAGTCCCTATTTTTTTCAGCATTTGGTGGGCATTTATTATCAAATCCAAAATATATGACGTACTGTTTTAGTGTGAATACATATATATGCTTTTTATGAAATTTTGTTTTTGATTCTCGCTAGAATTACAGATAGAATCACAGGCAGTTCAATGTCTTTGTTTAATTCAATATAAATTGTATAAACATGCTCTACTATGAGTTAGTTATTGTGCTGTGGTTTTAGTTGTTGTGCTGCGAGCCATTTGGGTGCCCTAAGCCGAAATGCTCCGTGGTGCCCCCATACCCCCATGCCCCCAACACACTTTGAATGTGCAAACAGGATCTGATGGCTGTAATGCAACCTTAAGGTGATTAATTCAGATTTAGTTTTAAATATATTGTTGCATACATCGCAATCTATAGTATTATAACTGTACAACTTTCAATAATCTGGTGCATTTTTGATTGCAAACTCATTACTATTTATTTAATTATGAGGACCGCCCCGCAGCCCCTACATTTTCTTGCTCCGCCCCATCTCCAACATCAACCGAAGCTCTTCTCCTGCTCTTCTGCAGATCAGATCAAACTACCGACAATTTCTGTTGCATTTACAAAAACACGATTTAGACATTTGTAAGAAGTTGAACCATTTTGGCTTCGCGCATGCCACGATGTAAGCTCCCGGATCACCACGGCAGCTCGACAGATCTTGTTATATTTTTTCTGTTTCACGGTTTCTAATTCAATATGAGGCCAATTTTTATCATCCAAACTAAAGCCTGGCCGTTTTGCTCCTTGTGGTTGGTGGAACGTATGTAAAGTCTAAACCTCTCACAACTGTGCCCCTGACCTGTCTGCGTCCGTTTAAACTGTTGATTTTGCCATCTTAAATTCAATATGGAGAGAGCGTGGCGACCCTTGAGTCCTTGAGTCCTTGTGAGTTTTGAATTGATAAAGAACTAAAGACAGAGTAGGTCTACTGTAGGCTCCCTTTTTAATTACAAAAGTAACAGTTCAGCTGCTGCACAAATAGCCTATTCAATCCAAACTGCCGTGTCAGGTTGGTGCCCCTCGAGCACTGCGTGTTATGTGTGTAATGGGTGCGGCGGCCCTGTTTGGTTGTCCATGTAAACTTTTCACTTTGGTAAATTTGATTTGAATATTGTGGCTATTATGCTGTTCATTTACGTAACATTTACATTAAATGTACTGAAATTAACAATCTCTATGGAGACAAGCTGGTGGTACTGGAAGTTACAAGTCAAGTTATGATAAAACATGTTACCTAGAGGACTTCCCACCATATGTTTTAGATCTATAAAGAGACAACTTAACATGACAATGAGCGTCACATGAGGATTTGAAAGATGAAGCTCAGAGAGACGAGAAAGGAGCAAGGTTTGGTTTTGTCCATATGCACACTTTTAGTAAGGTTTATCAGACCCCTTCAAGGCATGACCACTCATAGTAAAGAATTTCAAGGTATTTTTAACAATAAAACACAAATGGAATAAATACAAGACCTACAAGTTTTATGTCATGATGTGGAACATTCAAGGCAAATAAACTCCATGGACACAAACAGGAAGTGGACCCTCAGCTCAATCCATACATTTAACCATGGAGATGTTATTGCGTTGTTTAGAATGTTCAGTATGAAAGTATGACCTATTTCCATGGTGAAAAGAAAAGAAGCCACCAGGCAAAGTTACAGGTCAAATCTGTGGAAAGGCGAGTCTGCTCACAGTAAGATTGCATATTTTTTCCAAGCTATTTTGTAGCGATAAGAACATATATTAGTCAATTTAATAATGCCAGATAGATGGGTCTAATGCCATAATGTGAAACATTTCAAGCAAAGCAATACATTCTCCATGAAGAATAAGCAGGTGGTGGACCCTTCCCCATATACATTATGCTGTGCACCTTCACGGCCTGTTGCAAGTTACTTCCCATTGCCGCATATCTAAAAATCTGTATATATATTTTGTCTACGCTGGTCTTACTTGTATTCCTAACTAAAATCAACTCTGAATAGGCGTATTAGAGCCACTTATAGATGAAAGAAAAAAAATGGGATAGCAAATCGCTAAAAAAAGTAGTAATGTCAAATCAACGTAACAAATGTGTCAGAAAAACCCGCAAATCTGCAAAAAAAAAAAAAAAAAACAATTGTATAAATGATTGTGTATGTGGATTGTTGGAAGTTAGTGGTTGTGGATGGCACTTACAGGAGGAATAATGACTTATGGCTATAAAGATCAACCTTTGTGTGACTTTTGCCTCTGGTAAACTACAATTATATAGTTTATGACTGAGATTTCAGCCAATTTCTGTTTCTATTCTTTGGACTGTGAGGTAAGTTATCTGACGTGGGGAATATGCGGCGAACAGTAGTGGAAGGCATGAATGTGTTGAAGATCTACATTTGGACTCACCAAGTTGAAATATTCAATTCATTATGGGCCGTTTCCAAACTGTGTCCTCTGTTGTGTCGACATTTGTCTGTAAATGCACTGCACCGCTACAATAACAAGACCGAACCCACACACACGCCACAGTTTAGACCAATCTTAGTTTGTGTCTTATAATAACTGATGAGGGACAGCCTCTGCGGTCTCTGCTGCTCTGGTCTGATCGGTGGGATCTGAAATGATCAAAAAGAAGCAAATATGTGAGAAAAAAGTCTCAGATTTGCATCTTTAAAAAGTCGTAAATTTGCTTGTTTTTTTTCTCACTAATGTGATTAGAATTTTCTGTCCTATTTATTTATATTTTTTCATCTATCGTGGCCCCTACTACTCCAACATTTCACCACAGCTGTTACATTTCCTCACATTTCATATCAACAGACCAGATTGAGGCACAAATTCATTTAGCAAATGTTGCATTAGTCTTGGCTTGTCTCTAATATTGATCCTAATATCCGCAGCTCTCTCATTTGGGCCGGCATTCATAACATGTGCCGTGACATCTCCAGGCTGCACTGTGGCGCTGGGTGTTACCGCGGTGACAGGACCTAAAGATCTCCTCTGACAAAGTGGATAACCCTCCCAGATAGAGTGGCAGTGAAGCATAATTTGCCAATAAGTCTCCATATTTGGCCAGGCTTAGTCAGCAGTAGCCCGCAGCCATCAATCCAATCCCACATGCAAAAGAGAGAGCGGGAGTAAAAGAGAGAGGAGCATGTGACACTGATAGGGAAGCGATCGAGGAGACATGTGACTGCCTCAGGACCAGGAAACGATGTGTGGGTCTCTGTAGTTTTATGTTTTAGTAAATGTTCAGTTCATTTAGAGGATAAAACATTAGTTAAAGGACAGTTCATATTCTCCGTACATTCAAATGAAATGATGAATTTGAGGCTTGAGAAAAAGAGAAAAAAAAGGCAGATCATTTTACATTCATTCATTCATTTTCTACTGCTTGTTCCCATTAGGGGTCGCGGGTGATGCATTTGGTGATGCATATACAATGCAATCGTACCACGATACAGAGAGAATACATATTATTTCATTGAATATAATTTGTGTGTTTACTGTAGTGTGTTAAATTTGCAATAATTGTAGAGGTCAGTGTAATCCCTCATTCATCCAGGAGTGTTCCATCAGAGAAAAAGATGATGAAGTGATGAAAGTTGAAATGTCTTGAATTTCAAAACAGTGTCGAAATGACTACACTTATTCATTTCTACAATCATTACGCCGGTATAATCTTAGGCTATACATCTTTATTAGAGAAACTGAATAAAAATGAGTAATATGTTTGTTGAAGCTGTGATTACATAACAAAAATATATAAATATTGTTAGAAATTGACACATTTCAAATGTATATATTATAGAGATATGGCGGCTATTGCCCTTAAATCTCAAGCAATATCTCAATATTTAGTTTGGGCCAATCAGTGGCCTAAAGAATATGCATAAAGCTTTATTTGTACACTTTAGTGCGTAGAAGGCACCACAAAAAACTTGACTATACAGCTCTCTTATCCAGTTTGCAGTAAAACAGGGCTGTGGGTGAGTTTTTGTAAATTCAGATGATTTAGTTTGGGAAAAACAATCAAAATTGGCCCTACACATCAACCCAAAAATATTGGCAAAGCTTATCGGCCATTGCTTTCTCTGGAGTCTAAACAATCTGCATCGGCCATGAATCAGTCCATTTTCTTTCATTTGTTTGAGTTCTTCCTGCGATCTGCGTCAGTGTCCGGAGGTTGCGGAGAGAGTGCGCTGCTGGTGGTTGCATCAAAGGTCACTCGCTGCTCTGACAGTCTTCTCAAACAGACGGGAAAGACATAAGCTCAACCCGACATGCGCTCTGCCCATCAACACAAGCAAATACCTCACATACTGAGAAAGAGAGGGAAAGATGGACAGAAGAGAGGGAACAGAGAAGAAAAGGGAAAGAGAGAAGAATGTCAGAGTAAAACAGCCTTGAACTTGGAGAGTAAAACCTTGAACTTGGTTGAGAGTGCAGAGAGCAGTAGAAGGTTTCAACAACCTAAATTATAATAAAACAACAAAATTGTTCAAGCAGCATAATTATTTCGGTTGTAAAAAGAGTGTTGGTGATGTCAGGAAAAAATACTGAAATCTTTGTTAGGTCTGGATTTAAAGGAACAAGATTTAGCTTTGTAAAATTCATCAGGAGGAAAAGAATAATGATATTTGGTAATAAAAGGTGTTTTATTGTGATTATAATGATGATTATTGTAATTTTTCAATCAAATTGCCTTTCTATACTTTTGCTTCAGCGCAGTAAGCTAAATATATATATTAAAAAAATACAAATAAATGCTAACAATAATGTGTTGTTTCAAATATCAGTCAGACAGAGCATCTTAAGTTTCCTTCAATTGTCAAAGGACATTTCTCTGCAGTTTTATTTTTGCTTTCTGGACATTTTTGTTTCGGGCTCACTGCCATTTTAATTCATCAAGCACATTATAGATCGTGGGAGATCAGCCCACCTGGAAACTGCAATAGCGCTGGTATTTTTAAGGAATTAATTACTTATATTCCTAGAGTGCATGCTAGCCAAAAATATGCTTGACATTATGAAAGAAGCTATCCAGTTTGATAATGGCTTCCGGATGGCGGTCAAAAAGGTCAATTTTCAAAAACAGTAGTACTATACCTTTGGATGACTTCTCCACAAGGCACGTTTATTTATCGAGCACAATTTTGTACACAAGACAATTCATAGTGCTTCACACAACAGGGAAAAAATGCATTAAAAAATCATAAAACAGATAAAGACATGAAAGAGACAAGTACAAGTAAAATAAATTCAGTAATTTGCACAGCTAAATAAAATTATTTTTTAGCCTAGATTTGAACATTTTCAGAGTAGAGGCCTGTCTCACAAAAAGACTGCAAAAAGACATAAAACAGAAATGCTGAGTGAGATGTACTTTGGTGCTAGGCCATGGAGAGACTTGTACACACACATAGCAGCTTTAAAGTCTATTCTCTGAGCCACAGGGAGCCAGTGCAGAGACCTGAGCACAGGACTAATGTGATTGTACTTCCTGGTTCTAGTCAGGACCCGAGCAGCAGCTTAAGTACATTGGGAGTAGGTGGCATCAGCCCTCCTGTACGGTGTGGTCAGCTGGAACAGCTGCATCACAGAGAGGGAGAGGAGGAAGAGGGACAAAGTTATCAAGAAGTCCAGCTCCGTCCTGGGCTGTGCTCTGGACTCTGTGCAGGAGGTGGGGGACAGAAGGGTCCTGGCTAAACTCACGTCTATGCTGGACCATGAGTCTCACCCCCTTCCGGGTCGCGGGGGCAGCAGTCTAAGCAGGGACTCAAAGACTCCCCTCACCCCAGACATTTCCTCCAACTCCTTCGGGGGTTCCCAAGGCGTTCCCAGGCCAGCCGGGAGACATAGTCCCTCCAGCGCGTCCTGGGTCTTCCCGGTGGGACATGCCCGAAACACCTCCCCAGGGAGTCGCCCAGGTGGCATCCGGAACAGATGCCCGAGCCACCTCAGCTGGCTCCTCCCGACGTGGAGGAGCAGTAATCATGTACTGTTATAATCATGGACAATACTGTGACATAATGTCAGTCATCCCTGGTGCAATGTTTTCTATCCATATAACAGCTGTATATAAGTGTGATTTTTAATTTTAAGTTATTTGTAAGTTATTTGTTTTTCTTATTATACTTCTGTTCCTAATCTATGTTTACGTACCTAATTTTTCCCACTGTGGGACAAATAAAGATAATCTTATCTTATTTTAACAGGTTTTAACGGGAAAACACAGCATTTAAAGGAACATGCACATATACAACTTTGCACTGGCACTATTTCACTTCGGCGTTAGATATTTCTCTCTCTCTCTCTCTCTTTTTAATTTACAGTTTTACAGCTGTTGCGACTCAGAATTATTACACGCCTTATGTTTGACATGCAGTTGCACTTTGATACCTGTGCCATACAGACCTTTTAGATCTAATCTCTGCTGTTGGCAAAGGGTACGGGGAAAACAGAACAGAGATTATGTAGTGTTTTGTTCACCAACACAAGAGACTTCCTACACATCACACAATATTTCTCTCGATTTACTCGATTTAATTTATTTACCACTGCAGGCATCATGAAGGGTAGTGACAAAAAAAGACTATATTCATACAGTAACCTTAGAGAGGGCTTATATTTTCACACACTAAGATTTACTTTTGTCTCTTATTTTTACATCTATGCTTGAAATATCTACCATAGTTTGCATATTGATTAGCGAATAAAAAAAAAAAAGTAGTAGCAACAAGCATTATGTTGTAGCTGTAAATTGGTAAATTAATAGTATTAAGAATATTAGGTGACCTTTTTGTTTTGTGCTGTCAATTACGTAAGGCAGTTATCCGGAAACTGATTATGCAAAATTTACTTTTTTTGAGCTTTTAGCCATGTTAAATTGATGTCCCCAAAACCACACCTGGAGTTGTATTGTGCTTTATTCACAGTTTAATTAATCCTGTTAATGAGGTCGTCTTCTTTGAGCTCTCAGGGGAAAAAAAAGATTGTTGCACAACTTGTAAAAATGAGTAATTCTCCTGTGCACTTTTAAACCATCACTGGATTTGTTTTGCCGTCAAATTGTGTTAACAATGAACAGCATAGCATTCACGTTTCCTAAGGGCTTCGTTTATTTATTGTTTAATTGTCCATTCCCACGGCTGAGTTTTCTAAAGGTAAATGTTATTTTAAAGTTAGAAAATGTAAAATGCTTATCTCACTGTGACCAAAAACATGTTTAAAAGACAATAAAAAACAAATGGATGCATAATATGTCAATTTTAATAATAATCATAGTAGTAGTTGTTGTTCTGAAGGACTATCAAACAACTGGGGTAAAACTATATCAATGCCATAGATATAGATAAGCTCCTTTATCTCGTCACGGGTCCTGCACAAAGATAAACTTTTACCTCTTTGACTATATTTAAGACTTTCCACTTAAAATTGCCAATGTCCTTTCTGGAACTACCTTTCTAAAACATACAAGTTGTTGCTGCATCACAATGGTTGCGTATAATTGATTCCTCCAGTGATCATAAATCTTCCCCATTTGCAAGGGTTTATGGGAAAATGCTGAGTGCCTCCTCTCGCCTCTGTCGTATAAAGACACAAGGATTCATGCCTCTTCATTTTACCACTGGCTATATTACATGTTTTGTTTGTTTTCTCAGCGAGGGCCTCTCTAGTAACCATAACTCAATGGCCCCCTGTGGCTGACAGGCAGTGGTGCAGCATGCAGTTGCCAGAATGTGATTGAAAAAAGCTACACAAATGTTTTTTTTTTTAAGTTTATTGTTATTTAACTTAAGTCAGTTGCTGAGCATTCAAGTATCAGCTCTATATCTGGAATTCTGAGATGCAGTGTTGGTCAGTAACTAAAGTATTCTGATATTGTCTCAATTTCTTTGATGTTCAAAATACAGTTACTTTCCTAATACCAAAGGAATAGATAATTTAGTCTTTAAAATGCATTGTATTCGTAAGAAAACTAGAAAACACAGCTCTTGCAGTCTGTGCATGTGTGATTTTCCTTCTCTACAGAGATAAATAAATGTTCAAGAAACGAGCAAGCAACTTTAAGCTTGTTTTGAATTATATGTACCGTTTTTTACACTATACCATAATTTAACTCAGTGTGAAAGTCTTAGAATACAGTGCACTGATTGGCCAGGTAATGGAGGACACAACAAAATACAGTTTAATGCTCTAATTCATTCTCCTGACCATGGCAAGTTGTTGCATTAAACTAAAAAAGTTCTTTTGTTGAGTTACTAAATGGTCCACAATGAATAGAACTAAAAAAATAAATAAAAAAACCCTTTCAACCTCACTTTTGCTTTTACACAATGTCAGTTGAAAAGAGCACTTAGTGTGAGCACTTTGTCTTTGTGTTCAATGTTACAGACTTTCAACTGGATATAATAAGAGTAGCTTTGTATTATAAACCGAATTCTAAAAAAAAATTCAACTATAATATTAGTATTGTAACATTAGTAGTAGTAATAGTAGAAGTAGTAGTTGTGGTATTGAGGTAGGCAGTACATCAAAATGATTAATTAAGATCATATTTGAATGTTGAAAAAAATGCCAAATTTGATTATCAGGTATTTTGTTTATAGTAAGAGAATCTACAAATATAATATATAGATAATTATACCTCAACAAATGCATTTAAAGACATGTTCCCAATGTGTGTTGGACTCTGGACTCTTGGTCACCTGTCTGTACATTGTTTTTAATGACAGAATTTCAAGGTGCAGTCAGGGGTCGGAGGGGGTCCGGTTTGGGGACCACATGATCTCATCTCTGCTCTTTGCAGACGATGTTGTCCTGATGGCTCCATCAAACCTGGACCTGCAACAGGTACTGGGACGGTATGCAGCCGAGTGTGAAGCAGCTGGGATGAGAATCAGCACCTCCAAATCAGAGGCCATGGTTCTCGACCGGAAAAAGGTGGCTTGTGATGCGGTCGCTGCATCGGACTGTTGTGGTGAAGAAGGAGATGAGTCGAAAGACAAGGCTCTCGATTTACCAGCCAATCTACGTTCCTACCCTCACCTATGGTCATGAGCTTTGGGTAATGGCTGGGCGCTCCCTTAGAAATAGGTGAGGAGCTCAGTCACACGGGAGAAGCTCGGAGTAGAGCCGTTGCTCCTCCATGTCCATGTCTGAGGTTGCTCGGGTATCTGTTCTGGATGCCTGGGGAGGTGTTCCTGGCATGTCCCACCTTCCTGGTGGGACATGTCTTCCCCGAGTCTTCAAGCCCCGGGGAAGACTCAGGTCACGCTGGAGGGACTATGTTTCTCGGCTGGCCTGGGAACGCCTCAGGATCCCCCCAGAGGAGCTGGAGGAAGTATCTGGGAAGAGGGAAGTCTGGGAGTCCCTGCTTGGACTGCTGTCCCCGGATAAGCGGAAGAAGATGGATGGATGGACATGTTTAACACATTTCTGTTGGATTGACGTAATATTGTCTGAATATCGGTTGGGACACTACAAAAAATATGTACAATTTTGTCAATATTGCCCATCCCTAAGTTATGGTCATATTGTAGGGGTAGATCAGCTTCAAGCATTTTTATATTTTATGCATGAAGTACAATATTTGGATATAAGAAGTGGTACTAAAGGTTTATCATTCAGCATTAAGGTTCATTACAGGAAAGGATACAGAACTCACCACTGAGAATTATATTCTAAAGTAGAATGGCAATCAGAACAGCACTGCCTTTTGTTTGTGTATAAAGCTCTAGTTGGCATTTTGCCTGATTATTTATCAAGTTTATTGCACATCAGATCAGGTATTCACAGTTTGAGGACATTTTTATATTACAATCCCATCGTTTTAACACAGAGACAGGAACAAAGGCTTTCAACAACTTTGCTCTCTCCCTGTGGAACAAAACACAGAGACTTTTTAAATGAAATCATTTTATCATAAGCCTTTAATGATTTTAAAGCACTGGTTAAGAACCACCCGCAGTGCCGATGCACTTGTTTTATATAATTTTATATCGTATTGTATGTATAAATGTGTTTTTATGAATTGGTTAATTTTCTTGAATATTTTATTTGTGCTTTAGTATCCTGTGTTTGTTTGTTGTTTATTTTGTGTTGTGTTTTAACAGGTTACCCATGAAAAAGAGAACTTTTCTCATTGGGTTTTCCCTGTATAAATAAATAAAATGAATGAATAAAAAATGTAATAAATGGAGTACTAGCAGCAATGGCAGTAGTGGTCGAGGTTGTAGTAGTAGTTTATTTTGAAACAAGGATGTGAACTACTGGATTTGTTTTATTGTGCATTGAAAGCGTAGCAACACAGAGCAAGCTGACTATTATTTCAGTTTAAATGTTAAGGTTTAAAGTGTTGAAAAGTGAACAAAAAGAGAGTGATTGTTAAACTTACACCCGCCTGCCAAAGAGCAAATCTTCAAATCGTCCTTTTAATTGACTACCAGAGCCATCTCGTCGTGGGTCCACTCGGGCAGGTTTAATAGAGAAGAGATGTCAGGATCCAAGATTGGTCTTCTCAAACGCTCCTTCGGGTACACTGAGAGCCGGAGGAGTCAATGTGTCTCCAATTCAAAAGATAGGACTGTCGTGGGTGAAGATAGGGCCGTGGAGGGGAAGAGAGAGAAGGCACTTTCCAATAATGGACTCTCCGATTGGCGGTTGAAAAAGGGCTGCTAGTGGAGGAATCAGAAAGCATCTAGTTTAGCTCTGGAGGCAGCTTGTTAGACAAAGACGGTGTCAAATACTATCAAATATTATGATAGGGGACACATAAGATAATGGCAATTGAAGAGAAAGATAAAATCAGTGTTAAAAGGTTTAAGCTCGCACGTCTATGCATTTGCAAGGGTGAAAATAGGGGGATGTACTCGATGTACCTGAAGTCAAATCTGTTTTGCCCAGTACATATATATTGTGAAAAGCAGTTACCATGCTCAGAATGCAACAGGTACATTAGCTATAAACTTGGGTCACTGCTCTGTTTTTCTTTACCTTTTTACCTCTATTTAACCATAATCCACCTGACCCGATGAAGCAGATAAATTACAGTATGTCTCTAAACAAATTGAATCTAATGTTTACAGCAATTACTTTAAAGAAGAAAGGACTGTGGTTTGAGATCATTAGACGTAACTTTTTGTCCTACTTCAGTCAAATAATAACAAAACATTCTCATCTGCTTTTGCTTCTGCCTGTAATAATGAGGTGTTGCATGCTTTTCCTTCCAGCGATCACGCGAAAGAGCTCAAATAGAACCGGACAATAAGACAACCAAAAACGAATTGTTGTCTAATCCCTATGATTACCGGTAAACGTGTTAGTGCGGAAACACAAATACTTTTTTGTGTGAGTGACAAATGAATCCAACCAATCACAGAGACATGTGCACTTCCATCAGGTATGAATAATGACCAGACTAAAATCTAAAATCATGCTCTTGGCTCTAGAAAATGGTGACAAAGAGGTCAAAACCCATTCCTTTCTAACCATGTTCTAACTTGAAGAAAACTCTTTTTATGTAACCGAATGTATACAACGTATAGCTTCATATTTGGATCATCTCGGCTCCTTTGCTAAAGTCCTTGCCGAATAACCCCTGATCCTCGACTATACGCGCACACAGTTAGTGCCTCTAATCCTGCAGGTTGATAATGAGAGCTCAACCTCAATGATACATCAACCCAACGGAGGAACTTAACAGCAAAGGCATCATTCTTCATCGCTAAACGCTGACACTTTTATTACCCCCGCTTTTCTCCGGATCCCTATTTATAGCCGGAGCGATGGCTGCTGTCCACATTGGGAGAGCAGAGGTTGGCGCTGTAGCACACTCCGCAGTTACCCGTTAGATTTAGGGCCACGCAGGTGAGAGAAAAAAGCCTTGTGAGCTCTTTGCTTATAAAGAAAAAGCAATATACTAAGGAAGGCAGGAGGTGCTCTTTTACAGTCATGAATAAAAATGGACCCAAGCAGCAGCCATACATCTTAGTTTGCATTCTGAGCGTTTTGTGAAATGGTCAATTTGAGAAAAAGAAATTGTTTTTTTTGGTTTTTTTTTGCAGTGAGCTCCTGCACACAAGGCATAACTTTATGAGTCCCTGTTTGTCAATGATGGTAATTGCAAGATTATCCTAATTTCACAAACATTGTCCCTGATGGCTGCCTTGAGACATTTACTACAATCCTATGTAATAAAAGTATTCTTCAGCAGATCAGCAGGACCACTTTTCCTTCCTGGCACTACTTTTGAAAGGTAATGATTGCAGACAGGGAGTACCCGACAATAGCTTCAACTATTTTCAGCTTTTTTTTTTAACTTAAAGTTTGGGAACAATAAAGCATAGAGAATTCTCAACACATTCATCATCAGGTCACAAATAAGAAGCATACAGTATTAAAGACACATCACAACAAAAGGAAAAAAGCTATGTGGCCTGCACCCATCCGTTACTGTTCAGTGAGGCGTTTTGGCGCAAAGGATTTTTTAATTAATTTCTTATGGGCAAGTGGGACTCTTTAGTGCCTGCCCGATGGTAACAGTTTGAAGGAATTATTATATTGGCATACTGTATCAACTTAGTCACATATTAAGGTAAGAAAATCCCATCCAAAATAAGGTTGTTCTAGACCAGGGGTCACCAACCTGTCAATCACGATCGACCGGTCGATCTCAGAGGAAGTGGGCATCATTCCCAAAGCCCTTTTTAATATATGAAGTCGATTGTCGGGTCCACAAGTGATCGTTGATAAATGCACTGAACAACCAGTTCATTATACATGGAGGTCCACAGTAGTGTGAGTGAAACTATCAGCTCGAGTGCGGCAGCAGGACTACTCCGCTGTCGGAGCTGGAGCGCACACCAGCCACTCGAGCGAGTGCGAGCCCACAGCGCAAGCCCACATCGGAACTGCAGAACTCAAGCATGCAAAGGAAGGAGGAAAGAGAGCAAGCGAAGAAGAGGAGGAGACAGATAGTGGCGTAGCGAGTTCACACAGTTTTTGCATGTCTCAAAGCAGTTTGTTGCAAAAAGGAAAGTTGATTTCATCAAAATCTCAAGTAAGATGTGGATAAGCTTAAACTTCTATTAATATGCCTATTTAGTTGTGGCAATTATATATTATTTAATAAAAAATAGCAACTGTAGGCAACTGAATTACAATATTTCTTATAATTAACACATTTTCCTATTTTATATTACAGGTTTACATTTTAATAAAAGCCTATTAAATTATATTTTGTATGCTGTGTTTCTTTATTCTAAAAAAAAAAAAAAACCAAACAATGATAATAAAAATAGAAAAATAAAAAAATCGAAACACAGATATGAGATTGGCTTACATGTGTCCCATGACACGTTAAAATGTGTTTTTTCAATCTCTTCTTTATCTTTGTAACCAAGCATTATGAGATGGTGGGTCGGATTTCAAACAATTCATTTTAGTGAGCATATCAGACGGCTGTAAAAAAAAGTATTTTAGAAGATATGCTTCAGCTCGCCCTGCCACCTTGAGGAATGTGAGGAATGATGCCAAGAAAACAACTGTAACATCCCAAAATGTAATTATTTTGGACTTGTCCAAGATGTCTGATTTTTTTTCATTTACAACATTTTCAAATGTTTGGCCAAATTTGTGATTCCGACACCTTGTTTGTTGATATGCCCGACATATTCAACTTTGTTCAAACATGTTCTGATGTATCTTTATTAGATTTCTTTTTAACTTGGCCTGTTGTTATACATATGTATTCATTGCACTCTCCATTTCTAGGTTCCAGAGAAAAAAGGCAAGATGCTGAAATAACCCCTATGCCATGTCACCCCTGTCATGAATATCTAATGCTGTGGCTTAAGAAAAATGAAACAATGCAGCTATTGAATAGTATCTTAGCAGAGACAATAGCTGAACTTTTTTTATTGGCCTTTCTGAGTAATCTCCGGAGCAGACAGAAGCTCAAGGTCTGGGCCCAGCGGCTCTGATCGAGGTGTTAATAGACCTAATGGCCTAATGCCCGCGTCAATACCAATCTTTTATTTTCTTGAGCTTTCCAGGCCACAAAGCAGATTATAACAACTAAACACTGCAAGACTGAGAGGGTCTTTGCAGCTTTCAACAATGAACAAAGATAACAGCCTAGTTTACCTAATTCACCTCGGCAATTCAATGAGGATATAGTTGACTAATTATTCTCAAAACAGACCATTGATAGGCTCAATATTTAGTCTTTATTCGGATCAAAGTTTAATTATGCTGTTTTTGCTGGTCTTTTCATCATTTACATTCTGTATTTATTTTTCATTTTACAATTCATTTGGCACAAATACAAAACGAGGAGATTAAACTGGGACTAAACCTGGATCAAACCAGTCTGTATCACAACCAAACAAGCACAACACCAAAATGTGTGTGCACAGTATTGAGCACTAAATATTGTAGTTTCAGATAGCTGGTTGATCATATCCTGCATTGTTGAAAAAAAGCATACAGTATATGAACTCAGCTACTTAGTTTTCTATTTCAGTTAAATAAAAAAATAAGAACAATGGGGAATCAACTCCAAACTTTTTCATTTATATTCTTTCTAAACCCTAATTTAAAAATAGATACTTTTAACGGCTACTTCTAGTTCAGCGGGTAAATGTTCATAATATTCACATCAATTCAATTCAATTTATTTGTAACGCCCCAAATCACAAATTACCTCGAGGGCTACAGTGGAAAAAAAACCAGACAACAGAATAAACAATGTTCATAGGGACTTGGTAATGTCCCAGCATCCCGTGTCCTTAGACAGATGTCCCAAGCTCCCCTGTCCTTAGACCCTCCTTCTCGGCCAAGAAAAACTACCAAAACACTTTGGGAAAAAGAAGAAACCTGTAGGAGTTCCACAGTGAAGGAGAGATCCGACTCCCTCGGACGGACAGGCGGACGCGCCTCAATTTGCAGATACACGGTGGAGCTAGACCCACTCAGGAGGAGAACAATTCTTCGAGGCTGATGAAGAACCGTTCATATGGAGTAGAGACCGTTTCTCCAGGCAGACCAGGCAGTTGAGGAGCATCTGGATCCACAGGTCATTGATGTGCCTGTTTCACTCCCGTCAGGGAAGTGGGAGAAAAAGACGGAAAAGCGATGAACAAATTGCAAGTGAAATTAAATATTAAATATTGTTTGATAGAAAAGTAGTAGGAAACAGAGGATAGTGCTCAAGCTGGCATACTTCCCCCAGTATAGTTGCTCCTAGGGCAGCATAGCTGGGAACTGTAGGTTTTTATTTCTGTCCCTAACTGGCCTGACCAGAAGCGATTTCAAAGAGGAACGTTTTAAGCCTGGTCTTAAATGAAGAGACTGTGTCGGCCTCTTTAACATGGACAGGAAGCTGATTCCAGAAAACAGGAGCTTGGTAGCTAAACTCTCTACCTCCTACTGTGCTTTATTTGAATAAATAAATAAATTACAATAGTTAGGTCGACATGGAGAGTCAAATCAATATTAACTATTATTCTCTCTTGACTTTTTAAATGTATCTAACGTCTCAAATCCTGGTTGTTCTTTTATAACCTCTCTATAACCTTGCCATTGTCGGTGCTACTGCTGCACATCTATTATGCATTAATTTGTACTTGCAAAGCTCCAAACTCCCTCCCTCTCTCCCTCCCTCGCTCGCTCACTCGCTCGCTTTAGTATCACGGCCCGGGCTTGTCACAGAGGCCTGGTTTGTACTAAACAGCAGTGAGTTGACACGAGGAAGGAGGCGGGGACTGCATGCTAAGTGCCATCAGTAGACAACTTTCAAAAACATGCTCCTCTGAAGATACAAGAAGAAGGTTTTGCTTTCCTGCTTTCATCTGCGTGAACTGCACACTGTGGCTGTTTGGATGTTTACTTTGACGGTGTGACATTTTACTTTTCTGCAACAATTTCCCTCAAATGTTGTGGGCATTTTGAGGGAAACCTTTTAATACAGTTGTGTGTTCAAATTAATTAGAGCAGAGCGTCTCAAAGTGGGGAGAGCGCCCGATTGGGGGGGCCACAAAGCCGTGGGGACGCAAGATGTTTGGAGAAAAGTACGCACATTACGTGTGACAGATGTTTTTGGAGCGACAGAAAAATATGTATATTTATATAACGTATATAAATATATCTATAGTCTCCACTGTACAATTCACATTTAAGTGAATTTAAGAGGAATGAAAGAGCAGATTCAGGGTGTCAAGTAGGTCCTGTTTGTGTTGTTACGGTTACCACCAGTGTTCGAAAAAAAGAGATTTTGGTTCCACAACCCTGCCATGACTAAAGAGCAGCGTTTTAGGAGAAGTTTGGTGTGTAGTCACTGTTGCACTGCTCCGTGTGTGCTTTAAGAGATGCATTTGGATTCAATGGGGAAATTCAAGCTAGGCGCAGTGCTTATGGGCGTACCCCTGCAGGCGCCACTGCAGGCAAGGACCTAGAGCGGGGTTACAAAAGCAAACCCCAATTTCCTTGTAGCAAATTTTACACAGACTTATGCAGACTTGATCATTTTTCGCTCAGATTCTTCACGCAGCTGACACATCTCTTGCCTCGTTTTCTTCGATAAGAACCTCATGTCTGCAGTGTTTGTTATTCTCCCAGAACTATATTATAGATTGCGATCATTATTTATTATTATTTTTTGGCACATTCTGCACAAGAACTCTATATCCATTTTAATAGGACTGACGCTTTTTATCAAGACTATTCAGACAAACGGTACTTCTGTCCTCCATCAATTCAGTGAGTTGAAAGTGCGATGGTCAAAATTAGAGCGTGAACCAATCCAATCAGGCATTTATCTCCTCTTTCCTTCAAGGCGTTACTGTTTGACCTTTCCTTTCTCTAATTGGTTTATGGAAGTCTCCGAGCAGCTTGGAGACACGGCTCAATAAGTAACGGCTGCCTCAAACATCTCCTTTATTCTCCCATGTGAAGTTTTCACTTGTATCGTCCATGCATGACCAGCGGAAATGTACTCTACTTTAACACGCTATCAAATGTCCCACTCTTTTGAGATTTCTGCGGCTATTTTCACGGTTTTGCTAATCAATCTAGATCAGTTTTATAATTTGTAGATTAAGATCTACTATGAAGTCCTAAAAAGACCAACTGTCCCCAAATGCATGTTGAGTTATGAGTTCATCAAAAGCTGTGTTGTCTTGTCTTCAAATCGTTATAGCAATTCAAATTTTCTGTGGCTTTGAATCAACAAGGGTGCTATTTTTGGTAAATGTGTAGAACAACTGCACATAAGTATTGTGTCCTCCTTTGTTCTGTTCAGTGTTAACCAATGTTTATAGGGGACAGTCTTTATAATCAACATAATCTACCAGTTACCGTGTATCAGTCCCACATGTATGTAACATTGTAAAGAGGGAAAGACATTCAAGCAACACGATTTACCCCTAAACCGGAAGTGCGATTACAACGGAAGAGCCGATCCCTGGAAAAAAAGAGGAAAAAGTGGACGGAATAAGGTCAAAACCCATAATTAACACAGAAAATAAAAAAGAAAGAAAGCAAATTTGAAAGCATATTACAATTTGATGAACTAAATAATGTTCTCTGATATTCCATTGTAGCTAATATGGTTCTAATTATTACCTTTAACATTAAACCAATCAAATCAATTTAATTCATGATATCCATACGTTATTTTGTCCCATCAGCTCTGTGGCTGTCACCTGCTCTGGACATCTTTCTCAGATATCCATTTTGCGACCGTAGCTTGTCTATGTATGCACTAGCTGTTTACCAACCAAACACTCGGTTCAGTTGTTCATTTGATTCAATCTTATGTTTGCCAATAACCAAATGCTCCGCCAGTCTCCAGGCAAAGTGTCTGTTTTGAGCATTTTCAATCAGAACATCCCTAATCTAGAAACCCTTCGTTCAGGTATTGCAGTTTACGCAGACAATGTTTTCTCCCCAAACCTCCCTGCAGAGTGTCTTATCTCTGCGCTTCTTATCTCGGAACACTTTCAGCAACCTTTATCTGGGCTTTCTGTGTTTTTGTGGCTTGTTTTTATGAAGACTGAGGACACCCTTGCCACTACACGCACAGAGAATGCTTGTAGTCCGAATAAAGTCTGATTTCTGACCACTTTTGTCCCCATCTACAATCAAGTCAAAAAGGCCAAAAAATGCGTACGAGGGACGTCTCTTGATTTCAACATATAATGACAGCTTTATATTTGGTAGGAAACAAATGATTTACCACAATTCTTTCAGACGTTAGAAAATGCATTAGCTCTATTGAGCACATAGGCTACAGTCGGTTTTACTTTGCTCAGAACAATGAAACACAAGCAGCAGCAGTGCTGAGGGAGTACGGACCATTATTTGTGTCATTGCTGTGTGAGTAAACTTCAAAACAATATTTTCCTAGCTGTTTCCTACCTTTCAGTTAATACCTCTTCTAGCGTTGTCGGTGTGCACTGTATGCACTCAGCAGACCGCTGTTCTACGGTTGTGTTCTACGATCTTTAAGTAGCTCTTTAGAACTTAAAGTGATGTATCTACTGAGAAAACCACACATCATTTTCCATCAATCAGATTTTGTGCTAGAACTCCATCTACTGGCAATTACCATAAGAAAATAGACAAAAGCTAGCTTGCCCCAATATGCTAATGATCTTGGCACGCAGTTGTGAGGAATGAAATCTGATTTGAAATGCGCAAAATTAGTCTGGAAATTATTTATGTACTTAAAAACAGTGCAGAAGACCTCCGATCTCCACCTATGATGTCACAAAACTGGGGAATTTGAAATTTAGAGTTTTTTGAGGCTCAAACGGAAAAGGACTAAACTGGATTCATTAAACTGTGTGAATGAAGCTAAATTCACAACTCCAAATATGTTTTTGGTGAGGGAACAATGGTTAAAAGCTAAAAATAAAAAAATAAAAATAAGGCAATTTTGCATACTTTGTGTCTTTAAGATCAAAGTAGGGCACTCTTTTTACCTCCAGGTTTTCCCACTGAGCTTGACTGTCTCCTCCTCTCTCAGCCCGTAGATGGATTTTGGAGACACGTCACTTCGGATGTCTCAGTGGAGGAACATCAGACAACACCGGTGTCAAAATGAATCACTCTATAAAACACATGTTACCAACTTGTTTACTGGATGTTGCCCACTGCTCTCTGCCCCTGACCGGGACTGTCCCAGGAAGGAAGGTGACAGATGGAGACACGTAGGGGACGGTGTGGAACTAAAGCGTGATGATTGTTACCGCTCTGACAGGCTGCACTTTACTTCTGTCTGTTGGGAGTACAGGCAGAAATGGACTTCACTACATGGACTTCTGTTATGACGATGGTTCTGCTGACAAGTAAATAAATGATACCGTTCCATAACACATTATTTAACAGACATTGTGTCAACTGTGAGGTATATAGGCTGCAAATTCCACTCCCGAATGTCTTTCTAGTAGTTCTGTGTGGATGGGTTAGAAAATAAAGCAAGAATCCTTAAAGACATTGCTGATCAAATTTGGAGTTTACCGTAATGTTTTTGTGGCAAGCAGTAGTAAGTAGCGAGTGCTTGGGCCATTTGTGTAATGTACAAATGTTGCATCCCATTTGGAGGGCCCGTTTTGCCTTTTTTTTTAATTCAATTTCGTATATATATATATTATTTATTTATTTATTTTCTATAATAAATACCCCAAAAGATAATCAAGAATTGCTAGATCAATGACTAGGCCCTTGAATTAGCTTTTTCACAACAAATATCTGAATATCAGTGGTTTTATCTTTGATTTGAATTGCTCTCATATATGTCTGAAACATATAGGCCTATAAAATGTCGAGATGTCTGAAACTCAGCAACTGATCTTGGCAAGAAGCATATTCTGGCTTCAGCAATAAAACTCATGCCATAGCCAAAAACACACGAAACATCGGGCCTAACTTATTTCTACTGTATACAAAAAATAGTATAGAAGACTTCTTCTCTAATCAGAAATATACAGAATCTACTCTGAAACGCTCTCACCTGATCAAAGTATCAAACCTGCCAAACTACAATGCCACCGTGCCTGGAGGTGAAAGCAGATTGTGGATCAACTGTGATTTTAAGATGGAGGCATGCTAATGGAAGTCTCCAGGAGCAACTTTACTTTACTATCTCTGAGTACTGGCTCCCGTCCAGCCGTAATACTGTAACTATCATGAAAGAGTCTAATCAAATCACAATTATAAAATAATGAGTTCTCCAGCGGAAAGGACAAATGTCTTCTGACAAAGCTGGGTTTTTACATCAGCTCATTTTTGCAGTCCACCCAAGCATGTCTTTTCCATCTAAATCCCCCTCACTATTCCACATTCAATCAAATATTTACTCAAGGCATTAGGCAAAATCTCTCTTCTTAAAGTCTTATTGGTTACTTTGAATTAACTTCAAAGAATCAGACAATTGGTACGTGACAGCCTTAGACAATTAATGTGTGGCCTCAGACAAGGATTTTTCTTTTTCGCACAAATTGTTCTTGACTAAAAAGGGAAACTCGACTTTCATGAGCGCATGTTATGATGTTGTTTTCTGATCACACACAAACGTCATATTCATTTTTCAAGCATATTTGTTCAGAAAATTATGTCTGCGATTATTTAGTTAAATTGTAACCTATTGTTGTTCTCATCATTTCAGCTTTTACATTACTTTCCCCTTGAGGCACAGTAAACTTCTGTTGTGCCTGTTTTTTTTTAATCTATTGTCCACAAATCCTCATTCCTCATTCCTTAATTTGATTTACTAGCCCATCACATTTGCAGTCGCTTGACCGGTCGTCACTGAAACTTAAGTATTTGCATTATTTGGGCCTGGACCTTACTTATAGCTAGCATGTGAAGGGTGTCCAAAAGTATTTAATAACACCAGAATAAAGCATCATTCATCCCCTTTAAAAATGAGCCACAGGGGCATAAATGATCCCCCCTTGCACACTCGATCAGTCAGGTAGAAGGCATAACAGTAATGGATGGTGCCGCTCGCCAAGGCCTCTGCAAACCCAGCACTGTCACAGCAGATGTCCATGTAAGCGGCCCTCCAGCCATCAGCGAGCCGAGCCAAGCATGGATCAGGTGCTTGATGGATAACATAATGTCTCTGAAAGGACAACATATTGCAATTTTAATTATAGCTGGTTCACTTCTGAGGCTTTTAGCGCTGGGGTAGTGTCTGACGTTAGGTATACACACAAACCGGGGATAAGCCGGTGCGCAGACACGTGAGGAGCGACTGTGCACTTCAAGGGCCCTGAAAGCTTATTTTTGAAGCTTTTCAGTTTTTGTATTTCTCACTTTTGTTTGTCGTAGAATTGGACAAAGTGACAGGATAAAACAACTGTACTAATTTGGTGTTGAGCGATGGCGGCGCACCGGCTATGACTGGACAATATATTGCAAAATAACATGAACGCGATTCCAATTTTTCATGACACTAAACATGGCAATAACAAGAAGATCTTTAATTGCTGCTATTAATACAATACAGAACTATATTTGAAAATTAGTCCAAAAGCCAGTCTGAACCACAAAAACAGGTGTGTTGCAATTTGTTCTTTTGGTGTTAGTATGAAGCATAGTGATCTATAAGTGATGGAAAAAAATGTCCGTTGCAAACCAGTTACCAACAGATGGCATAGACATTAATCCAAGGGTTTAAATGGCCAGTCATTTGCAGAATTTATTTTATTATAAAAAAAATCTATCAGTTTAAAAAAAAAGAAGTGAATACGTGCACGTTGTCAGTTTTTTTTGTTGTTGAAAAATAGCCAAATAAAGTTGTTTGTAAGTCATTGAAGCAAGTGTCCTGACTGAAAAGAATAAAAGTGTCTCCTGGCGAACCCCATGATGTTTCCAAGAAATCCTCTTAGAAGAAAAGAAATTGGAAGCTTAAAATGTGAATGAGGCTTATTGTTGGGTTTATTCTGGCTTCTTATCATGGCTGCAGGCTCTAAACACCCATTTCCAATTCAAATCTGGCAAGGCGCTGGTTTGATGTTAGTATTTTTGTTGCCTCTGTCTTGGTTAGTTTTTATATTATCAGCAAAAAAACCAAGGAAATCATGAATTATGTATCACTAAAAGAAGAAGAATTTGATGTCCGTCATGGCTGATTTTTTTTTTTTTCTTTGTGATTGAGATTTTTGTTTGCTTCAGTCTGGAAACTCCATTTCTTTGATTCATGGATGTCATAATTAGGATGCAACGGTGGCTTAGTTGGTAAGAATGTGCCAATGAAATTAAATAATTAAAGGTTTTTTTTTTAACTTTCTTTTCATAGAACTTTGTGTTTTTTGAGCTGGTGGCTGGCAAAATTGCTCCTGTTAATATGACAATTGTGAAGGTTGATCGGATTAATGGTTAAACAAACATCCTTTCAATGATGTATTGATGATGAATTTTAAAAGGCAGGGGAGTGCATCACGGGCAAACAGTAATCAAGATTGTGACGGATTCAGTCGTTAATCAGCTGCCTCTGCTGTCTTCATGTCATGTACCTCTCAGTCAACCGCCAATGACACGCCGCGGGTACAATCTCTCCCCCTTTTCTCAACTGCACTGCCACCAAATGGAAATTACCGACATGAAATGAGAGAGAGGAGAGGAAAGTATATGTAAAGTGAAAATGACAGACTCTAACTAATTCTGTCGCTCGTTTCTGAATCAAGAGCAATATGTCTTCCTAATCAGAAATGACGTGCCTGCAGTAATGGGGGGGGGGGGGGGGGGTGAGTGGATTCGAGACGCAGAAGTAGGAGAAGTGGAGATATTTCTGATTAGATGAAACCGAGCTGCAGAAGGATGCATTTAGACTTTTCAACTGTCAGGCCGATTCACATTTTTAGAGCAAGTCAAGATTATTGAGCTAACTAAGTGCAGTGTGGGTTCCAGGGCCTGGGGGAAAGTAGATCAGCTTGTGAAAGAATATGAACTTTGGAAGCCAAGCCGCAGACAAAAATCAGTTTTTCAAGTTTAATAGAAGCTACGGTCAATCTATCTATCACTACTGTCAGCATCTGTCTTGTTATACATTGGAATTGATATAATGTACATACAAGAACTGTACTTTTGACCTGAAGTCAGGTCGGGCCCGGGCCCACATTTTCCCGCTCTGTTGTCCTGTAGGATTCGAAATCCCATTTCCGGTTCCAGTTTTCAAAAGATTCAACTTTGGTTGATACATAACAAACAAGTTCTTTCGTCGCTATTTTGAAACACCTTCCTTCCTAAATCCGAGTGTGACTGTGTGTTCACTTGAAAACAATTGTTGGATTTCTCATATGACAATTTCTACTTATTTGTTCTTCTGACTAGATTCACAATCTACCTTTCAAAATCCCATTACCTGGTGACCCACTCAGCCTCTTATAACACCAATTTGTTTTTCACACTCATTTGCAGTAAGTGACCAAAATCATTGCCCAAATCATTGTAATAGGAGATTAGTTTTGCGGCGTTTTTTTATATTTCACAGTTAGATGTCACATGGCGCTATTTGCTGTGAGAGGAAGCCTCTTCCCCCTGTCAAGTAATGCTGGAGGTCTTAGGTAATACGTCCCTCAATTATTTGGAATGTCAAAGAAGACATTTAAGATATCAACATTTCTCAAGGCACATGTTGTTCAATGTTGGGCAATCAAAGCATCCACATAAAAGCAAAGATTTTTCTGAAAAAAAGCACACTTCAAATGCACATGTTGTATGAGGGTTAGCTTGAAATATGCAAGAGGTAGTTAACGCGACCAAGCCCATACTGAAAGATGCTTGTTTTAAAATGAAATGATATGAAAGACAGCCTCTGTGGTTAGATCATTGGTTTTGGTTTCTGCATGATAATGTCCAATTGAGCGTTTTAGGAATGTACCGTTTAAATTAGAGGTGTTTAGATTGAAAAAGGGTGGAGGTAGACTGACAAAAAAAAAACTATATGAGAAATTATATTATTGTAACTATTCTTGTGGAGCTAGCTGTAGGTATCCTGTAATTTTTTTCTTTATGCTCTTTCATTAAAAAATGTAGTGGAAAAAGGCTTATGTATTTCCAAGCATCACTTCAACCAATTATAGTTCCGCAATAGTGAGTTCCTCATGTACCTTAGTCACCAAGAGTCATATAATGGACAGATACTTCGTATATGATCCTTCACATGCTGTAACTGCTGCAAAGCTAATTAGCGAGAACACCACTTACATTCAAAAATAATCCTTCTGAGGACTGGAGAAAACTTGAAGCGCTTGAGTGCTATAGATATAGATAGATATTTATTTTTGATAAGGACACCAAAGAAGACAGGGATAGGGACTTACTGACACTGGTTTCCTCATAGTGCTCGGGAATGTGTTGTCCCACTTTTAGAATTTTCAGCTAGCCTTATGTTAAACCAATGGACATTGTGATTGGCTCCACATTCTGTCGGAGCGGACGCCATGTTAGTACTCTTGAGAGTTCCAGAGCAACCAATGAATTTTCAGCTCCACTAAATCAGGTTTCACTAAATTTACAATATGTTTATCTTTTTTTTTTACAATAGAGTTGGTTTGGATTTTTTATGTTAATTTTTTTTTTATCTTTATAGCAACAAATTTCACCATATTAAATGCTGCTATAATGCCCCCTCAAGTGGCCGCTAGTATGAACTGCAACCACAGATTTCTGCCTTTAAACAAATACGGGAATCAATGATAAAATAAAATAAACATGGCACAAAACGATTCTTGTTATTTTACACACATTATTACTATTGTAAATGTTTGTCATCTTAACTGGGTTTTTTGGATTGCTAGCTAAGCCAAAGTAACACATTTGAAACAGTAAAGGGAGTTTACTGAACCTAACTTGAGACAAGATCTATTTGTCCAGGTTTCGTTGTTTATAGTGTTAAAGAGTGTGTTCCATTGGTGTCAGAACCGGAGTGGGACTGATTTTAAGCCCAGGAAACATTTTATACACCAGCCCTCATGCAACATAAAAGTTTAAACTGTATACATGATTTATCGTGTTTCTGTGCATTAGAAGGGCTTATTCATAGAACATGTGTTTTTGAAACTGCATTAAACCACCAGGTTCCAATGCAAGTAGAAAACAATGTCAGCCACATACAATCCTAATTATAAGGGGTTTGGGGGTCTTCCCCCGAGGAGATTTGGAATAAAATAGATGTTATTCGATGTGATTTGGTGCATTTTAGACAATGTTTGTTGCCATTAGTTAGAATACAATAAATACACAATTTGCATACCACTATCCACCAAAATGTTCAAACTATTGAAAAAGGTGAGCAAAATAACTTCCAAACACACAGGACTGCATGAGGACAGGCCTGTGCTATCAGTTACACAGGAGGAAAAACCTTTAGTGGTATTTTGGGTTACACACACTGCAGTGTACTGCAGCCGCACACAGAAGCAGAGCCTACAGTTTCTCTGCAACTTTATTATAGTAGCCTAATGTAATAGTTTAGGTTTTTGTATCAAAGCATGTGTTACATAACACTAGGCTTTATAATCATATACCAGCCTTCAAATTAGGGACAATAAAAAGTCTTTCCTTTAGGAGACATTAGACAGACTGTGAACACAGCCTTGCATGTCCCCTCCAGGAGCAGTTTTAGCTTCAGCTCAGCCCAAATGAACCTTTCCTCACACTGTCTGTCCTTGGACAAAACATCAGCAGCAGGCTTACCCTGAAAGTTATTTTCTGTTAGGCTATTGATTTGATAACCTGTTCACGCTTGATAAAGATGCTTACATATTTCAGCACAATTTGTGTAAAGTCCACTCTCTGTCTGGCCTGCATTTATGCCCAGACTGTAATTAAAAGCCGACTCTTTGCTGAACTGCCCAAATGCTGCTGTTTTAACGAACAACCAGCAGGTGGCCTAAACAAAAAATATTATTTTAGTATTTCTCATGAATTTAGTATTTCTCATGAATTTTCTATAGACGTATAGTCACAAATGCTTTAATATGGGATAATTCAGAAATGAATCAAAGCATCCATAGACTTGAAGAACAGAATTTATATGTTTCTTTTTCTGAAAGATAAAGGTTTCGCTTGTAGAAACAATATTATGATGGCTCTGTCTTCACTAACCCAATCATTTCCCATTTAAAAATAAACTTCAGTCAGGAAAAAATGTTTTTGAAAGTTTTGCAAACATGGATATATTAAATTCAAGACCAAAGCAAAACTAAATAAATCTGATAAATATACCTGAGACAAATCCCAGGCCAGTGGTAGGACTAAACAATAAGTGTGGTCTGGGGACCTCAACCTATTAGTTTTCAACAAAAGTCATAACATTTTATGTAATCTGGTGCATTTTAGATGTAATGTTATTAGCAACTCAGTAGGCTTACTCAGTTTATTGTGAGGGCCCCCCAAAGTCCCTAAATGTCCTTGCTCCGCCCCTGCTCTTTTCCTGCTCTTCTGCAGAACAGATCGAGGCTCTAGGAACACTACAGGCTGCAAACTATTGACACTTTCTGTTGCATTTATAAAACAGGATTTACACATTTGTAGTTGAACCATTTTGGCTTTGTGTTCGCCACGGTGTCAGCGAATATGAGCCCAATAGCCATCATCTAAAGACCGTTTTGCTCCTTGAGGTAGAATATGTATGCGGATCAAAACCTATTCTCAGCTGTGCCTCTGATCTGTTGGTGTCTGTTCAAACTGTGGCTTGTGTAGCTGCCTGTGCGCATATCAAATTTGCAATGGAGAGAAAGGCCACACTTGAGTCCAAGTGTTAGTTTGGAATTTATGCTCTGCGCGTTGTGTGTGTAATGGGAGCGGCGACACTGGGGCCGGTCCAGCTCCACATCATTCACTACACACGCACATGACGAGTTACGACACGGCAGGTTGAGGGACACCCGGGCCTGGTTGCTTTTGCCAAAGTCACTCTTGACGACCCTTTATCAATTGTTAAATGATGATGTCCGCTCAGACAAACTCTCTGTCTCTGCTGTTTGTGGTAATGGACCTCTGAACATTTGGACCCGTGATGTCACACTTAACAATCCCATTATGAGTTTACTCAATATATTTACATTTGTACAAAGCTAATTCTAGTGCTCTGTTGCTTTCCTCTGTAAATATCAACATACATGTTATACATAATTAGCAGCATTACTGCATAGCACATTCATTCAGGCTTAAACACTGGCAAAATATCTCAAAACCTCAAACTCCATATCGCTAGGATCTGACACAAATGGCACTCGCAAGATTAGAACCGCGAAAACATTATTATTTTTTTAAGCGTATATACCAGGGGTGTCCAAAAGGCGGCCCACGGGCCAGGTCCGGACCTTGAAGCAATTTGGTCTGGCCCGCGGCCCAGTTTCCCATAATTCGAAATTATATTATTAAATTTTTTTCACGTCGATTCACGCTCTGCGCAGTAGCGCATAAAACACACATCATTATACAGCTTAACATGACTATGGAGCAAAGGAAGATAAAATACATTATTTTCAGGTGCAGATCTGTTGTCACCAGTTTAGTGCTTTCAGGAACTTTTTCCCGTTGTCCATTTCATCACGTTGTATATATTTCAATGCTCAGTCTGGTTTATTTTTAATAGACTGCTGCAGGTCAGAGAACTCCAAAAACATGCATGACACTGTGCATGTTGCCTAGTGACAGCTGCTTTTGTTCTTATGAGCTAAATGCAAAGTGAGCTTTTTTTGCAGCTACTGGAGGCTACTATGTTTTAATATAATTTGAACAAAATGTTCAAATTACATTTATTTTAAAATAGTCCTGTTTTAGTCCTGCTTTAGACCTGCTTTAGTCTGTTTTAGACCTGCTTTGGTCCTGCTTTGGTCCTGCTGCTTTGAGTCCTGCTTTGGTCCCTGTTTCTAGACCTGCTTTAGTCCTGTTTAAGTCCTGCTTTGAGTCCTGCTTTGTCCTGCTTTAAGTGTTTTAGTCCTGCTTTAGTCCTGAGAGAAAGCAGAGATCAGCGCTGGCTTTGTTTCCCTTGCGCCCCTTTTTCTTGCACCACGATAAGCCCTGGCCCCCAGTACAGGCTCAGCAGACAGACAGATTCGCTTTTCCTCGCTCCACTTCTTCCAGAGTTGCACGGAGAGTCAGACATCCACCACGGGGGTAGAGGGGAGAAAGAAGAAGTTGGTGGCGGTCTTCACTCTGCTCTTTGGGCTCCTAAAATAGATCGTGATGCAAATGCAGGGTTTTAAAAATAGCAACCAAGTTTTGTAACAGCCAGCATTTGAACAGAACTGCCACAGATTGTGGTATATTGCCACCATTTATTATCATATTCCAATTCTAAAATATGCAAGCAGACTTTAATTAAGACATATTATGCTTTTGTCTTCTAAATAATTATAGTCTATTGATCATTGTATTATATTTTCGACCATTTTAATTGTTGACAATTGCTGATACTTTGCTGATTGTCTTTCCTTCTCTCATTGTATGCTACGCTGTCCTGTCCAATAAAGACTTCAGGCCAACATTGTCCAAGTCATGGATCTCTTACCCCATTTCTGACAAATGACTACCCATTACTGCTGAATCCGAGAAAAATACAATCAAATTAGAGAACAAAGTACAAAGCAGTACAAAGCAGTACAAAGCAACGGGAATTTATCAGATCACTGGCATCCTGAATGCAAGAAAATAAAGCTGATTCAAACATGCTTGAATCACTCTAAATACAACTTTGAGTGTGTTAATGAGAAGGGAAACACAAGCTGTTAAAAGTTGATTTTTGCATAATGTGTTCTCTTGAAGATGCTCAAAATAAAACGTTTTGCATCAGAATTAAATGCCAGGAATTTGAAAAACCTGTCAAATGTATTGAAAAAGGAGACTTATTGAATATGAAAACCCAGGCTGCTTTGGGCTATAATGCTATCTCCCATACAGCCCAGTCCAGGCATGCGCTAGGTAACATCAAATAAAACTATTTCTTCCTCTACATTTCCATATCAGCTTTACCAGAATATTCTAGGCTTTTGACAAATAATTAATCCTCTCAGAAAGAAGAGATAGCTGCGGGTTTCTATCCACTTTCACTAAGTGTGCATCCAAAATGGGCCTTTCCAGCAAACTCTACACGACTGTGTTACGGTTACATTTATATCCTGGGTCTTTGAAAACGGAAGATGGATCCAGTTTAGTTGTGGGAAAAGCAGCACCAAAAAGTTTTCAGAGTTTGCTGGGATGACTACAAGGAACTGCATAATATAACAGTATATCAGTTACTTCTGTAGAGGTATTGTATTTTGTGAATATCTTTTACACAATTGAGATCGTTACAGAGATTATGAAGGCGCAAGATGTAACTTTTTAGGTGGGGTGTGTCGTCACCTGTTTGTCTCCATGGCGATGTTATGGCTTTGTCTGCAATGTGCAACAGTATGGGCTTAAACGGATCTATATTTTTCATTTATTTCATTACGGGGGGTCAAAAATACATTGGAAAAAACACATATTATTACCAACAGCTGGCACGCCTCTCTACAGATTTCATTTGTATCTTAGCCCGGTGACTTCACATAGTTTAATTTATACGTAAATTGATCATACTGAGTAACAAATGAATGGAGACAAGCAGATGGAAGATCCCCCATTAGAAGTTTAATTGTGCAAAGCCAACCTATTCCCTCTGCAAACATCCAATTAAAAATCAGAATGCATTTATATTTATTGCCATTGTCGGTGAACAAAATTCACAAACTGGGAATTTAATTAAGACCATTAACCTTAATATTTCAAAACGTAATCGCTGAAAGGTTAAATGTACTCAGAATGGCATAGGAAAAAAGTGACTGGAGAGAAGAGGTTGCTTTCTCTTTCTTGAATTTCACATGAAAGGCAGGGTGCTTTATAAGTCCATGGACAATTCCTGATAATACAGAGAAATTGCCAAACTGAAAGTCCATATTTGAAGTCACTTTTTTTTCTTTTTTTACATATTTTGTTTTGTCATAAACTGACTACAATCAACCCTGTGCGATTAAACAATAATACGACACGTTAATCATTTTGATGGTGAGAAACGTTTTCCTCTAGGTTTCATTTGTGCGGGTTTGATAAAGATGATTTTAAATGCTATACGCCAATTTTGGTTTCATGTGGATTGGCCCAGAAATAGCAGAGACACTAACATTAAAGTATGACCCTCAAAAGTCAAATTCTGCAATTATCACCTGGCCTCCAGCACAATTTAAATGATATCCTCTTTTGAACATAACAACGAGTGATTGAGCAGTTATCTTGTAATAATATACAACTTAAGTGTTTTTTTTAATCAAATTGCTAATTTCAGTTGTTAGGGATGTCAAGATTATTTGTGAATAATTGTTAAATCACATTGTTTATTCTCACAATAATCGTTAGACTATAATTCTAAAATGTGACATTCCGAGTAGTGGTAGTGACATTCTTATTAAAAGCCTGACTCCCACAATAAGACAAAAATCCTTGGTGATAATGGATTTTTGTGAAAATACGATAGAAAAATAAAATGTGTTGGTCTACAGAGGAAGCAAATTAATCACTGCAGTCAAGGTTGAACTTAATCATCAAGCTGCATAAAAAGCGCAGGTTCTATAAAAGATTTAGAAAACAGAATTTGAAGATTTCCCAATTGTTGCGATTTTTGTTCAATGTATATGTTTAATGTCAAACTGTGTAATATTCTTGGCAACCCACCGACATGATTCTGATCCATCTACCACTGAGGTTCTGTAACAACCTGCAGCAGACCTCCAAGCTTTGTCAGGGTGCACATACCTTTGGAGGGGGTTTTATGATTCCTCTGGCACAATGTGAGGCTTCGTGCTTTGGAAGTTGGAATAAACCTTTCCTAAAATGACTGCTTTCAGTTTGAAACTAGATTAAAATGAACTCTCGAGAGCCATTTTTTCTCTCCTAAAACTCAGCTAAAAGACTATGCTGTTTTATTAAACTACCATTTGATTGCAGACTTTGTCCACAAGATGAATTTACCGTGCATAATGTCAATGTTGTTCTGCATGTTCATTTAATTGTTTTCTGACTTGTCTTGTAAGAATTTTTACCTGTGTAACTATGTCGCCTGATTAATGTTCAAATAATTGGCTGCATGGGGGAAATTACAGACCCCGCCTCTGTCAGCTGACTCACACACTAGAATGTGACTGATTGGTTGAACGTTGGCGCCAAACCAACTCCCACCGTCAGTGAGGGACAAGAAGAGCAAACCAGTTCCATCCCGGTCTTTGAGTAGGAAAGACCGTGGGAGAAGAGCAAAACACTCAGTGTCCCGGTGTTTAAGCTAAGCTAGCTAAGCTAAGCTAAGCTAAGGGACAAAGACATTCCGGAAAGGAATCAAAGAAGTTTGCATTACTCTCTCCCCCTTTAAGCTGTGCCCATCTGCGTGATGTGAATTGGACTGAAACACACTGACGCAAAGGACTTTTTGCCACTCTTGAGGTCTACAACAAACATTTGGATCCAGGACGATCTTTAAAATGTGGCTCATCTGTGCCTTTTCATCATCGGAGAAAAGCTTCAGAGCCAAGGAAAACTTAGATCATCACTCGCTCTTCTCAAGGAAAGGAAAGTGCTCTGCTCCTTCAGCCTGACGCTGTCAGAGCCAGAGCTTCAGACCGAGTGGCTCATGTCCTTCGCTGCGTAACCCTGCAGAGCTGAACCCCTGGAGGAGTCAGCGCCATCAAGGCCCACCTTCGGCTGGATAACACAGCTCCTGCTCCTGGCCGTATAAGCTCACACACATTTCACAGTTTGGCTGATAAGATCATCGTAGTGTAAACTTTAACTCTAACACACAGGTAGATGTAGCTGGAACAAGCGTATCTAGTATCGCTCATTTGCATATTCCATATTTATATTTATGTGTTATATTATTTGGTCAATAAATCTTGATCAAAAACTTTAATCAATATCAACCTTGAATGTCACCCTCTTTCTTAAGTGGGAGGACATGAATGACACTACAGTACCTGGACTTGTAGAAAAAAACTACAATCTAATGTCTCTCAAGGTTCAGTTTTGTTAAATGCAAATATGTTGGCTAAGCAGAAAAGCACTTTCGTGTCCCAGAACGTCCCTTTAACACACCAACATTGCTTGCAGGATATATATATCTATATATATCTATATATATATATATATATAGATATATATATAATGTGCTATCTCCTATGTCCTTGTTTGCAATCTCCACGTTTGTGACTTGAGTTCAAAGTCTCAGACAAGTTGGGGAAACAAAGTACGGCGGAGAAGTGATTGTTCGACACAGAGCCGGAGAGATAAGCCCTGGTAGACAATGAAGGTGAGTAGCAGAGGTCAGGAGACTTCTGAGGGAAATTTAAGTACGAATAAAGATAAGAAGAGACGAGAGAGAAGCCCAGCTCTAGCAGGGATAAGGGGCTTTAGGTTAGAGAAGTAGTCATGGATGGTTAAGGTAAAGCTGAGGGAAGGCGACGGAGAACAGCAATGGAGACATAGTAACGCAGACTCAAGTAGAAAAATCAAATTAAGTCCGTGTTTTTTTTTCCAGTCGATGACAATAAGCTTCTTTGTTTATTTATTGGTCATCAAGTAAAAAAGGAGCCCTTGGAAAGGCATTTCTGGATAGTAAGATTGCATTTTACTTTGTTATCTATTTGCGACAACAAATAGACTCAATAAGATCACAAAGAAGGCTGGACATGTTGTGAGGAAGACGTTGGACTCCTTGACTGTCGCGTTGCAGAGGAGGATGTTGTCCAAAATCAGGACTTTCTTTAGACTTTCTTTCCCACTCGCTCCACAATGTGCTGGTCAGCTGCAAGAGTTACTGTTAGTGCCACACTGCTCCACTGAGAGACACAGGGAGTCATTCAAACTGCTTTGTGTTACAAAATCCTCTTTGTAAAATGATTGTTCAGCTCACATATGTTGTGACGGTACTATATTCTTATTGCCTAAAGTAAGCTAAGTTAAAAGTTATTATTACTGTGATACTGATATTTAAATATAGTTTAGTTATATTTCAAACTATATTTCTTTTGCTGGTTGGTTGCATGTCTGTAACACAATTTTTCCCCCTTAGAGATGATTAAAAGTAATGTTGGTACTGATTTTGCATGTGATTTTTATGCAAAATCACTTAATTTGACTGCTTTGTTGTGGTCACAAGTTATAAGAAAAGGCCTTTCATTTACATCTCTTGGATCTTGGGCCAAAACTAAACATTGAAGGGAAAAACTACAGTTCCTTAGCGCTGTGATTCTGATCTGGATTGATGGAGTAGCGCTTTTAAAGAGCAAAAGAACAGAAATAAGAAGGGGATCAGAGTGGCCTTCTTTGGACGTTTATAAACACTTGCATCTATAAGAACACTTAGCAGCAGTTACATCGCAAGAAAAAGAACCGCTAATCACCATAGTGTTATTCTCCAGCGCGTTAGAAGTGCAATATTAATTACCATGCAAAAGCCTTCACCCGGAGCCCCGATTCCTGGTCCTTAGCTGGAAGTGATGATCGTTAGGCACAATGCAAGGCCTGAGGATGAGTTTTCTTTGTAGTGTGAGCTTAATGATGGGCCTGTGGAGACTAACATGAGCAGAAGACTGTCCTTAACCTCTGCACAGACACAGATGAACAACAGCTCCAGGTGCAGCCTCACAGAGTGGATCTGATGCTGTTTATATAATAGACCGATAGTCAAGGTCTTTGAGAATTTCTCTTTGTTAGTCAAATGTTGTTGAAGTAAATCACAATGATGTGTAAGTCCATAAAAGCATAATTTGGTCTCCTATTGCTTTACTTTGTAAAATTATATTTGATAAAGGATATGTAAAAGAAGAGAGTATCTACTGTATCTATCTAATTCACAGTATTTTATTGTGTCATTAATTTTCTGTTTAATAATATAATCTATCACTTCCTTTTACCTTTTACTTGTTTAATTTCCCTCTGTAGAGTTAAATCAAACATACCTATGACATGACAAATGACTGATTGCTATTATTGATTAGGCATTACGGTTAAGATGCACAGCAGCGTTTTTGGTGGAATGTTCAATGATATTGCATTAATGGACACATATAATGCATTGCCTATATTGTTATTGATCTTTAAATCTGCTTTGGAGTATCTCTGTTTGGGCATCTATTTTTTTTTTTTTTTTTGAACCTTTTTTTTTTTAGAACTTTAGAACTTGAAAAATGATGTATCAAAAACCACAGATGATATTCTAGCAGTAAGGTGTTCCCTCATCAAGATTGGTGCTAGCACTCCATTTAGTGGCAGCAGAGGGAATTACCATGGGGAAATGGACAAAAGCTAGCTTGCCCCCTACATGCTAATACATGCACACAGTTGTAATGAACATGATTTGACAGCAGAGATGATTTATGGGCTTAAAAACCGTCCAGGACATTGAAGCTGTTTTGTGCGGCCCATTATTGAAATAAATGTGACTCAAGCTAAATACAACTCCAGTTAAAAACATGGTTAAAAGTACAAAATTGTGCCGCCCGGTGTTCGAGTGGTTAAGGCGGCAGCACACATGCCAGGCTCCATGTGCAGTTCAGTTCCCGGCCCCGAGAATTTACTCCCTCCCTTCTCGCTTATCTCCATTTCACACTAAACTGCCTTGTTTAAAAAAGCTTACGGACCCAAAAAAAGTACTAAATCTAATTTTGCATAATATTTGTCCCTTGAGCTTAGAGTGTAGCTTGCATAATATTCAGTTTGGCTGTTGGGTGCTAAAAAAAAGATGCTTTTATGCAGATCTGACCTGTCAAAGTGGCATCGCCTGCTTTTGTCTATGCTGATTTTTTAATTTTTTTTTTTGCTTCAATGTTTTTATTTCTAATTTTAATCAGGCTTTTCTTTCATCTCTGTTTATTAAAATCACTTACAGCCAGGCAGCGTTTTCACGGAGGTCAAGTGGCTTAAGTGTTTCTGTATTGGCATCTGTGGAACATTATTGACAATGTGTCTCATAAAGAGCTCTTTCATTGACAAAGTAATTGCGCTGCTGTTGACATGTTAGTGCGAGGAGGGGAGGGTTAATCACTTTTAGATAATGATCTCTTCTGTGAGCAATTTTTACAATCCTTCTGACGTGTATTTAAACTATGATGCATGTTTTTACTTTGGTGAGCCGATTCTCTTTACCGCCTTGCAATAGTTTTAATTTATTAAATACTGCAAGTGTTGATTTGTTCAGAGCAGATAGTACAAAGGCAGTCTTTGAAACTCAAAATACCAAAATGACAAGAAGTCGTTGTGTGATAAGTTGTTTTTAGGATGACTATTTAAGTTTGGGATCTTTTGTTTTCATCAGTTTTATAATATTTCAAAGGAGCTAATGTAATAATAAAACTGAAATTACCACATATCTCTGTTTCTTGAGCTACAAGGTGCTCCAAATGCAGTGTAAAGTAAAAAACTTATGAACTTTACTCATCTTTGGTTTTAAGTGATTTGAATTTTTAGAGCTTTTAACCACGTAGCATTGCATTGCAAACATGCATAGTGTTAGAACAGTGTTGTTTCATTAATCCTGTTTACAAGGTCCTGTCCCTCTGAATCTCAGCAGACACAGATTCAAATTCCCATCACACAGACCCCTTGAAAAAAAGTTTATAATGATGTGAAGTAACTAAGGCTTGTGAATATGACTTAACACCTTCTGTGACATAAAAAGTATTGACTCTTGTTACTCAAACTACTAACAAATATTATTTCTTATTTCAAAGTCTCTGTATTTTTATTAACCAACTATGCTATTTTAATTGTTATTAAAACACAAGGAGCGGCTCCATGTCGGCTCCATAGACTCATTAGCTCTGTCATTACTCAGCCATGAGCCGAGCCACTATAGAAAATTGTTTTTGGCACTTTGACTTGGCGTAGTGACATAGGGACATTCAGTGAAGATAATAACATGTTTCTCCAGAGCTGGTTAATTGCAGAGACAACAAGGCTAATGCAAGCACAAAGTGAGTGACATTTTGATGTATTAATTACCAGTCTGTTGGTGATTTAAAAAGTGAGAGCAGAGAATGAATTATGAACATGATATTTTATGTGCGGCCGAGACTCTGGCTGCTCCGGCTTGTTGCAAGCAGATTTTCATCAACATGATTTAATTAATATATTCATGATGTGTCAACTGCGTTTTTGTTTTTGTTTTTGAGGAAAAGGAACATTTTAGCTGAAGAGAGTATTTACATTGTTTTAAAAGTATCATGAATTCACTTTTTAACTTTTTTCTGTCAAATAAATCCAGGCAAAAGCTGCAGCCCGTCTTCCACACTTGACATCACCTACTGCTGGAGATGGACAAATGTCTGCTGATTTGTCTTAGTCATTTGAGCTCTTTGATTTAACGCTACATTCAACAGATTTGCAGAAGAAAGACCCAACACTTAGTAATTAATTACAGATGTGACGTTAGCAAGCCACAGTAAAAAAGGGGTGGATATTTTACAAAACAAACACTACTACATTACTTTTTGGCTTTTAATATCGAATCTCACTAGTTCGCTCTATTAAACGCAACATGCCATGGTTTGGTTTTGAACTGGCAAATTGAGTTTTCCTGTCTGAAACACCACAAGAAATGATCAGTTGCCTTTACAACAACCAATATATTAATATGCTGCAATGAATTTAGATTTAAACATTTTCCTAACATGCATTTGTGACCAGTGAGAATAAAGTGCTTGGATAACACAGAGAACAAAAGGCTTTTGAAACAGTATTTCAAAACCCTTACCCTCCAATTAGGTTTGATAGGATATAAAGTTAGTTCTTCATTACTTCTCTACCATAGTACACCTAATTTAGTACTTAGACATGTCTTGGTCTTGGTAAAACATGTGCTGAGTAATGCTTGCTCTTCAAGTGGCCTTAACACAAACTGTGTATTTTTGTATTCACATTATCCTGGATGCTGTTTTACTCGAGAGAAGTGACCACCACACTCCATTACAAACCCTCAGAGCTCCCAGGGCACTGCATATTTTTGAATATATTTTGAAGGCATATTTAAAAGGACATGCATTTTGTGTGGTTTGCAGCTTTTGTCCTGAAAAGTTCTAAATATATTGTTTGGGAACGTCGTGAGGGATAACACAACACAGAGATGGCTCCATTGTTTTGTTTTTCTTTCCTTATATTATAGGAGAACTAATATTTGTTCAATACTATGAGAAAATGAGAGCGAGAAAGAGAGAGAGAGAGAGAGAGAGGAGGGGGAGGGGACAGATTTATCTGAGCACTAAAGCCTCAAATGCAGGACACAAATTGCTCAAGCATGCATGAAACAAAAGTTTATGTGGAGGGAATACCGTTACAACATAGTCAAAAGCTCCATCAAGGTTTTTTTTTTTTTTTTTTTTTTTTTTTTTTTGGATGGAAATGCTAAATCTCCCCTTTTACATGCAGTTGGTGAGAATCCCCTGTCTGCACCACACCATCCCACATTGCCCTCTGTTTGGCCCTGCGTCTTACTCGGGACAGACCTATGTTGTCTTAGGCATTTGGCATCCTGGCACTGAAAACCATTGGAGAGGTCCCTGGTGGGCAGCCATTTATTTATTTGTTGATTTCAGCAATAAAAGGTTATTCTTATTATTTTTTTCCCCCAATGGGTTTCCATTAGGAACAAACAACACTTATTTTTTATTTTTCTATGTTGTCATCAAACAAATACAGACACAAAACATCCCATCTTCCCCTCTTGTCCCTGCACTGGAGAGGAATTAAATGCGTAATACAGAATGTTCTTAATTATCCGAGAACAAACAAATCACCATAAAGGGGCAATGCATGCTATTAGAAGACGCCTGAAGGGAGAACAGATGCAGACAGCACATGGACCCAGAGATAGAAACAGAATCTATTACGTAAAAGCATCGCTTCAAGAGGGAGGTCGGGTCAAGTGTGTTCTCTATGCTGAAAACTGTTGTGACATTTGTTTGACTAATTTTGGCTACATTCCCTCGAAAGTGTTTAATAACCTGGAGGTGAGTGTCCATCAGCAGATGGCAAAGTGGATTAAGCATCTATTTTTCCACAATCCATGCTCACCCTCTCGACAGTAGTTCAATTTCACACCAAAGCTGTCAGCGTAGTGGAGAGGACGCACTGCAAGAATATTTCGCCCGACAAAAATAGAATAAGTTTTTTGACACTTGACCTGAGCGTAAGGCACGTATTCCCTTTAACTCTTTTCCTGCCAGCCCATGTCAGTAAATTTTAACCAATCTTCACAGCCCCACAGAAAAGCGTTTACTGCAGGTTTAACCTCATGTTGCACACCAAAAGAAACGTCCATGTATCTACTTTAATTGAAAAAAATATGAAATCATCTTATTAGGATTATAATATGAGTTCTACATGTGGGTGTAATCTTTCATTCCTCCAGGAGTGTTCCATCATAATAAAAAAAAAAGGATTCAAGTGTAGTCATCTGGACACTGTTTTGAAAAACAAGATGTTTCATCAGATTGAGAATGACTTTTGGATGAACAGTGTCCAGATGACTACACTTGAATCTTTTTCTACGATGATCTCTACATGTATAAAAGAGGAAAACCTTTTTGTAAATCTTCAAACAAACAAAAGAAGCCTTACAGGCGACAAGAGGCCATGTGAATTTCCCCCTTCATGATGCACAGTTTATATGCAGCAGTACATCCATGATGTTTTTCCTGACTACTTTTGGCCACGGGAAATAACTCAGTCCTTTTTTATGTGTGTGCGTCCCTGTTTTGATGTCCCACTCCTGTTTCCCAAATTCTGATCAAGTGTCCTGCTTTTTCTTATTTAGAATATCAAACATCTGATCCCAAATTGACTATACAGTAGTATTTTAGGTTTGCCGATGATCCGTTTGGAAAGAAAGTGATATAATCGGCATGTAGTGTGTGTCTAGAGCACAGAGTGACAACATGACGTGACAGAGGCAGGGTTTCCCCAGCCTTGGGTCCTAGAGTGCACCCCAAGATACAGGATCTACAGCTTGTTTTGCATATGAACATGTGCCCCCCATCATGTGATATAATTAAGTCCATAATATGGAAATTTCCATCCGTGGCAGAGTTAAAATACATAAAGCATGAATTTGTTATTTAAATTCTACAATAAAAACCAGCTCAGAACATTTCTATTTTAAATAACTTTAGAAAAATGTGGGTTTGCCGTCCCTAAACTGCACAGGTGTTGAATAGGCTACAACCCAACGCAGTTTGTTATTTGCATTGTAAAGCCGTTTCAAGTGGTTAAACGCCCCTTTTAAGTTTGCACCGGGCTCTGTGTTTTAATGGAAAAGCCGTTCAGTGTGCATGCGCCCTGCTGTTGCTCATTGTGCCCTTGTGTTGAGCAGCAGCTGTGGTTTTGTGATCTTATGTGCGTAAACACTGACGTTTCTTACAGCAGGTGCTCACAGAGTGTCACTCAACTTCTCTGTATGTGCTCAAAATCTGTTCATTGAAGCATTTGAGGCATTTAAATTCTTATCATCAGTTTCTACTTTGCTTTTATTAGAAATATTCAAAATGCCTATCATTCTGTTCACAGGTGATTCTGATTCTGACCAAGTTATATGTCTTTCACATCGGCAGCGTCACTGAGAGCACTCTGTGGAGGTGAGTAACAAGCGCGCTGCTTAAATCACTTTATCCCTGTAACATTTTCATACAAACTTAGACTATATATTGCTTGCACTGATGCATTTGTTTGTGTTTGTTTGTGGAAGCTCTCATTTGAGATATATATATTTTTACATTTGTAAGACTGCCCAAAATGTTTCAAAATCTCCTGAAAACACTGATTTCTGTTTATTGTACCACTTTCCCCGCACCTGTGCTTGTCCTGTCCTAACCCTGTTTGCATGTGTGTGTGTGTGTGTGTGTGTGTGTGTGGTGTGTGTGTGTACGTGTGTGGGTGGGGGGCTGTGGTCAGGAGGGGGCGGCCTAGCACTAAATGCTGCTGGCTACGCTCCCGTTCTGTCGAATTATCTGATCTAATCCACTACCTCAGCGAACCCGCGGGAATAGAACAAACACACATACTCTTTTGTGTCCACATTTTGGGAACAGCTCCGAGTTCTTGTACAGAACAGAAAATACACTTGTTAAAAAGGAAAGGGTGACCGATCCCGGATGAATTTGAATTTTTCTATTTTTTTTTCACACATCTGGTCAGACTGTGTAAAACAGACAATTTCGCTCTTGGGTGACTTTAAAGCCTGGTGGCACACATTAGAATATCCCCATGGGATGCTTTTGTGCATTTTATCTATGAAAGTTTTTATACATAATACAACTATTTAAAATGTGTCCCTGAGTTACTTTGTGTTGTCTTGTGTTTCCCCATGGTCTCTATTGGACATTGTAGGACGTAACATTAGAGGGGACAGTGGCATATAACGCCTAAGTTATGGCTCACTAACCAGAAGGAAGCTTGTTCAATTCTCTGCAGTTGCAGTTTGAACATTTGTCTTTCTTCTCTGCATATGTTTAGTTTTGGTTTGAGCATCCAGGCTCCTTAGCCTAATTGGAAAATGGTAAATTGGAGCATAAGCCATTTGTGTTCTATCATGGAGTCGTCCGTAATACTGATGCCAAAATGCCCACGCTTTGAGATCCGTCGGCTCATCTTCAGGAAATGGTGCTCTGACAGTCACAAGTGGTGCCAAAGTAACTGCTGGCTAGATCTGACATTCAGAAAGCCACTGAGTAATTTGGGCCAGAGGCAAGAAGAGATATGTGTTTTGGTGTTTAAATAACTGGGACTTTCTAGTGGATAATCTGTGAAAAACTGAACTGCAGATGCAGTTCCAGGGGAAAGTAGGCTTTTGTAATATGCATAAAGAAATATTCAGAAACATGTTATTGAAAGGGAAAACATTTACGGTTTAAGGGGACTTTTCAATATGGCCAAAAGACTGGGGAAATATTTCATGTGTCTGTTGGGTCAGAATATGGAAGATCTCAAACAATGTAAAAATATGAAACATTTAAACAAAAGTAGGGGAAGGAGGAAAAAAAGGATAAGAAATGAATGCAGTCATTTCTTTTGTATATTGAAGTTTAATAGACCAATTGGATTTACCAGTGAATTAGAATCAAGTACGGCAGTCGTTATTATTGTTATAATACTTTTGTAATAAGGGTTGGGGTGAATAAGTGTTTGGTTCTACCCACTCCTTTTTGGAATTGTTCATTTTAGCGCTACGTTGTTAAATGTATATTGGTTATTTTGGAAATGTAAGAAATTATTCAAAAGTCACAATAAATGTCTATCTATCTATCTATCTATCTTTGTTCATTACTTCGTGTCCATGGGATGGTAAACACTGAACAGACGACTATGGTAGAGCCAAGCCCCTAACGCATGTCGCCAATTTAGCCTTTAGTAGCTAGGTACATGGTGCAGCCCGAAATTTGTAGATTTAAATGCTTTTTTTTTAGGAACAGGAAGGATTATAAACAGGAAAAAAATTCATGACCTGAAAATAGGCAACAGAATTGGACCTTTGTGAAAGCTGTAAGTGCCCTGTCAGCTGAACACGAGCAGTTTGTTTTTACATTGTGCTTTATGGGAAAAAACACTTTCAGGTTTAAGGTAGCAATACCTTATCCAGTTAATGTACGGTAATAAATCCATGGGCAGAGCCTGAAGATTTGAGACAATGTGATGTCAATGTGACGAACCCCACGAGCTCTGCCAACAAGATTGCCGCCCACCAGGGACCTCTCCATTGGTCTACAGTGCCAGGATATACGCCACATGCCCAGCCGTCCCTCCTACAGACAACATATGTTTGTCTCGGTGCTTCTGATCATTAGATTACATTACAGCTGCGAAGTCCCTCCTTTGTGTGCAGGCCGGAGGGCACTCAAATACTTCTGTCGTATTTCTGACGTAGCTTTGAATCACGTCAATCAAGTCTGCATGCCCATCCTTAAAAGTCATAGCACTCTACTGATATATGCACGCTGGCACACCCCCCAAAAATATACCACCAGCCGCCACTGTCATATAATGTTTCTTTTAAATATAATGGTCAATGTGTGGAGGAAGACGGAAGGATTGAAGGATTGAAAGGAGGCTCATTACAGTTTAATTAAACAACAAGCATCAAGAAAGACTAGATTCCGTTTGTCTCGCCAAAAGAACTTCTCTTGTTCACTTTTCAGCAAGACACTGATAAACAAGCACGACAAAGTGGCAGGTCATGAATCATCAAGAAATAGTTTTGGCACTCGGAGGTGGCTGGTAGTGAGTCACTGACAAAGTGCTCATGTTATGAAGCTTGGTGTTAAAGATTTTTTTACTGACTGTATTTTAAGGACACAGAAACTGCCGATATGTTTTACAATTGAGCAGTGCTGGGATATATTTTGTTGTAAAATATGACTGATAATGTAAGGCAACCAACTTGTCTCAGGTTGTTTGCTGTGAACAGAATAAAATGTTAGAAAGAATGATAAGCACATTGTACACTGTAGTGGCCTTGTTGACGTCATCTCTTTTATATTTGCTTTGCCTCTGAGATCCAGGGGGCATTCTAATACTAATCAAGCTCTAAAGGAATTGAAGAACCATGTTTAACTTCTCAGAATAATGGTACAAACAACTTTAAAAAATAATACTGGTAAATAGTGAAGCAAATTCAAGTAAGAGTAATGATCTGGTAAACTAAAATATAAAACAGACAAATATATTTTAAGTTATACAGAACAACAGAAAACAGTTTGCTGCAAAAGATTGTGGAAAGAAGTGCATGTGACAAATTCTTATTATTACGCCGTTTGTGGTAAATATTTCTTATAATTTTACATCAATGCAGTGGTCATTTGCGGAGGACAATTGAAAAATTAAGTTAAAAAAGTTAGAGAAAGTATAGCTGTCTGAAAAAGTGACATTCCATCAAAAATGCTAGAACAATTTCCACACAACTGCCTTTTTTTTCTGACAGTTTGAACAATCATTTAAGAAAATAACGGTGTTATCAGTTATTATTGTCCGTTATTATTATTATTGATCATAACTACTGGGTCATTTATATGGATTTATATGGACACATCTGCTGCTTATGTCCAGCCAGGAAATAACACGACACACTTCATCAAAATTGCGGGAAATGGGGAAAAACAGGCAATATAGTTTAACATTTATAGTACACTCTTAAGGCAAGACACTACAGGGGAAACAACTTAAATTTAAATATATCACTTTGAAACTCCTGAAGTTTACTCAAATGAATGTATGATTATACATTTTTAATCATGTAATGTTTTCATATTGAAATAATTGTATGTGTAAAAACAGCCAAAATTGCACATATTTGGGACATTTAAAAATCAGGTCAGGTGTTAATTTATTGGTTCATTTTGTTGATATATTAGATACAAAAAAAATTACAGGATATACAGGATATTTCATTTAGTTTTTGAGTAAACTAAATCTAACTGAAAATCAAATTCCACCCTTATTTTTTTGTCTTAAAACTTTAAGAAATCAGGCCTGGAATTAGATATCAACAAATCCTTCTGTATGTTCGGTCAAAATCTTGCTCAGTCCAGGATTAGAAACTTTGGCGTGTGTTTAAGGACTGATCTTTATGTCTCTTTAAGAAACAACCTTTGGCGTTACAATGCCCCAGAAAAATCTAAACTTCATCTATGAAAGAAATAGAGAAAAAGAATAACACATCTATTGGAGCAGATTGAGATGATTGTTTTTTTGTTTCCACATGAAAGTTTATATGTTGAGGCAAAACTTACCAAAAAACAAGCAATTGAAAAAAAAATGCCTGTAGTGTAAATATTTACGTTTACTACGTTTGAGTGAAATGTGTAGTCTAACCTACATGTACTTCATGTCTAAGTACTGTACTTTTCGGACTAGAAGCCGCAACTTTTTTCTCACGCTTTGAACCCTGCTGTCATTTAAACGGTGCGGTTGAGTTATAGACTTTTACCGGCTAACAGCCACCAGGGGCACACTAGCAAGATGCGTAAGCGTTTGACACACTGTAGAAGAAGATGTCAGTGGACAGTGAAAGCACTGTCCAGGGGACACGTGGTGTTCTCTATATTTAATGCTTCAACACGTGGTCTGTTTTATTACAATCAGACTCATATTCACGGAAAAATGAGTCTAAGAGGAAGTAAATCTAGACACGGGGAAACTCAAAAACACACGCGGAGCGCGGACATGCAATATACGGCGGTCTGCAGTTTAGAACCCGCATTGAAATTAGACTTTCTTGGCCCGACCTGGTCAAAAGACAACTCTACATTATTACTGTGTAACAATATGTCTATGCAAAGATCCCATGTTTCAATGTAAAGCCATGTTCAGACCGCGGCGGCAAAGCGGGTGTGAAGACACAGCTAAATCAGCTCACACAGAGTAATCAAGGACGGAGGGCTGGACAGCTGGGATGTGTTTTTTGTTTGTTGAACTTCAAAATGCTGTGTGTTTTATTACAATCCAACTCCTATTCACTTAGAAATGTGTCTAATTAGTAACGCAGCGGGCCGCGGGTGCGCCGTGAGATCCCGGTTCAAAAGACGCATCACTACCTTGTTTAGTTATGTGTAAATATGTCATGTTGCATGGACACCTGCGGTTCTATTTTCTTCGTAAATATTGTGTGCGCGGCTTTTATTCAGGAGCGCTGTATAGCCCGAAAAGTACGGCACTCAAAATGACACTTACTGTAGTTAAAGTGTACAGTGAGCAAAAAATTACTCTTTAGTTGTAACAGAGTAAATGACAGAGTAACTCCTCCTTACTGTCCAGACCTTCAGACAGTGATGGCTGGACTCTTGTCAGTGCTGCAGTGGCTGTGAGTCAGATGTGCAGTGACAGTGGGGCTCTGTGGAAAAGGCGTAATCATCAGGTAAGGAAACATCCAGAGAGTGAAAACAGGACAGGGCTTGGCAGCACTCCAGCCCGTTCACTCAGCAAGACTACAGAGAGAGGGCAGCAGCTGTCCAGCCACAACCTACTCTCACAACAGTCTGGACGAGAAGAAAAGGGATTTAGGGAATACTGTTTGGAAAGCTGGAGGGAGGAAACATGAATTGACTTAAGTGGAAGACATACTTCTGGAGGCTTTATTTTCTCTTGATAATATGAGGGAATCTTCTTTGTTTCAGTCGGAACATCTTAGACATTTTCAGGACATTGTATCCTTGGAGGACTGTATAGGGTCCATGTAAACTAGAGTGTGCGTTCTCGCCCTGTGTGTGCGTGGGTTAAAATAGTTTGAGATCATACTTAACAGGCTGACCCTGGGCTGCAATATGGAAGGATGAGTCAAATGCAGAGGAAAATAAAGTATACTTACAGTTTACTATATGGTTTGAATAATTGTAATTCTTTCAAGTTTATATTGGGATAAAATTCTGTAAGAACCAAAAATGTAGTATTTGTATTTTAAAATCGGTTATGCTTAATCACCTTATTAAATCTTTTTAATAAAAAGAAAAAATAAAACCTGCTTGACTCCATTATTGCTTTGCCTGGAATGTTCCACAGTATGGTATGAATCAATCACTCAATTAAACTTTATTTATAAAGCGCTTTCCATACATAGAATGTAGCACAAAGTGCCTTCCAGTGCATTAAAAGTAATCCCACATCCCACCCAAGCGCCCCACAACCACCTGACCCAGACAGCCATACAACCCACACACACATGCAGAAGCATTTATGCGCACATACACGCACACTAACACTTACGAACGCATTCACTTACTCTAAAATACATAAGGCTGAGTAAAGATAAACCAGTTAAGGGAGCACCATCAGAGGAGCCGTCTGTTCCGGGAGCAGGGAGTCGCTCACAGCCACAGGATACCAACGCAGGGCCCAGAGAAGAGCTGGCATACTAAACCTCCACCAGAGCCCACGAGCAAGGGCCAAGCTCCCACAGACGACCACCACTCCCAGAACAGAGGGCTCCTCGGAGGAAACACTGGAGGCCCTAAAATGGATACAATTATTAAAATAAGTAAACTCATAATGTATAGGTAGAAGCTATGAATGATAAAATATTCTCAATAAAAAAGAACAAATAAATACGATATAACTAGAACATGAATACAAATAAAATAATGAGCCTAAAACAGACCCTGAGGTCCTCCGGCAGGCTGTTCCATGAGGGCTGTAGAACTGGAATGAAGCCTCGCCGTGAGTGTGTGCTTGACTTTGGGAATGACATGGAGCGTGCCGCCAGAGGACGTATTTATCCCCAATAGGGAAGACCAGGTCACCACCAGGCCAATTTACCTGTCAGGGTTGTGGAGAGGCGAGTTATTTGTTCTTAGCACATGTAATTTAATAAATGCCAGCTAGATACAGTGGACCATTCCAAGCCACCGTTATATACTGTACCTTACAAATCACATTGATGTAAAATGATTTGTTTCTACCACAACCAGAGGGAAAAAATCAAATAAATCACAGCACAGATGTTTAAAAAAGCACAAGTCTAAAATAGTAACACAATTGACAGAGGTTGTGAGTCAACTTGCAGTTTTCTCCCGAGCCGCCATTTTCTTCCATCAGCTCTACCTCGGCATCTTCCCTAAACTGCCTCTCCTGTCTGTATGCTGTCAGCCTGGCTTTGTATGCTTCTCACTGCAGCTAATTGAGATCACAGCTCTGATGCTGTGTGAGTGGAGCAGTCACAGCCAATGTTGATCACTTCACAGCAAAACCTCACAAATGGCAACTCGAATGCTACCTGTTTTCTGCAAAGGTCGAGGCAATGGCTACACCTCACAGTATCTCTGCATTGGTTTGTCAGATTTAATGAACATGCTGACCTTAAACAATTGAAGCAGATCATTTGGAAGGGAGGGAGGGTAGGCGGAATAGGAAGTGTCAAGTCATAGTTGGTGATAAATCAATTGTACAAAATGTTTCAAAGTTATCTTAAGGCTTTTATTTGCTCCAGACCATAGGCTTATACAGGATTTACAGCAGTAAACGTGACAAGCACTGTATTCAAATGGAGTGATTTCTGATGAAGATAAAATATTATATTGCACTACATTTGCTAATCCACACAGTTCCTTAGTTTTGAAGGCGGCTACGGATCAATAATAATACTCACATTGCCTGCAACACTTTGGCCATGATCCTCGTATTTCACCAAAGAGCCAGCGTTACAGTAGCAGTCCTGGCCATCGTAAAGTCCTGACAGCTGAGACCGAGAAAACGACGCTAGTTCCAATGCACCAGCCATGCGTTACCGCTCTTCACATTCCGCATCAAATCTGCTAGCATAATCTGTCCCGGACTCTGCACCACTATAAATAATGTAAACGTTTTGCCTGTGTCAAAACCAACATGTCTCCTGTGCGCCTCAACTGAAAAATGTTATGTTTTCTATAATGTGGGGAAATTGCAGCTGGTCTTAACTGTATGAAATGTTGAAGGAAAGGCTACCGACACGACTACAAAAGCCTAGTGAACGTATTGAGTCAATGTCATCACATATGCACTTAAAGAGCATTAGGAGCAGTAACCAGTGCTGTATTATTGCTCAGACGCTGAACTCTAACTTACAGAGAAATGCAGTAGAAATAAGTTGCTCAGTTTCTAATAGTATTCATGTGCAACACAACAACAAATTGCACACTATTTTTCATTTTGCACTCCTAATTTAACTATACATTTAACCCTGTGAGTTCACATGGAAGTATAATTACTTTCATTTTATGGGCTTGTAAAGGCTAACCTGACCATCATCGAGAAGGAAGGAGCAGTTTCTTTGAGGGACAAGGTCCTTCCCATGTTCTTTAAACAAAAAAAAAAGTAGTAATGTCGTAATATATACATTTATGTCACAATCATTGCAATTAACAGGCCTTGTTTTGTCAAAGTTGTGCAGTTAATGTGATACACTCCAGCCACATAAAGGATAAGAGGGGATTGGTGATTCAGCAGCACAGTGGGGTGTAAAAGTAAGGGGGAAATGACTGCAAACCGCTCTGACTGAAGAGTCATATTGTCTGTGTCATGCAGTTTCAGAGCTCCCTCACCGGGGGCACAACATATGTGACAGGTGCAGAGACAGAACAGGATGTGTTTTGAGGTTCCAAGGGATTACAACTAAAGCATGAGTAAGAGTTTATTTATATGTTTTTTGACAGTCCTGACAGTGCAGATGATTGTCAGTAGATTGATAGATGTCATTAGATATTTGCTACTTTTGGTAAACTGTTTCTGGCCAATTGAACCAAAGACCTGAACATATATGATTGCGGTGTGATGGAGCGTAACAGACAACCTTTAGAGCTTACAGGGGAATATATTAGAGATGCAGTGAAGGCAAGCGAAGAGTGTGATAGCTCCGATAAAAATATGGGAAACTACATTCTGAGTGGCCTGGAGACTTGATTTGTGAAGAGAAGAGGATTGATAGGCTGATGAGGCTGGTGATTGCTGTATTGGAGAATATGGGAGGAACGTTGCAAGAGTATTAGATTGAGAGACAATGATTGGCTGACAGCGATGGGAAGATGGCAGAAAGAGTGGGACTGGGAAGTGTTTTTGTATGAATCTATGCGTTATAACTCAGTCTTAAAGTATTTCTCTCAGTTCAGGAGAGCACCTTTTACACCAGGCAAAGTAAAAGCAGCTATTGGAGGAAAAAAACAATACACAATTTCACCATACATTTTAAAATAAATCAAAGAACTTTTTAAACGATAACCACATGGAACGGACTGCCTTTAACTATCCTGGAAAGTTACCATGATCCAACATCGGAGTGAGAGAAGGGAGTAATTGAGCAGGGCTAACAGTTCAAACTAAAATACCATCTACACTCATGGTTCAATATCAGGTACAGGCCCTTTACGAATCCAAACTACTTTGCCATTATCATTATAGGTCAAGGCCCACTTCACTTCTTATTGTGGCTCTATATTTAAGTCCCCTCAGATTGTCAGCACTGAGCTCTTCTCCATCTGGCCTCTGGTCTCAGAATGGGTCTTCTCCAATCTGTGCTTTTGCCATCTTGTGTTGCAGATTTAGTCCTTAGTTCTGCTTCTAACCAATGTCAACGTGTATGTATATATATATATATATATACACATATACATATATATATATACATATATATACACACACATATATATATATATATATATATATATATATAATTATAAATAATAAACAATGAAAAGCAATGAATACAATGAAAAGCTTCCATTCAATCTATATATTTCCATCCTGCACATATGGTTTACGTAACCAAACATTAAAGACACAGATGCATAGTTTGAAAAGGGGATGGATGAAGCAATAGCTTTGTTATAACATGTTATAACAAATCAGAAATTTGCTCACAGGGCAGGACCTCCTGATAATGGGCCATTGAAAGTGTACAATAGGCCCATCTCAGTTAGTTTCAATGGCCCATTATCAGGAGGTCCCGCACTGTGGGCAGGGCGTTCACAGAGTAGGATATAAACTTGAGTTCTCAGACTTGTTTCACAAATTGCGAATGACTCTTGGATGAGAGTCGAAATGTTTTGTTTTGAGTCCAGATGACTACAACTGAATCTTTTTCTACAATGTTATAACACAGCTCAAAAAGTAAATTTAGCCTTGTCAAAAGCATACATGGAGTACTTAGTTACATTCACACTTGCTTCATTAATCCTGTTTACAAGGCCTTCTTCTGAGTCTCACAAGTTGGTTTCATGTTTCAAAACACCATAGTCAGAAATCCATTGTTCTCTTGTGTGGTTTTTCATTCAGACTTGTTTTATGCATTTTATCGGAAACGTGAGCTGCCAAAAGAAAGATACTGAAGAGCACGTTTAGATGCCAAGAACCATACCAACTTTATGTGTACAGCATTTATAAAGCACTTTAAACCTTTACAGCTGACCAACATCTCGCTCACAGTTAGAATCAGAATCAGAATCAGAAAAGGTTTATTGCCATTTTCAATGAACAGAATTTACAAACATAGGAACTTGTTTTGATATTTAGGTGCAACATAAAACACTGATCAATAATAAAAACAACATCTATGAAATCAAAAGGGCATGCATTAAGAAACAATTTAAGATTACTACAGTATAAAATGAAAATAGGCTTACTATGTACACATAATTTACAGTTAAATTTACAGTTGGGAATGCAGAAAGTGACAGTGCAGTGAGTGATTGATTGAATTTTAGTTAAAGTGACAGGTGTTTAAGAAGTGTTCATAAGACCAACTGCAGAGGGAAATAAACTTTTCTTGTTGCAGGAGGTTCTGGTCCAGATGGACAGTAGCCTCCTGCCTGAGGGGAGTGGCTCAAATAGTCAGTGTCCAGGGTGAGAAGGGTCATTTGTGATCCGACCTGCTCGTCCCAGAGCCCTGGAGACGTATAGGTCCTGCAGAGATGGAAGTCTGCAGCCGATCACCTTCTCAGCAGAACGCATAATGCGCTGAAGTCTCTGTTTGTCCCTGGCTGTGGCTCCAGCGTACCACACGGTGATGGAGGAGGTGAGGATGGACTCAATGATGGCCGTGTAAAACTGCACCATCATCTGAGCTGGAAGTACATCCTCTGCTGGGCCTTCATGATGAGGGAGCTGATGGAGGGCTCCCACTTGAGGTCCTGGATGATGGTGGTGTCAAGGAAGCGGAAGGAGTCCACGGTGGTGATGGGGGAGTCTGTCGTGATAAGGGGGGGCTGGGGGGCTGTGACTTTCCTGAAGTCCAAAATCATCTTCACTGTCTTCTGGGCGTTGAACTCCAGGTTGTTACTGCTGCACCAGGACACCAGCCAGTCCCTCCCTCCTTTAGACAGACTCATCCCCGTCCGAGGTGAGCCTGATGAGGGTGGTGTCGTTCACAAACTTGAGTAGTGGCTGGAGGTGCAGCAGTTTGTGTACAGGGAGAAGAGCAGAGGAGAAAGTACACAGCCCTGTGGAGAGCCTGTTGACAAAATATAAACCATTGACAAAATAGGATTAATTTTGGCCGGTTGTCAAAGATGGAAAAAAAGCCTAGATTTTACTACATCAGTAATTTGCAATAACAATACAAATAATGCATTAAATGTGTCCTTAAATAAGAATTCACTTTGCAAATAGTCTGTAATTGTGTCCATTGACACGTTTAGCTTAAAGGAAATGTTTTTTAGGTTTTTACATCCTGTTGCTGTCTCAAAACCAAATTCTTCAGAGACGCTGGGTCACAATAGTAACATTTTTCACATTTGGACGGAGGAGAAGTGATGACCAACAGCCTTATGTATAAAAGGCAGAAAGTTCAGTTTTAACATTCATTCATTCATTTTCCACCTCTGACGGGTGACTGGAGCCTATCCCAGTGACTTCGGGCCTCACGGCTTTCACTTGCCACAGTGAAATATAGTTTGAGTCATGAAATTTGTTTTGGTAAGAAACGCCACAATCGAAAAAAAAACAAAAACAGTGTGAACTATAATACTTGTGCGTCCATATAGACAATTCTTGGTGTGATATAAATGAATTTCATACTTTAATGAAAAGGGCGCGTAAGGCAGGCACACCAGTGACACACACAGTAATATCACCTTGTGTAAACTTTTGCTGGGTAAAGCGCTTCAACCTCATAAGAGCCAATAGTGTCAAAACATTGTACAGTTGTTCTTTTGTTATTGGTCCTGTCACTCACAGAGCATCCTCATTCCACCTCGCGTAACCCTTAACTGTTCTAAAGTGCAAGATCAAAACAAAAGACTTGTATCACCATCGTAGGTTGACCTTTAAATTGAACGCACATTAGCAGAGACTGGTTTTGCTTCAGAAAACAGATTCCGTCTCATTTTCTCTGTAGTGGCGCTGCACTTAAAGTTTATGTTTTTGTACCTGCTTCGATCGATACCTGAAAATCAACAGCTCTCCCAACGGACTTTTAAATGATAACTCTACGGCGTCAAGAAGTAAATAACAGATTTTCATTTGGTGCTCCTGGAGGCGAGGCTGTAAGAGGTGTGTTATTTCTACTATACTTTAGCAAAAACTTTAAAAATTAACAAATACTTTTTTATAATATTGTACATTTGAGGATAGAAGTTGTAAAGTAGTCATTTTATGGTACCAACTTATTTTTGTTCATATTATTTTTTTCTTGGGTAATTTGGTGGAAGAAAATTGATCGATAAGTAAAATCTATCATCTCAAAGTATTTTTCCTGATCAGCGACTAAGGAAGTTTACTTTTTTTTTTAATAAGACTAGGAATACAGCTTGTTCTCCAAAAATTAGATATCATCTGTAAATTAATTGTACTTTTACATCTCTGCTTTTGTTGTTGTTGTTGGTTTTTTGTACTAAAATTGCTATTTCATGGTTTTATGATTTATCATTTTAACTGATTTAATTGATTTAGGATCAAATTGAACATGTATTACATGTTTTGTTGGTGTTTTTTGTCCTTGCAGCACTGTCAATAAAATGTTCCATATAAGAGTGGATATGGATGTAAAACAGTCATCAGCGTTGTTTTATATATGTACTGTATACATGCTAGAACTCCCATTTAGGTATGACAAAAACTAGCTGCCTATACTTTAATTACCATTAACCCCTTCAGGAAACAGAGCCATACCAATTAGCCTTATTCATGAAACCACAATTTTCACGCACAATCATCTTGCATTTGAGTTATTTTATTTTTGTATAATTGTTCTTGCGGCTCACAGCACGTTGACAGTGATCTGATAAGCATTCTCCTCGCTCTTCACTGTCCCCTATTAACGACCTGATTAAAGCTATAATGACGCTTGCTAAGGAGAAATCTTCATTATCGGGAGAACTGTGTTAAATGAGTGCCATGGAACTTGAGTGTGATTATGAGACGTTCAAAGACTCTTGAACTAATGTTTGAGTGGTCTGGTGACGCAGGAAGAAATTTGGATACTGCGGATTTTCTGAGATACAATTTAATGAGTTTGATTTGTAAAAATCAAATTGATTTCTCTTTTAAGGTTAAATGACTGTGATAACTCGTTTGTGGTATGTTTTCCTTTGTTATTACTATTCTAGCTATGTTTGCATGCACTTCAACAATCTGATAATTATCTTATTTCTGTTTTCAGAGTTTTCCGAATATTGAAATAACATATAAAACGACATTTTTGTTTGCATATTGTTCACACTTGCGCACGCGGTAATGAGAATAATTGAACGAAGCAACGACAAAAGAATATTACTTTCTGTTTCTTATTTTGCATCAGACGTTCGATGTGCATGTTAACATACTTTAATAATCAGATCTAATTATTGAGTTAGTCAGGTGATCTGATTTTTCTCATTTGTAAATCAGAATCAGAAATCAGAATCAGAAAGGGTTTATTGCCATTGTCAATGAACAAAATTCACAACCATAGGAACTTGTCTCTGCATTAAGGTGCAACATAAAACACTGATCAATATTAAAAACAACATATATTCAAATGTAGTCCTTGTTAAATTCTGTTGAATGGTTGATGTTTTCGACAGATAGATATAACTACTCTGTAATACAAATTAAACCTTTGACCATTTACTGAAAACTAGATTTGTAAAACACAGTAATGTAGATAATTCTCACCCATAGTTTCACAAGAATTTCAACTTTTGACAATACTTTCTCGCTAAAGCTCTCTTGAGTCAAAAATCAGCCGCTTAAAGTCCAAATTCAAGTAAATGATCCATGTTGTTTGAAGATGCTTGACATAACACGTGGCGGCGGCACGGCAGGCGGCTAGCATTCTCGCCTCAGGTTACGGGTTCTACACCTGGGCCAGACCGGGCCTTTCAGTGTGAAGTGCGAATGATTCTTCCCCAGTCTGGTTGAGTTTCTTCCGATGAGTCCCCTGGCGCTGCACTGACCCTGAGATGTCCCAGCAGCATTGAATGATGGGTCAAAGGCAGAGAACAATAAAGTATACCTTAACCTTAATGACACTCATAGTCTTAAAAATAAATCCACTGATAGACCACTTGTTGGAGGAATTGCAGAATTTATGGAAGGTAAAAATACAATACATTATACATTTTCTTTAGTATTTCAGCTATTTTCAAACACTACGGATAATGTAACTGAAATTGGACTTTAAGTGGCTGATTTCTGATACTCTTTTGGTCTGAATCTCCGTAGGTCCTGTTTCTCCTTTCTCAAGCCTCCTGGTCATTTCACATCTGATCTGTCTCTAGTTGTTGTCCAGGTCGAGCTTCAGTCCAATAGAAAAGGCAACAGGACACTGGCACCTGCTGAGGTCCTGCTGCTGCCTGTTGGGCTGCTGCCTGGGTTACCAAACCTCTGCCATTTCTTCTCTCCATAGACTACAAGCAGATGGCAGGGCAAAAACAATGGCTGAAGCAGAGTCGAGTTGTGGATTCATAATTACATGTGACTGGAGGAAATTGTTCATGTCAACAGGATAGTTTGAACTGTGGACCAAGTTCAACTTTTTCAAGACAGAATACAAAATAAAACATTTTTACATTTTTACATTCAGTGAAGAACCAAATTAGGCTGTGTTCACACTTCACTGCATAAAAATTGGGATCAAACTTGAACTAAACCCAGAATTACCTCGACTATACAAGGACTAAATCAAGACTAGAACAGGGCCAAATCAAGTCTACATCAAGACTATCAGGTGCCAAATTTAAATAAGTGTGAACACATCCAATAAGTCTACTCAAACCAGTGTTTTTTTAATGGGGGAGAAAATGTTATGTCACAAAATTCGGGTGACTTAACTTTAGGTTGTCGATGTTGTTCAATCTCGTAATTGTGTGGCCTTTATGGAAGTGAATGATTGGATGTGCTCAGAGCTGTAGGTGCAGATCGAATGCCATGTTTCTGTCACTCATTACTACGGCATCCATCAATCAATCAATCAATCAATCAATTAAATAACTGTATTTACAAAGGGCGATTTAAAAGTACCAAAAGTGCATAACAGGAGGACTGGTCTGGTCAGAAGATCATGTGTCAGGGCAGTTTGATGACAGTAAAAGCCGTCAGAACAAAAGTGTCTCTCTGTCAATGGGGAGACACAGCAGGAAAGAATCACTTGACAACTGCTTGTTTTCGGCTTGATGTTGAGATGAGACAGACTATTCCCTTCTGAAGAATTTCTACTGGAAGACCTTCGTGCACATTCCTCTAGACAAAACAACTTGCTCAATTCACACAATCCAACAGTAACTCATGTCATTTTCAACCTTGGTACAACAGTGTTTCCTCATCATTAGTTTAAACAAAGCTGTATTTTGATTGATTCATACATGTTTGTGTAATTCTCTATGGTCCTAATAAGAAATAAGAAATTCCCGTCTTCACCTATACCCCTATCTCCGCCCACTTCCCCGTTGCGATTATTTGAAAAAGACTCCAATAGAAGGTTCTAAAAAGACACGTTGCCCCATCAAAAAAATATATATAAGAGAGGCGGAAGAGTGGTTAGAGCTCTTGTCATCAAGAAGGAAATCATGGGTTCGATTCCCTGGCGAACATCACATCACATGATTTCTCTGGGTGGAGTCTCCGTGTTACCTTTGGTTCTCTCCGGATTCTCCGGCTTCCTCCCCCGGTCCAAAGTCATGCACGTGTTAGGTAAATTTGCAACTAGGATGTACCCTGCCGAAGGCCCAAAGGCACTGGGATAGGGTCCGGTCACCAACAAATTATAATAAATAGCAAAAATACTGCTAGTCGATCGCCAGATTATTGACCACTGCCATGGTAGGTTAGGGCATCTAAAGTGAAATTCTGCCAACAACATAACTACTGCTGAATTAACTAAGTAACTGATTTCACTCACCCTGAACAGTCCTTTGAAGGATCAGCTGAGGAGAATCCCGTGCTGAAACCCAGCTTTATGATGACAAGAGGGTGACTGGTGAATTATGGGTGGGCAGCAGGGGATGCTTGCGCGGATGGGGTCATCAGCAGGTGACGAGCGACATCCTCACAAATTGCATCATTTTGCTGGGCAGGCTCTCAGGCGGCTTGTGTTTCACAGGTCAGAGTCGATAATAGAAGGCTGAGCTCCGCAGACGGACCCACCTGATTCACGTGACCTTTGGCAATTGGACTTGGTATTTCCCCTCAAAACCCGCTGCCAGAACTTTTCAAAAGCACTTCAATCACACTGTTATGGAGAGGCTGATAAAGTCACAGCGAATAGAGTCAAAGTGAAAAATGAGGTTCAGAATAGACCAAAGCATGTAATCTATGGAGACTGGTTAAACAATCGTCCTTATTGTGTGAAGGCCATTTTGAAACTTATATTATATATATATATATATATATATATATATATAATTTTTGCTTTCTCAAATGCAAAAGATAATGCAAAGATAATAACCCCTCAGCCATCTCAGGTGGTCTCAAAGGAAAGTACAGTTTTAGTTTAGTTCAGAAGTACAAAGTACAGATATCTGCTCTCAAATGTCCTGATGTAAAAGTACAAATTATCTACTGTAAGATTGACTAAAATAAAGTACAGATTTTGCTTAAGTACAGTATTTTTCCTTTGTATTTTGTTGTGGTGATAATATAAAAAATCCCTAAAAATCACAATTATACTGATGGCATTTGGGATGTAGTTGTAAAGAGCACATTAAAACATTTATCTGTGAGGAAGAAAGATTAGCACGTCATATATATTTATTTAATGTAGTGACCTGCAGATGACCTCTGAGTTTTGCCATGATGGCAAGAAATGGCAAACATTCGGCCCTTCATTGCTAACTAGCGCCATCTTGGTTTTGGAAGTCCTTCTGTGGTTTAATGATGTCTCTGCCACAAGCAGAGGCTTCGTGCTTTGAACGTTGGAAGGAACTTTTCCTATAATGACTGTTTTCAATTTGAAACTGGATTAAAATGAACTCTCAAGAGCCTTTATTTCCCCCCCAAGAAAAACTTAAGCTAAAACTCAGCTAAAAGACTATGCTGTTTTACTGAATAATCTCATCAAATTAAAGACATCACAGCATTAATTAAAATAGTAAATTGTGAGTAATTTCAATATTGCCTTCTGCATTGTCACGTGACAATGATCTGTCCTGTTGACTCAGTGCATGTGTGCTGATTGGTGGAACATTGGTGCCGAAATCCAGCTGCCGGCCTAGTTAAGACTCTGCACAGGCGGTTCCATGGACCCCAAGCAGTTCCATCCGAGGGGGTCCAAGAGGAAGGACCGGAGGAGAAGAGAGAAACACTCTGAGGCTACGTTCACACTGCAGGGTATGAGGCCCAATTCAGATGTTTTGTTTTAATCTCATTTTTTTAATGTGGTTGTTCGCATTACCAAAAAAATGCGACTACCGTTTGTGTCTGGTGTGAACCGAATGCAGCTCGATGTGGCCCGCATGCGCACAAAAGAACACAACGCCACACGTGGCATACTGTGTTTACGGAAGTAAAAAAGGCACGTTACCCGGCCGTGTCATGCCGCTTCCGTTCCTTTTAATGATGTCATTATTTTCTTTAAATTTCACCCAAAGGCTTTTTATTTCCGCTGGCATTGCAGCCGGGAGCACTCAATCCCTTGTTCGGCCATCTCCTTCGCAATCTCCTTAAATACTGCCCGATTACGGTACAAACTCTCTTGCCTGAATTGACTTGTCACCCCGTGTATTGATTAGCTCACAAACTTCTTCCTTCTTCTACTGACAGTTTTCGGCTCTTTCATCTGCCATTTGTCTCCACTGTGACTCAGAATTGTGACGTTTATCCCGCAAATGTTGCCAGCTGATGACGGACGTGAGCATTCAGACTGAAGTCACATTCTAAAATTACGGATACATATCGGATTTAATTGCACATACGAAAGTGGCCTGGGTTGGATTTTAACTCCCTCACACTGCCCTGAAAAAAATTGGATACAGGTCACATACGGGCAAAAAAATCTGAATTGACCTGCAGTGTGAACGTAGCCTGAGAGTCCCAATAATTAAGATAAGCTAAACTAGGACAAAGACATCGCAGTGGAATCCAAGAAGCTAAGTTTACTCTCTCCCCTCAAGAAGGCTCTGCCCATCAGAGTGATGTGAATTGGACTGAAACACTCACAAGCAAAGGACTTTTTGGAACTTTTCAATTCTCCAACAAATTGAATTAAGGCCCAAAGTCACTGGGATAGGCTCCAGCCACCCGCGACCCCTAACGGGAACAAGCGGTAGAAAATGAATGAATGAATACTACAACGAATTTGGATCAGGGACGATCTTGAAATTTTCAACTGCCTTTTTGTCATGGAAAGAAAGCCTCAGAGCCTTAATTTTGTACTACATTATTTTTGTCTTTATAAACCAATTATAAACCAAAGGAGCATCATCAGTAAGAAGCATTACATCATTTTCTTTGCTGTTTAACATATTTTTAGGCTATTAGTCTAGTCTATTGAACTAATCACAGAATCCACCAATTTCCATGTGATTTGTGGTGCACTGCTCTTGACCATACCTCAAAATGAAAACATAAATCACATTCTCTTTTGTTTTTGTTTTTAACGGGGTCATTTATTTAGATCCCTTCGAATAATATCTAAATTCCGAGCCTTTTTAATTACACACTCTTGGGCTTTTTCCTCATATCCTGAAGCATGTTCTCATTTGCTTCCTGTCACAACAGTAAATGGAGGCTTTCATCATGAGGCTCCGTTCCTGGGGCTATGTAGCAGTTTTTTATTTATTTATTTCTTTTAAATAATGCTGCAATTGAAGGGGCGTCTCTCTGAAATGTGACGTTGACCTCAACTTCAAATCTCTGAAGCCCTCAAGATATTACAAAGCTAATCTGGAGATATTTTGAAAGGAGAAATTAAAGGCACAGTAACATTCGGGGAGGTGGAAAGTCACCAGCATAATTCTATGAAAATATTAAAACCATACTTCACAGCATTCCTCAAGGAGATAGATACGTTTAATGCCATACTGTGGAATATTGTAGCTAAAGGAATAACATTTCCAAGGAGGAAGAGGCTTCTCTAGACCAAGTATCAGTCAGGTTTGTGGAAATGCAAACAGAAAAGACACATTTTCAAACATTTTAGTGCCATTAGTGCAATTATGGCTAAAATGTTACATACTGTGTCATTATGTTTGTCATTTTATGGGGAAAAAAATAGATTATAAATGAGTATTTTATTGTTTGAACATGATGATAATAGTAATAGTTGTAGTAGTAATGTAGTAGGCTAGTAGAAGTACTGTTGATAGTACTTTTAGTACTAGCAGTAGTTACATGTGAGTAGTTATGATAGTGACAGTTTTTATTTTTAATAACACACGACTAACACGACTATTACTGCCAGTCCGGCAGTAATAGTCGTGTTAAAATATTGATTATTAAAAATAAAAATACTTGAACTCTACTTTACACTGAAGTCCTGAAACAAAGTCCACATGACTTACTCGACCTCTTGCTACACACTCAGAATACAACCTCATGTATTTAGCCCCTGAGCTTTGACTGGGCTTATCTAAAATGACATTAGTATTCCCGTCTGGAACAGGACGGTGACATCACTTGGCCTCTGGATGCGGGCCAGTAGTGTGCACTGATGGAGCTGGTGGCATGGCTGCTTTGGATGTTTGGATCTGTACGTTTGTTGAAGTACCAGCTGGACTGTGCTTGTTCATGGGTCAGAGAAACAGTCAGGGCCCATGGGCTAAAATAATGTGGATTTATGGAATGTAGTTGTGCCACCGCATCGCATTTTAAAAGCTGGATTGTAATATAAATGCTTAAATGATGAGCTATATTTGGGCAAATAGATACATATTTCATGTTTCGTGATTCCTTTGAAGTGTGGTAGAGAAAAACACATGAGGAAAATGAAGAGCCCTCACAAAACAAACCTCACAAAACAAGAATGAATGTTTGTACACCATGTTTAAAAGTAAGTTAAGACTTATGACCAAAGTGCATATACACTCAGCAGTACAAGTAAAGAATGCCAAATTCACTACTATATATATATATATATATATATATATATATATACACTAATTTCAATGATAGTAACAAGTAGCAATGCATGCCTTGACTATGGTCAAGTTTCTGGCCTGCAGGCTCCACTAGACAGGACAGCATGAAATGAAGAGACTGAGGAAGGACACAGCAGCAAACCAGCGAGAGCCAGACCGAACCCACATGGAGCGCAAGTGCACGAATATGGTCCAGTTCTAAATCTATAAAAAATAACAGCAATTTGTGGATTTGAATTTGAGGAGGTGTATTTTCAGTCTAAAAAAAAGACACAGAAAAAATGTGATTGTAAAACTAACACATGTTGTATCTTACAATTATATTGATTTCCCTCAATGTACATTTACATTACCGACTTCATCTTTAAAGTCGCTGTAACTTTTTTCCAAATTGTAAAAAGAGGAGGTCCGTTGTTTGAATTGTTAAACACAACTCTTAACTTGTTCCTAGCTCTCACAAACACTTTGGCACATTGTGTTCACATGTGTGATTTTTATGAACACTGGATGAGCTTTTGAGACCATTTATACCATGTTTGCCATCAATAAAATGTTTTGTGTTTCATCAAGTAATGTTTTCACATAAAGACGCCATTTTGTATGTAACAATGCCCAAATTGCCCATATGCGACAGGCCATGTTGTTTGAGTTAATAAATCAGGTTTTGAATTAGATCTTGTCAAAATCTTGTTCAAGTGCTAGATTGTAACATTTGGTGAAGGCAGGTGCTACTTTAAGTGGTGACCTTTATGTCTATGGGAGGAAAATGCATGAGGAGAAAGCGGTTTTGAAGTTACAATGGCGCATATAAATCTATGGATGCAATTGGGTTAAGTGAAATAACAAACTTTTGGTACGGATAGGACATTTATGTTGAGAGAGCAAACTGACAAAAACAAGTGGAAAAAAAAGTTTTGACTGTCGCGTCCCCTTACAACCAACAACAAAACGTTCTGTGCCCATGCATATGGCTAACACGCACTTAAACCGTTTCAATGATTAGTGAAAGCTTTTGAATTGCAGTTATTGTTGAGTTGTGGGTCAGGATGTCAGCCAACAGTGATGTAGCTTGTGGCAGAGCTGTTCTCTGAGTCTGAATATACTGTATGGAGTTGTTTGTGCCCACACCAGCTGTCCAGTGCTTCCTCACAGGCCAGAGGAGCAGCGAGAGCTGAAGCTACAGGGCTCAAAAGTGTTTGTGAAATTATGGGCCGACCAGTGCCAGTGCCAATTGGAACTGCCAGTGTGACGACTGAATGTGCAAACAGTGTACAGGAGGAGAGGGAACTTTATCCTCGGGTTGGACGAAGTTTTGTTTGTGAATTAATTTGACCTCTGTTGAATAACAAATAAACAACTGCATATAAAATAAGCGAAAAAAGGCTGGAAATGTTTTAAAAAAATGCATTCAAGAAAACGTCTGACCATCTTTTTCATTTATTTGATTTTTTTCTCTGACACAAAGCTCTTTTAAATGAGGGTGAAGAGTGGAAATGACATTTAGAAAACTGAGAGTCTGACTTGGGTGCCGTGACCAAATCTTTTCTTTGTTTCAACTTGGGTCGTTTCACACAGCGCTGGTAAATAACTATTTCAGGTGGTCTCGCGCGGCTCCTGGACCGGGGCGAGTTTGGTGTGAAAACGACCCACCTTGAGCTGACCCACGTTTAGAGCGTGCTCTTCAAATCTGACCAAAAACACACGCCCACATATTTCTGTGACAAATGACCGTTGGACAACAATCTGCCTCGGTCTGCGCTGAGGGTTAGAGACTTCTTTTGCCTGTGCGCTGTTCATATTCCTCTGCCGTCACCAGCAGAGGAGAAAAGACTACACGTGTGGCGAGTTTGCTGGTCAGATGATTGCTTCTCACGTGGCTCAGGGCGCGGCGGTTTGGGAGCTTGCTAATGTGTCCTTTGCCTAAAGAAAGCTAAAAGAAAGCTTGACAACTACATAATAATCTAGTGTTTTTGGTTATTTTTTGTTCAACTTTTTGCCCTTCCTTACCTCCCCGAGATGAATTACATAAACAAATGTTGCGAGAACAGAAAGATGTATCTAAAAAGAGTTGCAACTCACAGAATGTACTTTAATGTAATAATACTTGAGCGCAACTTCTTAATATAAAAATATACTATCTAGTGCTTCCCATCAAAAGGAACCCCTGTTTTTTCCAGCTAGATCTTGGTAACCCTGGTAGTATATAAAAGCAAAAAGCATTTCTACAGTTTCAAAAGTAAAAATACAACAGATACATCTGAAGACGTGAAACTGAGACCACAATCTTTCAGAGCACTGGTTATTTGTTCGAGAAACTGTTTTTTCGTTCTTTTTTTTTTTTTTCTCCTCATCTCTTTGGAAAACTCTTACTTACTCCGTCGCTGCCACAACAGGATGCACCAACAAATGAGCAGACAATCAAACAACAGCGTTGCCAAGAGTTCTCCACGTCCCGATCGGCTTTTATCACTACGAGTCCCCACCTCAAAAACATCTGGTGTGCTCTGCTAAATACTCACTGTGAGTTTGTTGGTACGCAGCAGCGAATTGTGCTCCGACAGAAAGAAGGAGGGAGAGATGATTTAAGCCTGGATTCTGCATACGCCGCCGCAGTGCATGATGGGAATAGAGAGTTATAGCAGATATGAATCAAAAGTTTGTTTGCAGCCCCTATTCATTATCTCAACTGGTGGCGGGAGGAAAATAAATATAAATCTGAAGGGATTCAAATGAAGTTTAGCAAGGCATAGTATTTTAAAAAAGGAAATCTTTCTTTTCACATTGACCTCAGTGTTTTGAGCATTTTTGCAATGTTTTCAAGGTCAAATGAAACACTTCATTGTCCATTTCATTCAAGTCTCCCTAACCAATTTATCCAAACGTCCAACCCATAAATACAACATTACAATTAGCTCTTTTTCAAGGATATGTTTAAACATTTAACGGATCATATTTTCTGTAGTTTCCAAGCACTCTTGAAGCCCAAAGTCCATGGAGATAACCTTTCCTTGATCCAGAGTTTTGAGGATCTGAAAGGAGATTCGGGGGTCACAGCAATTAAAGTGACAAGCAATCTATTATGGATATGTTTGAAGGCGGCACATCATCTGAATTTACAACTATCTATCTTTTTATCTACACACAAAATGATGACAAAAAAAAGTGCAGTGACAAGTGTAGAATTAGGGAAAGAGAAATTAAAAAGACATATGGAGCACATTCATTCAAGACAATTATGTCAAAGCTATATTTTGTATGTGTAGTATTATTTATGTGTCATCAAATACATAAAAAATAACCTTCAACCAAGATTTCTACTTGATAACCTGATACAAGTCGAAAATAGACAAGTTTGTAGTTTAATGCCATATTGTTGAACATTAAAGAAGCTGTGTGTAGCCTGCTTACTGATCGATCTGTGTAAAGAATACTGAAATATATCAGATTGTGCACTTTCCAGTCAATCGATTGGCCCTCACCTTTGTTTCTACGGCCCACGTTAAAAAAATAAAAAGTTAGGACACCACTGATTTAGAGTAAACCTTATGCTCTGGCATGGACTTTCTGGAGACAGACAACTAAGTTTGCTCAAAGTAAACCTGGACTAACCCTCTACAGCCTCTGGATAGGTCAGTGCACCGCAGAAGTACATTCACATTCAGTGAAATATAATTGGTGGTTTTGGAGAGATGTCTGTCAGTCTTTACCATGAAAGTAAGGTTGTTTTGTCCAATATATCCCCCTGCAGCACAAGCCGTATGGACTCCAGTCTGCACTAACAATGACATAAACAAGTTCAAATCTAAATTTACAATTGCATCTGTAGCCGAGAGAATGTTGTCCCGTTCAAATTCTGTCTTTCGCTGAATTCCGTGGATCCCCCTCTTGTTACTTCCTCCCTCTCGTCTCTCTCCCTCCACGGTGACCTGGGCATGTCAGTTATCATCACTAACAACACTCTGGAGACTGCATTGCAACACAAACCCCACAGAGCCACTGCTGCTGGAGAACTGTAATCATTCAGCCATCGAACGCTTGTTTCTCTGGCCTTCGTGTGGCATGAATAATATATGGAAGTCATCGCTGGTTGTTCTTTTACTCACCGCTACAGTATGGGAACGATACACCGGGGGCTTTTTATCTTCCATGTGTTCTGAGCACAATTTCAGTCCAACAAGTGTGATTGGATTTGCGAGAGACGTGATGGTGGGTGCACTGGCGGTCTTTGTGCAAGTCATGAACTACATGTCAGGACTGAAAACACAAGCTGGAATAGTGACGCAGAGATATCCTTTGTGAACTAAAAGGGCCTTCTACGTCTCATAAAAAAGTCATAGTGTCTTGGAGGGATGCTAAAACTTTTATGCTTTATTTAATGTTTAAATCTGGTTGAAGTGAAGCAAGGTGTACTTTGGGATGCTAGTTGCAGGATGTTTTGCCACCCGCCAACATGTTTTGAATCCAATGGAAAACATGTGTCAGGGAAACTGAGATAAAGTTGGTCACAAAGCACAGAGAAACATTTACTGTTTGAACTCTTTGCTTTAGTGGTCACAGGGCGAGAAACAGAGAAACAGACAATGGTTTAATAATATTAGTAAATGCACTTTCTATCCTTTAAAGCATTAACATGTGTTGTTAACCAGGGACAATGAAAGTTAAAACCATACTTTAGAAAATGCTTCATGAAGATAGATTTGTGTCGTACAATAAGACTATAAGACAGCAAAACAATAAGTCAGTAGGTAGAGCGCATGTTTTTTCCCCATCGTAACCATCAATTCATGAATCAGCCTTAGAGCAAGAGTAATATTTGTCAGCCAATCTCCAGAATCCAACTCGGAGGACACTCTGCTAACCACTAATAATAATAATAATAATAATAATAATAATAATAATAATAATAATAATAATAATAATAATAATAATAATAAATTTGTTTTGTGACACTTTCAAAAAGGCTCAAAGGAGCTTTTTTCCTTTCAGTCTATATTCTCTGATTGGTGATTTGTTTGTTTGTTTGTTTGTTTGTCTTTCTGTTTGTTTATTTGGATCCCCATTGGCAATGTTTATTTTTCCTGGGGTTTGCATCTTAAAAACACATAGACTTAAGCTTATTACAGCATAAAAATACATGATTGAAAGTGCATAAAAGCTCTTTTTTCCAATTTTTTTCCCATTCACTTTTCAAAACTAACGTGTTATTGTTTTATTATTAGATTTTTCCCAAAGGCACTGGGAGGAATGGTGAAGGTTAAGGTTTGATTCTAATACATATGAAGACCAAGAAATTGCTATTTTAAAGACTGAGATCTAATCGAACCGTTAAGGAACCAGATTAAGGAGCGGCTCAAAAGATCTGATTCAGTCGCATTACACATTTTTGCACTTCATCTGAAATATGGTCAGACTATAATTGAAAGACCCCGCGACTTGTTCAAGCAATAGGTAGAAACTTGAACACGCTGATTGCTCTTGATTCTGTTTGCTTCACACTTGATTTGCTTGTGCATTTTACTTATGTTAAATAATTCCCCACATAAACACCACAGGCTTTTCGCTTCACATTTTTAACCTATTAACTCCACTTTGCTGCAGGAGTTTCCAGTATATATAATTCTTTCACACTTGGCTGGGCTCGGCTCTCGTGTGTGTTCCACCTGCAAACAGTGTATCTGCGCCATCTCAATATGGCAATTCTCCAAAGTCATTTTCAATTATGCTTCAGTGGCTTTCACATTAGAGCCGCCGAGATGGTGCCTCATTCGCCTCAGGTAAAAAACATGCTTGCTTCTGAAGTTTGAACAAGAGTGGAGCGAGGTTGATCCCACTGATAAACTCCCTGACAGCTTGTACACGAGCAGAGATGCGCCGCTGATCCAAAAAGGTGATTATTAAAAAAACTGCCACATGTGCAACTAAAGAGGGGAGGACGACGCCTTTTACATGTTTTTCAAGAGTGCTGAAGATGTAGTGCGAGATTAGCAATGTAATTCAAATGATAGTATGTGTTCAATATTGCGATTTTATTATAGATGAAAACTGCAAGAATGATTCAAAAAGTTTGGAGTACTCTTAAAAGTTGAACTATTACACAAAGCTGGGTATTACCTCATTTTTAAATACATATCCATCATTATTAAGCCCAGAAACGACATTTAAAGACATTTCAAATAATTGAAATACATTTCCTGCAATCAGTCTGTCAGTTTATTTTAGAACAGAACAGATTTTGTAATTCATCTAATAGCTCTAATTTGTCTGTCTTTATACTTAATCACTTTCTACTTGAAGCACTTTAGGCTTTTTATTCGGCTGCTAAGAGAAGTCCAGTCATCATCCTGACCAAATGAATATGAAGTCAAAATATAATGACAATAGTATTACTTATATAGTGTTGAAAACAGTACAGCTGTTACTACTGCTACTACTATTACGACTACTACTTCTTGAAAGAATGTGTAAATATAAAGCAATTCAAACTTAACTACAAAACAAGTCTTCATGCAATATGATGGAGATGTTAAGTAATGCAAGAAAGGTAATACTCCAATGCAAATGTATAGCACAGGGGTGCCCACACTTCTTCAGCGTGCGAGCTACTTTTAGATTCGGCAAAACCCGAAGATCTACCAATAGATTTATATTATTATTTTTTATAAACAGCTATAGAAACACAATATAGGCCTAATAATATTTTATTATGTAGAGACGTGCAATATAAAGCAGGGAAGAGAAAATATGTTAATTGACTTGACTAGACCCATTCATGAAAAATTAAAAATGAAGGACGGAAACACGTGAACAGGTAAGATTACGCTCTAGCCCAACCTGTCTCCTCCTCCTGCTCCTCGGCCTGACTCCCTCTCCTCTCTCGCCTCCCTCTCGTCTCTCGTCTCTCGCCTCCCTCTCGTCTCTCGCCTCCCTCTCGTCTCTCGCCTCCTTCGTCTCTCGCCTCCCTCTCGTCTCTCGTCTCTCGCCTCCTCTCGTCTCTCGCCTCCCTCTCGTCTCTCGCCTCCCTCTCCTCTCTCGCCTCCCTCTCGTCTCTCGCCCCCTCTCGTCTCTCGCCTCCCTCTCGTCTCTCGTCTCTCGCCTCCCTCTCGTCTCTCGCTCCCTCTCGTCTCTCGTCTCCTCTCTCGCCCCTCTCCTCTCTCGCCTCCCTCTCGTCTCTCGCCTCCCTCTCGTCTCTCGCCTCCCTCCTTCTGTCTCTCGCCTCCCTTCGTCTCCTCTCGTCTCTCGCCTCCCTTCGTCTCTCGCCTCCTCTCGTCTCTCGCCTCCCTCTCGTCTCTCGCCTCCTCTCGTCTCTCGCCTCCCTCTCGTCCTCGCCTCCTCTCGTCTCTCGCCTCCCTCTCGTCTCTCGCCTCCCTCTCGTCCTCTCGCCTCCCTCCTCGCCTCCTCGTCTCCCTCTCGTCTCTCGCCTCCTCTCGTCTCTCGCCTCCCTCTCGTCTCTCGCCTCCCTCTCGTCTCTCGCCTCCCTCTCGTCTCTCGTCTCTCGCCTTCTCCCTCTGTCTCTCGCCTCCCTCTCGTCCTCTCGCCTCCCTCTCGTCTCTCGCCTCCCTCTCGTCTCTCGTCTCTCGCCTCCCTCTCGTCTCTCGCCTCCCTCTCGTGTTTCTACCGCAGCACCTGATTGCACGTTCTGCCAAAACTAAAAAGACAAAATAACAAAAAAAGTAGAAAAAGAAAATAAACAAAAAAAGAAACAGCAACCTTCCTAGTCCCTCTCGTCTCTCGCCTCCCTCTCGTCTCTCGCCTCCCTCATGTGAGTGTTCTACGGCTCCGCTGTTGTATTGTGTTTTCAGCTCGTGCCGCCGTGTGCTCCTGCCAAAACTCACGGAGAAAGCGGACAAAATAACAACTGTAGCCTCCTCGCGCTGATTGTAATTCATGGTTCACTCGTGCTTTTGCGGACCTCCATGTGCGCACCATGTGATACACTCGCTCAGCGTGTGTATATACTGTATCTTAGCGCCAATCAAAAAACTTTGCTTAGGTATCGACTGCCACTGCCTTCGAGATCGACTGGTAGATGGGTCACTCCACACTTAAGTGTACAAAAGTGTTACATGAAGGTCCAAATGTAAAATAAGGAATTTTCAAAAATTTCAACTCATATCAGAAAGTACCACCTCTAGACATCATAAAATACCATAAAGTAAATAAATGGATAAATTAGTCATTTGTACAATTGACACACACAGCAAACTTACCTTTTACGTAACATAATTAACTTCGTGGGACACAAAACTTTCAAAGCAGATTTCTCACTCGCTGACCGTCTGTCAGTCTACTGAACGCTCCACGCATGTACGATTTGCGTTGGGCAGCGCCGCAAAACGCGGAAGTAAGATGTTGGTTTTCCCCACGCGGTAAACAATGTTGTTTCGGTGTAACAACTCGTAAAAGGACTCGAAAAGAGATCGAAATAATGATGGAACGCTACAGGCTCCCGTGAGTAGACCCAACCAAAACAGTTCCACCGTCGAGTACAGAAATAAAGCATCGCACTTTGAGGTAGAGTGGCGCTTACAATGACGTTATCAAATGTAAACTGGTACTGACTGGATGTAACTAATACGGGACACTGTCTGGTTACGCCCACAATACTTCTTTTGAGGGCAATTTCAAAAATACGAGTGGAAACATTTTGAAAAACATTTGGGGCATAAATCTAGAAGTATTCTTTCATCGGTAGTAGGTTCTTTGTTTGGATTTATTTATTATTTATTATTTATTTATTTTACAAGTCGCTGAAGTTGATAGTACCATCATGTAACAAAACTCGATCAAAATTCAATTCTATCCAGGGTGGGCATTTTTTTTTTTTTTGAGAGTTTGTTTAATCTGCTGTTCTCATTTTATCTTATATATGTATAATATATAAGGTTTAAACGATAACAAAGACCTTGTCATTTTTGCTTTATTGGAATTTTTTAATGATGCCCTAATTAAAGACAATCGGCCAATTTGTACACTTTAGCGTGGAGTACCCAGATCCGCGATCGACATATCACTATTTTATCTTTTATTAAAAAAAATATTGTTCTAATAATGATTGATCTGATTGGAGAGTTCAGTAATTGATAATAGTCAAGAAAAAAGAAAAGAAAGATTGGTATATATTTTTGATCGGAATGCATACAAAATGAGTTATTGAACAATAGGGAAAAGGGCTGGGATAAATCGATTTATACTTTCATAAACCCCTTTTGAGCATGCAGTTATGTGTTAAGTTAATTATGTTTAGTTTAATTGTTTATTTATCATATTAATAAGTGAATTAACAATGTTGTTTTGTTCTTTAGGTGCCATATGTGTGAGGTAAAGATCACCTGAATCAGAATGTCATTGTCCTTTTGACTAGATACCTGTTATGCATGTTCAAAATATAGAATAAAGAATAAAGAAATAAAGAAACAAAAAAAACTTCCACTCATGCATCTGTAAAATGATTAGACTGTTTTATTTTGCCACTTTTGCTACAACCTATTGATGTGTTTGGTTGATACTAATAGATAAATGGGATATATTCTGTCTTTTCTGCCCCTTCCTGTTCCTACTGCTCCTGTACTTTCTTGTGTTGCTCTGTTCCTGTTGAATCCGTTTACTGGCGTCTCAGTTGACTGGCTCAGCCCGGAGAGGTCTAATGTCTGGGACCTGAGGCTCCTGGAGGATTGGTTGCCGCGGTCTGGACGCTGAGATTCAGATAAACTTTGATCCAAGTGTTGGGCTCATGTGAGTGTGGTGCAGAATGATTGTCTTGAACTAGCTGGTCCACTCTATTGATTTTTTTAAAACAGGTAGATACGTTTTAGTGCATCACAGATCAGCGCTAAATGAGTGTTCTAAAATCTCTGAATGATTAACTAACTGAGAAGTAATAAATGTACCTTTGAATTTGAGTGGCAGCGCCAGTTTGCAAAGTGTGATTACATAATTTGAGTGCATTTAGTCAACACGCTCTGATTAAATAGGAAAAGGAACGTCGTTCATGAATCCAAATAGTTTTAATTTACCGTATTTTCCACTCAATAAGTGCGCGACTTAAAACTTTACTTTTTTTTTCTCACAAACCTGACAGTGCGGCTTATCAACCAGAGCGCCTTTATCATACTGATTAATTCTGGTTGTGCTTAATACTGTCTCGAATACCGATTTCTATTTTGTGGTAGCACAACTGTGCTGAAAAATCCCCGTCAAATGTTTTAAATCACAACTTTGGTAAACCTACAAGCGCAACCACTCTTCCGATTACGTTTACCGTAGCCGAGGGCGTCCCGCGGAGTATACTGTGCTCACCCATAACATTACAGTGTGTGTATACAGGAATTTGAAAGGATTTGGGAAGGAGGAACTAAACTGAAATAAGTGAGTGTATTTATGTTATTACGTGCATATAGTGTTCACTGGACAATTTGAAGTTTGATTGTGATTTACGCACGTTTAAATTTGCGGTATCCTGAACTGTTTTTTTTCTTTACGTGTTATACTGAGCGTTTTTGAGTTAACTGTACTGTGAATACGTTACGTTGATTTAGCGGTATCCCCTGCTGTGTTTTTTTTACGTGTTATAACATGTCCTTCTTGAGTTGCCTCGTTGAATACGCTAACGTTTGTTCACGGTATCCTGACTGTGTTTTTTTTTTCCGTGCTTTATTACTAGAGCATTTTGAGTTACCCTTGTGAATACCGCTAACGTTTGATTTTAGCGCGGGCTCATCTGACTGTGTTTTTTTTCGTGTTATACAACCATGAGCCATTTTGCGTTGCCGCTACTAATGAATCACAGCTACAGGTTTGGATTCCACGGTATCTGACTGTGCTTTTTTTTCCGTGTTATACTGGCCATTTTGAGTTCTGTGAATGCGCTACGTTTGATATTAGGCGTGTTGCTGTGTTTTTCTTTCGTGTTATACCTGAGGCCAATTTTGAGGTTACTGTGAATCGACAACGTTTGAATTTTAGCGGTATCTGCACTTGTTTTTTCTTACCGTGTTACTCTGAGCCATTTGAGTTATGTTGGAATACCGGCTAAACGTTTGACTTTAGCAGTATCTGACTGTTTGCTTTTTTTTTTTTTTTTTTTTACGTGTTATCAACTGAGAGCCAATTTTGAGTTGCAGTACTTGGGTGATACGCTAACGTGCGTTGATTCACCGCCTATCTGACCGTGTTTTTTAAGTGTTATCCCTGAGATTTTGGTATGTGCATAAGCTACGTTTGATTATGCGTTATGCAGACTGTGTACCGAACGTGTTCCATTGAACAAGGTTGGGACTGTTTTTGTTTAGCTTAATGCGCCCTTCATGTCCGGTTGCGCTTATATATGGACAAAGTTTAAAATAAGACATTATCTGACAGTTCCGCGCCTTTACACATCCGAGACGCGCCTTATAACGTGCAAAAATACGGTAACACAAGTCTGGATTTTTGTCTTTCAAAGAGCTGAATGGTTTCGAGAAAGAAGAAAAGCCTTGCAATTTTTAAAAAACAAATATTTCGTCTGTGATTCACGTTTCAAAATAACAAATCTGTTATAAGTGTGCATTTGAAACACTTCCAGGAACTGCTAAACAAATGCAATACACATACATTTCAGAAAGTGTTTATACAAAGTTTGAAGTACAGGTTTGGAGACCCCCTGGAGAAAGAATATTGTGCAACTCCAGCGACCTTTTAATTGTGATGATTCTTGCAACTCTGTTTCCAATAATAACATTTGTATTTCTTTTAGGTTATCAATCAATCACCAATGCATTTTACAAACACACTATTCCCTCCTGTTGTGCCTTTCAGACACCCTTCTCCTCACTCAAACGCCTCTTCCTCTGCACTGTAAGCCCCAGACTCCAGACAGACTGAAGAGAGTCAGATAAGCACGCTTTTGTTTCACTCAGGACAATACTGCAGCCAGCTTCAGTTCTCTTTAATTCTACTGAACTTCAGGGTAACGTTCGATGTTTGTGCAAAGAAAACTCTGCAATTTGTTTGATAGTCTCATCCTTTTAGTCTTTGAAGTGAGAGGCAGAATCTGGGGACAGCGTGGTCAGTCGTGTTACACCGCTGGATGGTTCTGCAACACTGGACGCCATCTGGCAAACCCTCACACACATGCACTGAGGCAATTTCAGGCCATTTTTTTTCCTTCCTATTATTTGATGTGCCCCACAATAAAAAGCACATTTGCTCACTGGAAAATAGATGATTTACAGAGATACAAAGATTTATTTTATGGGGTCTCTACGGCAGTGAAAAACGTGGCGTATATGAAGACTTACTGGTTGGGGTTTACACCAGATGCCCTCTCTGACAAAATCCCCAACTGTATTGCCGTTTGAGACTCTTTTCAGCAAATTAAAAATTAATCTTCTAACTGAATCACAATATACTTCACATTTGTTTTGCTATCACTCAAGTAAAACATTTATTTTGAGAAAATGCTACTTGAGTGTTTCAGTAACAGTTTGGAGAATGAGTTTAAAATGAAATTTATTATTTAAAATACATTACATATAATACATTCAATAAAGTAAAAAAAAAAAAATCTGAAATGTTCCAAAAATAGATACACATATTACAGAAACAAATCATATCTGAATCGTTTAATGTTTTATTTTTATTTATTAACCCAGATAAGAACACTCTCTTTTAAGGGTGACATGGGCCAAAGTGAAAATGTAGCTGCACACAAATCATAAAAACATTTAAAAGAGACATTTCCAAGTAATTAAAACAGAATTTAAAAACACATACATTTTGTAGGATTCTTGTCCTTTGTCTTTTTTTTTTATTGAGTGAAATCATAAAGCTTGTGGCTTAAGTGGAAAGAATTATTACTTCAAACTAAATATTACTCAAGTAGATAGTATGGTATGATGTCAGAAAACTATTGTATGTGTTCAAAATGTTAATGTATGCTACAAAAATCTTTTGTGTTGAGGCTATTATAACATGTTGTGTGGTCCTTAACTAAACATGTGTGTGTTAAAATACACTGCCTCTGAAAATAAAGGGCTCACACGCATAGTTTCAATAAGCATCTGCAAAATTGAAGGATTTATTTCCATCCAGTGTTGCATTATTTTCACCGGTTGATCTTGTTTTGATGATGTGAGCGAGTGACCGCTGCACAACGCCCGCTCCAGCTCCAAACACTCTCACTGGGATTGAGATCTGTAGTAGATTAGTTTCTGCTTCTCCTTAGATGTTTTCTCTGCTCGATGCCAATGATTTGACCCTTGACGCTTACATCTTTTCCATGACCACGGGATCTGTCTTTCCACATGGTTGTTTCAAGAAATGAATCATCAGCATCAGTCGGGTTCAAATGAGATATGTTGCAGCTGAAAGATCATCGCCTGCAGCAGTTATCCAGTAGAAGAGGAACTACTGTATTTGCTTAGTTTAATCAACAGGCTGTGTGTGTGTGTTTACAGTATATATGTATGTTCAGTGAGGAAAATATGTGCACCTTCACAGCCATCACATTCACTATTTATCTTATATTCTACTTGCACAGACCACATAGACCACTTGTCAAGGCTATATGTAAGCGCTATTTACCACTGGAGGAGCGTTTGTTGCATAATCCAGGTCTTTAAAATTGAAATCCCACTATTGTATTGTGAGTGTTTTGAATCAATTTCATGCTGCTTCTCACTGATTTGACGTGACACTCAGAGACAAATCTAGACACTAGCGCATTTTCTGCCTCTTTCACTGTGAGGCAATAAAGCTGTAACTCCACATAAATGGTAACAGAGGTATTGCACTAAATTATACCAATCTGTGAATTTAACACGTACAACAAGCCAGTATTTTCCTGTTCGGCAATGTACTATTATTTTTACACCGGCAAGGGTTAGAAAGGCACAATTCTCGCACGCTCTAAGATTAGGCTACATGGTTTAAGACGATATTGTTACAATATTTGACCAACTACATTTTCAAAGCAGTAATTTGGCAATATATTAACATTTTATTAAATTGGTGCTGGTATGTAATCAGTCAAAAGGTGTTTAAAGACTAGGTTTGAATACAAAGTAAGCCTGCAGGAAGTTGAATCTATCTTTGTGTGTGTGTGTGTGTGTGTGTGTGTGTGTGTGCGTGTGGTGAGGTATTCATCACATTGTATGGGCTGAAATCTGTATGCACACTTCCTACGGCCCATTTAGCTTTGTGGGGACCAATAATCAGGTCCCCATAAGATACATCTTTCAATAGTAGATCAAGCATTTGGTATACATTTAATTAAGGTTAAGGTTTGTGTTAAAGTTGGGCAAGTTTTAGTATATTCTTCTTCAGGACATTATTGAAAGTCAATTATATGTCCCCACAAAGCATAGAAAACCTATGTCTTTGTGTGTGTGTGTGTGTGTGTGTGTTTTGACCTGTAGCCTTTATTGGACAGATTGAAGCCTTGAAATGTAGGTGAAAGGTGAAAGATATTAGAGAAATTGTCCAAAGCTGGATTCAAACTCATGTAGCTCTTTCAATTCCACTCCAAAAATATGGCCTACATTTTTTGTTGATGGCCAGACAAAACAACAGCGTCTCCGTGGATGCCACCAGTTGTGAGGAAATTAGTGGAGAACAGATCAATTAAACACATGCCAGTGACTGAATAGCACAGCTTGGGTAAACATGCTAATCAAATGCTAATTATGATACAATGGTTCCTCTGCAGACGTTCATTAAACTTATTAGATTACACTTGTGGAGGTTATGCCATGCAATCTTTTTCAACAAATGAGAGCTTGTTCCCGTGCCTGCTTTGTTTCCACGCCAACAAAGATAAGCTGTGGTTCAGTGCATTTGTGAGTTATTATTGTGTTGTGCTAATTGCATTGATAGGAAATGATTAGGTTACGTTTTGTTGAGTTTATTTCCATTTCAGAAAATATACGCTCATTTGGATGTCATTGGATTTTTATTTTGTTCTTGTACTTGCAATGAAAATAATAAAACAGGTCATTTAAAAAAGTAATTAGTGTCCCATAACAAATGGAAAATGTTCCCTCTGTATTTAACCCATCATTCAACCCGTCTCTCAAGGCAACCATATTTCTCCTCATTTACCTCAGATTAGAGTTTAGTGCTTTGCTTGTTGATTCTGCTGAAATCTGTGGCATTTATTTTTTTACTCATAAGCCATCATGTTTGTTTGAACACGAATGAGTCATGCGTTTCTCTGATGCGTTATTTGTCTGAAATTCGTCGTTGGTGTTGTCAAAGGCTTGTGTGGTCATCGCTGGCCATCCAAGTGATGGACAGTGATCAATACCAAAATAGGAATGAGGTCCAACAGAACCAGGAGAGAGACCAGATATATTCGGACACACATTTTCTATAAATTTCCCCTGAACAAAACTGACAACAATAATAACTGGTGCATAAAAAGTCCCAGAACACAAATTGTGGGCGGCCTGTTTGTCATTTCAAAATCCCCAATAAAATCCGCTCCTTTGACTTCTTGTATTGATTAGCGCTCGTGTGCAGTCGGTGTGAAAGTTTGCAGGAGTCAGGCTGGGCCACACTTTTCGCTGTAGACTCACGGGGCAGAGCATTAGGCTGACTAAGTGATGATGCAGTGTGGACACGTGTCATGGCTGGGTTACATGTGTTCCTGTGTTATTTATGGAGCTGCACTGGGAGAGGTGGCAGCTGAGTTCGTTGCAGGACTCTGGATCAGGATCACTGCTTCTCCGGGAATTTAATTTTCATACATTTTATTTCTATATAGGAGGTTAACAGGGCATATCCTTTGCAACTCACTTACTGTCAGTGTCCTGCAAATCCACTGTGAATTTTTTTTTGCTGCCATTTCTTTTTTTTCATTTCATGACAACAAATTCCTGGAGTTTTTTTTAGAGGAATAAAAAACACAAAAAAGGCAAGATATTAAGACATTACCAGAAGACACTTGCTGAAAACCACATTCCATCAGACGTGCCTATTCTGCCGATACCTGTACTGGCATAGGCTCAAGCTAAGGGCGCACCCTGATGAGAGGGGCGCCAGCCGTTGCTCCGTGCACAGTCATATGCACCTGAATGTGTTTGATCATTATAACAGCTTACGGCACAAAATCAAAAGCTATGGAAACAATTTGGAATCCAAATCAATATTCGTCCCATAGAGCCCAATGACAATTTACTTCTTATTCATGGAATTAAAAGCAAAAGGGCTGATGAACTAACACAGAGAACCACAACACATTTATGATTAATATTATAAAAAGCCATAAAACATGAGGCCAGTTGTCCGAAAAAAGGTTTCAGGCTTAAGTTTTTCTGTCCACAGTCCAGTGTCCAGTGCAGCTCAGAGACAGGGTTTGAGGAGGAATGGAGCTGAGTAACCTAGCTCTGCCAGATTGATATGCGTATCAATCTAAATTGAGTTCTACACAATATCAACCTGGACAGGCTGTCACCGAAAGCATTCAGTAAAAGGCATAACGTCATGACGAATATTTGAAATTGGTCAAAGCATCAAAACAGCGGAACAAGCCAAGAAATCAAACTGTTGTTAATTCCAATCTGGGAAAATCACAGACTTCTTCCTTGTCCTCAAATACACAAAGTGTCTATGTGCACGTTGAAAAAAAATAAAAAGTCTGTGAATCTGCTAAAAAAGGCCAAAGTACATCTGTTGCTGTCACCATGTGGGTTTAGGTTTGTCCTTTTGACTTCCGCCCAAACTACAATGTTATTGGTCAGCGGCCGGGCTCAAAGGGAACAGTGCGAAATGAGCGAACTGGACCACTATTCGGACCCAGTTTTATCGCGTCGCGTCTGTAAATCCTGCTCCTTTTGTGCACCTTCAAGTCACTGGTCTACAAACAGAACCAGCACCCGCTGTGAACTTTAGAGGAGAGAGACGGCACAGGCCGAGGCAGAGAGCACAGTCTCAGCGCGGGGAAAACCAACTTGCTCAAACCAACTTGCTCAAACCAACTTGCTCAAACCCATTGCCTCCTCTCTCTTTACTCGTGCTCTCTCTCTTGGTTTGCTGGTGATAAACAGCTAATCCTCCCGTTAAGTTGTGTTAAAGCCATTTCAAAAACAGAAACGTGAGCTTGACAGTCAGTTTATGGCGGAGAGTTGAAGCAGCGTTGCTGCAGCAGCAATTGTCCCGCTCATACGGACTGAACCAAGTGAACAAAAGGAGGGTGTTTTGCTCTTTCTAAACATAAAATATTCATATTTTTCAAAAATAAATGACATGGGAGAGATTTAATCTACTATTTGGATGCATGTGTGAAAATGACTTAATTGTATAGCGAGTCAGTAAAAGGACACCGTCAGAAAAGGGAGTTTCGCCCCCCCCATCCACCCTGGTATTTTACAGGAAATCATAATGTGTTTTGTTTACATTTTCCTGGAGACCACCCTTTGCTTTCAAAATACCTGTAACAAGTTCCATTCAGAATTGTATTCCCTTTAAATGAATGATGCCGACAAAAGTCTTAGCAAAAGTACCCATACCTATATATTACCCCAGATGGGGGAAGTGGGTGTCATCAGAAATTCCTAGAGCACCAAAAGAGCTAGGGCCGGCATTCCCTTTCAATTTGCAAAATGTTTTTTTTTTTTTTTAATTGTCATTGCAGTATTGAGTATTCAGCCTTTTTCATCTGCTACGAGTTTTGTTGTGAAACAAAGCATACACTGTGCTATTTTCCCAGTATTTTACTACAACCACTCTTCCCTTCCACATTCAAATAAATAACACTTTTTAGTTTCCCAAAATTTCGAGCACCACATTTGGCACTTGCTTCCTCTGCACACCATTTAATCCGCTGTCTAACTCATTACTGGGCTTTGTAATCATGGTGACTGCAGTGTGGGTCTGAGGCATTCACCGACTCAATTGGAATAAAACAAATCTCTTTGCAATTTGACTGTTTCCAGTGAAGGGGAACGAGCGTCGGGCCTGACAACACAGGGAAGTATCATCTGAACCTCTCTCATGAAACCATGAAGAAGTGCAAATACAAATGGGACCAGAGCCAGTGTGGATGTCTGTGAACCCAAAAGGCGTAAAGTTTCAAAATAAACACAGCTTTGATTAGGGGGAAAAAAATATGGAGGTGAAATGCGACTGTACCTCAAGGTAGTTTTGTATTCATAGTTTTGATTGTTTTGTATGCGAAGGAATTTCTACTACAACTACTGTTGACTCGATTTATGGTGATGTAATCCCTCATTCGTCCAGAGAGTTTGTCACAACGTTAAAAAAAAAAAAAAAAAAAAAGCTTCAAAGGACACGGTTTTATAAATAAATACTTTTTGACTTTCATCCCAAAAATATTTTCAATTTAATGGAAATGGTTTGTCCAGCTAGAAGTTTTACTCTCATGCGGCCAAAAAGAGAAGGAACTTAAAATGTCTTGATTGAACTACCATTGACACCCGTTCTATCCATGGCTGAATTTATGGTTAATTTATCTGTAATTCCTTGGCTTCTACATGAAACAAAAAACGGACACAAATGATTTAGCAAGTCGAAAGTCTTTTTTTCTTCATTTTGTTTTTCATCATGGGGGGTTCTGGTTCTGGTTGATTATTTGACAAACTCCAAAATGAACATCACGTTGATGGAAACAGAGATAGTTCGAGATGTTTTACCAGACTTTTATAATTCAAAATAAAAAATGGTCTTTATCTATTCCCTTTTGTTCACCAACTGATAGAAGAAAACGATCAAGCTCCTTGACAGGAAAAATATAAGAAGACAGCTATAACTCACCTCAGTCAAATCAGCCATTCTGAGAAGAATCAAGATCAGTTTGTACTCCAAATTCACTCAATAATATAACAAGTGCCTAAATCAATTTTTTTGTGATATTGGCTTCAGCTCTGAAAAGGAATTGTCAAAATCCAACAAAAGCTCATTCTACTGTCTATCAGCCCAAACCTTCAACAACAGTTTACTTCTCTTTTATCCCAATAAATCTTGGTGGGATTTGAAATTACATTTTCCTCTAGGCATAGTTTACCACTTAATACCACAAAACCTAGCTACACAAATAGCTGTTTAGTGAGCTGTTAAAGAGAAAATCAACTAGAACGATAATGGAAAACCCTCCGAAATTGAAAGGCTTTAGTTGGTACGTAGTTCCATTCTCTATTCAAGAAACTGAAGCATAGATTAAGTTACAAAAAGCGCTTCCCTTCTCTGAACTTCATCTAAAATACAGCCCGACTGTGGACCCATTATCCCCAACAACAATAGTACAATTTATGTTACTCCAAGTTCATTGAGTTACCATTAACAGTTGGATTTTGCATATTGCATGTTCTGATATTCTGCTTGAGCTTGGAGCTGCTCTGTACTTACAAACGCCCATGAATCCATGCAGTTTCTTGGGACCAGTCTGGTTAACAGGCTCATTCCTACTCTTCAATTATTTACAGTGAGAGCCCCGGAACATCCAGGCGCGTTTGCGTGCGTCGTATTTTATTTCATATTAGTCACTGGTGTGAGAATTAATTATTTACATGCTCGGTCCCTGGACTCCACTGTAGCGTTAGCAGTTGCACATGATTGGTTGACCTGCTGCTGGTAAATTGGTTTGACTCCCGGCTTTCTAGTCGATACAATCCGCCATACCAGCCACTGTGAACGCAAAGTTATTGTTTACATATTTATCGCTGCCAAATACATAATAATAAACCTGAATTGTGCCGTGACTGTTTGCATACTGGATGTTTAGAGCAAAGGTTGTAATCCTTCGCCCACGACATGCACATATTTTGAATTGATGTCGTTTTATTTCGTCTTTCTCACAGATCTACTGACTATGGCTCCACGTATGAGCGGATGAATGATAAAGTGGGCTCAAAGACTGTGCTCAGTTACCTCTACGTTTGCCCAACCAACAAGAGAAAGGTAAGATCATTCAACCAGTTTTGTTAAAGTTAACATGAAACAATTGAATACGTCATTGCTCCAGGTTTAGGCGGACTCAAACCATGCAACTCTCTATCAGGACAGTAATAGACACCAAAAAATGTAAAAATTAAACAAATAAATAATGTCTTGGATTAATTTAAACGTGAACTACTTACATTTTGTTGTTGAGAGTGTTCAACACCTGCTTGTTATTGCTTTTGCCTGAAATGTTCCACGAGCATCCATTTGTACAAAAACCTAAAAAACATGCTTTTGTACAGTGAACGGGGTCGCCTCTCCACAAATCTGACCAGTAACTTGGCAGCATCTTTAAAAGAAGTTCAAAAGGACACTTTCAGTTGAGGTGATGGCATACAATTATGTTTTGATTTAATTAGAAACCGTAACGATGGTAGAGAATCATTTTACGCTGACATTTTTTGGCTAATTCTGTTTACAAATGACTAACTATTTTTCTTTCCTGTTACACCCAGATCCGTCCCTTTTTTTCCACACAGATGTCATGTACTAGTTCTTCCTCTTATGTTCTATTTATTCGGAGTCAACACCTACCTGAAATCAGAGTAGGATCACAGCATTTGAAGTGTATTTTAAAATATATTTGCTCTAAGCTACAAAAATAAAATGCTAATTTGATTCCTTTATTTTTTTCATATTGTCCAGCTGTATTAGCTATGAATGAATAACTATTTTATGACCACCACTAAAAGCTAATACAAAGACGAATAAAATGGTGCAAAAATGACTTTGGAACACAACCAGCTGCCAGCCATCTGCCAATGTCTTTATTATGTCAATTAGTTTTAAATTTTATTTCCAAAGAATTAAGTTAAGTATTGCTGGTTATTTCTTACCATCTGCTGCTTCTTGGAATCAATTCAGTTTAATGAAAAAAATATTGTGAATATTTACTTTAGCTGCATTTAATCAAGTACAGTAGGTAATTCATGGGGGGAAATAGAGTGGTCATACGGGAGTACATTATGGATTTCTCAGTATGTGGCAGAGCGGGGGGTGGATTTCACTTGTCGACAATCAGGACTCGGTTTAACTGGTCACGAAGGAAGCAGGAGTAGGAGAAAAGGAGAAGTGATAAACGTTACATTTGCAGACTTGGCAAGTATTCTTGAGGAAAACATGCTCCACAGCATAAGGATGTAACATTGTAGCTTGGGAGTACCGGTAATACTGACATTTTCTTGAATAACCAGTTCAATTCTATAAGACAGGTTTGACTGCCAGTACACAATTATATTTTACTAAATATTTTGTCTATCTATAAGTTTTTTGTAAAGTTTATATATAATTGTACTTCCTGATCGGACATGGGCAGCAATTATGACATAGTTAAAGGTAAGTCCACTACTGTTACCAAGCAACCATATTGTGAACAAGGGCCAAAATCCATATCAATTACACCATATTTATGATTTAACAAGCAATGACACCATATAACACCTTTATTTTGTTAAATGATCATTTAAAATCTAAGAAAAATTGTCCCATTCCTTTGTAAGGAATAATACCCACACTATTCCTTACAAAGGGCACTATTTAGGGCTCACACCATTTTTAGCGCTGTCCGAATGTCCAGCAGGTGAAAAACTAGTGCACTGGTAGTCCACAATGTATTGCGAGAGTCCGAAAAACAACAGCGACAGGGTTTAACAGACACAACACGACTCAGTGAAAGCAGATGAAGAGCTATTAAAACGCACTGTTGACTCAAGAATATGAACAAAACGCTCTTAAATAAACTGTTACGCCGCAAAGTTGCTAGCGTTAGCGTTAGCTTGCCTTTGCTTTCGATCACATCACAGGCAAAAGTTGAAAGTGAGATCTATGACTTGTATGGAGATTATTAGTCCATAATAAGTGAATGCCAGAGGGATTTTTTGAGTTTTGACCAGCTCAGTGTTGTTCTGGGAATGAGTGCACTATAGTCTGCTATATATGAAGTGAATGAGGGGTCAGGGACAAGGGTGGACATTCGGCCAGCGTCTGTGTTTTCAAAGGCATGTCGCATATTGGTGACATCACAGAGGGATTGCGTTTTAAAACTCATGTACTTGAGTGTATTATTTTTAAGTAGCAGCACTTTAACTTGAGAAGCAGTTTGTTGAGTAGATACCCATCTAGGGCAGCTCCTCCAACCGTCACCAATCACTGACACATACATACATAGGCAATGTGCAGGAGGAGGTGCAGGACACAGAGAAAGAGAGACAAGCCCGCAACTCCAAAAGTGCATTTAATGAGACAACCTTTCAATCCGACCGGATCTTCCTCAGGTCATGTCCAGGACACAACCATCCCACTCTCGAAACAATAGGTTGCAGCCACGTTTTGGAATTTGATGATGTTATAATAGGTGGAGTTTGTGGAATACTTATGATCCAGGAATGTTGAACCTTATTCTTTGTTAAGGCTCCACAAACTTGCCAGACACTTTCTGTTGTTATAGTGAAAAAATACATACTACAACTATTTATATATAAATATAGACATTTATATAGACAGAAGAAATACATTGAACTTTGTGCCAGTTTTTGTTTCATGTGGATAGGCCTTATAATTACATATTAGATGTGAATCAAAATCAGGTCAACAAATCTGCAATCAGACAAATCCAACATCGATTCCATCAAATCCAACAATTCTGACCTGTCCTCCAGTCCAGGCAAATGGAAACTGGGATTTTTTTTCCTCTTTCGACTTGAAAAAATGCTTTTAAGACTTTGCTTTTTTTTAAATGTGCAGGGTGTCCCAATTCTTAGAATGTTTTGACCACCACTTCCTTCTCTCCACACTTCCAGCAAGTGTGGAGCGATGCAGTAGGCTTTCTTTAAAACAGAGTGCAGGGCAACAACTTACCTACAGTACCTCATATTTAAAAAGGTCCCGGTATTCCCCGGTGCAGCCATTCCATGCATGTTGTTGAGTGTCGGCCTGTTGTCTTGAATCTCCTCAAATGATAGAATATGTGACTGGTTCGACCACATATACGGTTCCTTATCCCCAATAGTTGTGCATAAATATATGGTTTTACAGCATAACATGTAGCAGCATATCCAGGTACGGTGCAGGTCCCAGGGAATATAGGTACCTGGGAACATAGGGCTGATCCTGGGTACAACTGGCCTGTGATGTAAATTAGTCTAATTTACATATAATCCTATATATTTGTATGCTTTAAAGTCATGAACTAGCTTAGATCAATCTGGGCTTTTAGCTTGATCAGGCAGCCTAAAGACTAAGCTCATTTTGCCCTAGAGCCCTGCGTAACAAATGTACTTACTTCTTTCTTTCAAACTAAAATAGCAAGCATCTAACATCGCTACAAAAATGTGAACGTTACACTCACTTTAAATGTAGCTTTTAAACCTCCCTTTTCACATATCAACATCAGTTTTCAATATTTTCATTCTGATTTTACAATGAAATATAGGCTAGATTAATTACAAGCAAAACAAACATAAGTAAACTACAGAACCTGCGCTCTGCCCACCCACTTTTGTCCCAAGTGCAGCCAGTCAGAGGGCTTACATTAACCACACTATGAGAGTCATACAGAAGAGTTATTAGACCTGTCCTGGTGCTGCTGCCTCATGCGGGACAGTGACAGGATCATATGGTTTGTAAAAGACACTTCAGCACTGATCTGTCCAGCGCAGACAGCGGCTCCTCCTGCTCCTCCTGCTCTATACACACGGTTTTGCCACTTCTCAAAAGCGCAAAAAAACCCCGCAAATCTCTGAGCACCCGGTGCATTTTCCCCGATCTCGTAATGACTCTACCTCGTGTGTTGGAGATTTAACACTTGTTTGTGTGCAAAGCTGTAGTCTAAGAAACAAAACTTGACAATACAATAGGCTAAACATGTTTATTTCTTTTGGACCATTAAATGATGTCAGGGAGACGAGGATGTGAAGAAGTCTAGTTAAGTCAGGACAGACTGCTGCTGTTTTTACTGCCTTAAATGAGATGTGGACCGTGGAGCTGTTTGTCAGTAAAAACACTGACTCAGATGAGAGCCATGAGAGCGGCAGGCCGAAGGAGGAAAGCAGGGGAGAGAGGAGAAAAGGTGCACATGCAATGAAGGAATGCGGAAATGTTTGTGTGCGGGCAACGGTCCACGGGAACGTGCATGCATGAGAAGGCCTAGTGTTTTGCGCGGCCCCGCTCTCTTTTCCTCCTCAGTGATTCCTCGGACCCTTTTCTGGGAATTCGCCATGTCTACTATCAACTAATTTCACACACAACACAGCTGTAAACTGGCTTTAGAACCTCTCACTGGAACTCTCACAAACCAGTGGCAACAACATTGCCTAGGCTACAGAGGGAAGGTCGGGGACGCGACAAACAGGAGAGCGCAGAGGAATACTGCAGAGCATTTTGGTTCTACTTACTGCTAACTAAGCCCCTCAAGACAAAACCAATGTTACACAGAATTGCCTTAACCTTCCCTGCGCCCTTGTGCACTTACACACTTTGTGCCCTTTCAGAAAATGCACTGTTGCCATAGTAATTAGCAATTCAAAATGAAATATTACATCTTTTAAATGGCAAAATTCCTCAAACCATCTCCAACTGGAAGCTGAAACCAGGACTAGACAATGTAGAATATGTTGATGTCACGTGAAAGCAACTTCTAGCTCATATATTTTGACTTAACTTGTGGCTGTGTGGAAACATTGTAAATTAACCACAGATAAAATGCTTTTAGTGATAATTTTATGGCTGGGCAGTGTATGTCAACACCATACTGTGGTTTAAACAAAGCTAATGTAACCACTGTGGTGCTATGGGATTGTGTAAACCAAGTGAAATTAGCTTTGTCTTATTTGGACACATCAATGTTTGCTCTTTGTAAATAGCACCATCATCAGAGAAACTGAGAAACTGAGACATTCTATTTCATCCAAGACTGAAAATAAAAAAAAAATAAAGCAGCTGCCCTCAAATATTTATTAGAAGCAGTGTTGTTTTTTTGTTTTATCCATCATCAAATGTTATTCTGTGTTTTGGCATTGTACAATTAAGCTTAACAATTCTGTCCTCTGCAATCATTTTCCAAGTTGACAAGCTTCTAGACAATTTCAGCCACGAAGATGGAAGCACCTATTGTTAGCTGCAGCCGAAGATGCCATTAAGACGTGAAGGGAAATATCAATCTCCAAATGTGTTTTTTTAGAATCAAACTGAGCTGGCAGCTGAACGTTGCACTCGTTGTGAAGTAGCAACCATACAATCTCAAAGGTTACAAACCTGCAGTGATGAGGAGGTCCTGCATTGTAAATGTTTATTTTCTTTGTTTAAGTGAGTGCTGTCCATTTATTTATGCAGACCAGGGGAGCCCATTACGTCGATCGCGATCTACCAGTCGATCTCAGACGCAGTTGGCAGTCGATCTCTGAGGCAGTCGATACCAAAGCAAAATTCATTGGCTGGCGCTAAGCGACAGTATTTACTCACGCTGAGTGAGTGTATCACATGGTGCGCACATCGAGTTCCCCAAAAGCACAGTGAACCATGAGTTACAATCAGCGCGAGGAGGCTACAGTTGGGAGTTTTGGCAGGAGCACACGTAGAACGCTCACATGAGGGAGGAGAGTGAGGATGAGAGTCAAGCCGAGGTGCAGGAGGAGGAGTCAGACCGAAAGAGCAGGAGGAGGAGACAGGCCGAGGAGCAGGAGGAGGAGACAGGCCAAGGAGCAGGAGGAGGAGACAGGGCGAGGAGCAGGAGGAGACAGGCCGAGGAGCAGGAGGCAGGAGACAGGCCGAGGAGCAGGAGGAGGAGACAGGCCGAGGAGCAGGAGGAGGAGACAGGCCGAGGAGCAGGAGGAGGAGACAGGTAGGATTACGCTCTGAGCGCTGTTTCTGTCCTTTACAGAGCAGTTTGTTATTGACGCGACCCAAAGGAAAGCTGACTTTCTTGACATCTCAAGCCCCTCCTCCCAGCGTTACCATGGAGCTTGTCTTATTATAACTAATATTAGAGCTTCAAATGAGGTGATTATAAGATCAACCAACTGTTATTTAGTCTAGTTATTATTTTAGTCATCTGTATGAATGGGTCTTGTCAAGTTAATTAACAGATTTTCTTCCCTGCTTTATATTGCACGTCTCTATACATGTTACTATAGCTGTTTGTAACAAAAGTACAAGTAGTTCGGGCTTTGCCAAATCTAAAAGTAGCTTGGATGCTGAAAAAGCCCTACTTCCGTCTCTTATCTGACAAAAAATGATACAGGTAGAACAAGCATACATAATCATAATACTTTTTCGTGTTAAATATTTCAATTAAGGACTACCTGCATATAATTTAAAGCAGAACTAAGTAACTTTGACGACAGAGCTCCCCCTGCAGCTCCCTTGTGAAAAGACATGGCCAGAAAATAGAGGCAAAGGCATTTTTTTTTTTTTCTTTCTATATAAAAATAAGACAGTATAATCACATACCAAAACATTTCACATTGCCAAATATACAAAAAAAGATGCAGGGTTTCTCAGGGGAGTTGAGTTGACAGCAGGGGGCGACAACGGACACTTCCAAAAATAAACGTATACTTTACCATCACAGAGACTTACAAAGACGTTCAATAAGGTGGAAATTTGACTTTGTTCTGCTTTAATTCTGATTTATTGAACGCCCAACTCCAAAAAATAAAGTGCAACCATAACAATGTTTTAAGTTATTTGTAATTATGTTTATTTGGTGACGGTTATCAAAACTCAATTCAATCTTTATTTGACTTTGCTTGGTGGTTAGATTAAGAGCTATTCTAAACATAAAATCCTTCGGCCACTGAATCCAGTTATGCCCCAGTCGGTCAAATTTTCCAGGGCCTGTAATGACAAAATAAATTGTTTTTTGACCTTGAGAAATCCATAGCATGAACTGAGCAGCGAGACATAATGTTGTGGCAGATTTAATGAAAAACGCTTTGATCGCGTCAGACCAGATGTGGCAGTAGTGAAGGTAGCCAGATTCCCACAACCCAGTACGAAGTTTAATTTCACACTTGAGAAGACCTAACCGTCCGTAACGCTTGGATGTTTGTCCTTTCTGAGTAAAAAAGAAATAAAAGCGTAAAGATAGTGGGAAACACTCACTTTTCAATATGAAGAGCTGTGGGAAACATGGACATCGTAAGACAACATTTTTGTGTTGGTAGTATTTAAGGGAGTAGTTCAATTTGAGCCTTTGAGTAAAATGTTATCATGGTTTCGTACAAAAAAGGGACTCTGATGCACCAACTGGTTCAAAAATAAGACATTTTTCAGATGATCTGGGAGCGCTGTGATTTTTTATAAGTTTCAAGGCTTGAGGATTAACAAGTGAGCAACTACACATTCTTACATTCCTTTACTCAGCTAGAATTTGACACAAGCACCGTCATCTTGACAGAAAATGAGTTCTATACAGATTACAAAGCCAATTTCAAGCCATCCAAAAAAAGGGCGTTGTTGACTTGATGGTTCACATGAACATTAAACATCAAACTTGAGTTTTCTCTAGTTATCCATGAAATTGAATGGCATTTTCTTGGGATCTTGCGTATCTGGAAATGCTAACACAAAGGAAGTGTTGGTTAGTAGCATTCAGAAGTATAAGTGGGGTCCTGGAATAAGGTGGTACTAACAACCTTACAAGGTTGACTGACAATGCTGCTTAATACAGAGGTTTGATATATATTTCTGTTGTTTCAAATAACATGTGTCCTTAGCACTTGACATCATTCAGTCCCACAGGGACCACATTGTTATGTGTGAAGGATTGTTGGTAAATAAGTAAGTAAGTGTGAATGTGCCTGATTATAATAACACAGGAAGATGTAAGTGTCCTGCAATAATTCAAATGAAATCAAATCAACTGTAAGGTCTACGTTTAAGCATCTACTCGTCTAAGAAGCTATCATTTAAAAATGTAATTAGAATACGATTCATAAACAGACACATGCACTGGGTATGGACATTACTCATGATTTGTATGCTCATAAAAGGGCACACAGTGATGCCACTGATAACACACACACATAATATTGACCTTATTCCACCCTGCCCACTTTTCTGTCTTTTCCCACGTGATCGGCACTTTCGCTGTAATCGCACTTCCAGTTCAGCGGGAACTCTGTTGGTTTAAGAGGAGAACGAGGGAAAAGTCTCGTCGCTAAAACATAATATAAAGTAGATTGATTTGTGTAAAATATCCAAATGTTCACATGACCAACGAGTCAACAATGCACCAATTCCCTGGGCGGCCCGAAAATGGCTTTTTAGTCTGTGTAGAACTTATTTTCTCTTGAGGCCGGCAGCCTTATGTTAACTAATACAACCGGAAGAAAGATTACGTGGCGTACGGCGGCGCCCAGATGGGCTTCTGGAATAAGGTGAATAACATATTTATTAACCTGTATGGTTTTACACAGCCCAGAAAATAACACTCTCATCATGTTAATTTAATACTTAAAGATTTCCTTGTCTTAGCATTGATATTATCATGCAGTTCATGAACAGGCTCACATGCAGGTTGTGTGTGTGGCTGAGCATGGATAACACATAAAAAGATGCCACAGACGGGCGCACATTCACATTTGGTTAGCGGGTGCCTGTGTATGGATAAATACAATCAAACACATCAACTTTGGGATATGGTTCATTAACAATTTGTAAATTAAGTTGGAATACAATCCCTTAGTTTACTTTGATTTAGTATTTTCAACGATACGGTCAGTTCATATAGAAAATGACCGTGTTCAAATGTGAACCATGAACAGGGAATGGGACTGTATTAAAGAGCAGCCACATAAACAAGCACACAGACATGGATACTGTACACACAGGTCCGTAAAAAGCCTTGTTCTAGACAAGTTTAATCACAGACAATGCATACATTATGGCACATGAACAATTAAGGGTTAGGGCTCTTGTGCGCAATAGACACCTCCCCTCTGGGGACAAGACACCCCTGAAAAAGAGAGGCTACATCTGATTTGGACTTTCCTGGTTAAATTAAAGGGCAATACATTTTTCTTGATTTGGGTGGAAGTCAAAACACCTCAAACCAAAACAAATATGGCGGCGCCAACGGCCATACTTCAACCTATTTTAGGAGAAATACAGACGGATGAGGAAGAGGACAGTGCTTTTCTGAACACTGGATTTAACACAATTATGTTTTTCTGCTTCTTTTGCTGTTGTGATGCTTCGACCAATCAGCGTGAAGTATTTTTTTTTAACATCCGACGGCTTTCGGGCGAGATTCATGTGAAGAATTCAATTCAGAGTGAGACACAGCTCAATCTGGCGTGAGCCAGGTTAGTATAATACGTATAATAATGAAACTAAAATAAAGTAAACTAAACCTCAAAGTTTTGCAACTTCTAATTGTACCTTTTTAATAAAAGCAGAACATGTTACTAGTGTTAGACGGTGAAGGTTAGGATTCTAGCTATTTAATTCTGTCTGACGGATTACCTTGTGTTGTCTTGGCCCCAGAAATAGATAATTCACGTTCATTAATCCGGCAGGAATTAAAGAATAAGAAAACCATATTTTTTTAACTTCTATTAAAAATCCTTCCTGTTTTGACACTATTGTGTGCATGAAAGAGCCAAGGTAAAACACTTAAAAAGTTAAGGGTAAAGTTCAAGTATAATTTCAGACATCCAAATGAAAAAGATGAACTTCATGGGTTTTATTTATTCATGTAATTCATCAGTGATAGATGGCACTGAGTTCACATTCCAGGATTGTGGATCCAGCTGCTCCTCAACTGCCTGGAGAAAGGCAAGGCAAGGCAAGGCAAGTTTATTCGTAGAGCACAATTCGTACACAAAGGCAATTCAAAGTGCTTCACACAACAGGAAAACAATGCCTTAAAATCACAAATACATGACAGAATAGTATAGACTAAGAATAATAAGACATAAAAGAGAAGAATGCAAATAAAATAATTTCAGTCATATGCACAGCCAAACAAAACAGTTTTTAGCTTAGATTTGAACATTGCCAGAGTAGAGGCGGGTCTCACATCCTCAGGAAGACTGTTAAAGATTTTATCTGCGTAAAACTGAAAGGCAGATTCCCCATGTTTAGTCCCTGAGGTCCTCAGAGTCTGAGATGGTTCATATGGCACTAATATGTCCAAGATGTACATTGGTGCTAGGCCATGGAGAGACTTGATACAAGCAGAGCTGCTTTGAAGTGTATTCTCTGAGCCACAGGGAGCCAGTGCAGAGACCTGAGCACAGGACTAATGTGATCATACTTCCTGGTTCTAGTCAGGACCCGAGCAGCAGCGTTCTGGATGTACTGCAGCTGTTTTTACAGCTCGTTTGGAGAGGCCAGTGAGCAGGCCGTTACAGTGTAATCTACTAGAGACAAACGCATGGATAAGTCTCTCCAAGTCTGGTTTAGACACTACACTTTTGATTTTGGCAATATTTTTTAGATGGTAAAAGACTGCTGATGTTATTGATTTGAAATTAAAGTTAAAATTCAAGTCTGAGTCCATTATTACCCCCACATTTCTAACTTGATTTGTAGGTTTTAGAGCGAGACTCTGGAGGTGACTGCTAACACTTTCTCTTTGTTTCTGTGGGCCAAAGACGATGATTTCAGTCTCCATATTTGGTAGTTTTTCCTGGCCGAGAAGGAGGGTCTAAGGACAGGGGACTTTGGCACATTTGCCAAAGGGCACGGGATGGATGCTTTGAATATGGTTAATCTGTTTTCCCTGTCGCTCTTCGAGGCAACTGCTGTTGTGATTTTGGGCGTTACAAAAGTAAATTGAATTGAATTGAATAGAATGTCATATGGACGGCAGGGGCTTATATAATTGTAATCGTTTTTGAAAGAAATATCCAAACTTATGATCCACATGTTGATTTCATTGTTAGATTGACCCCACAAAATACCATTAATGTTAAGGGTTAAATGCTTTCTAAAAGGTTCTTTTTTCAGTTTGTTTGTAATATCATGTCAACTGATTTACACAGGTTTCAGCGCTGTTTCCCTACCATCATCATCACCTCTAAAAGAGATAACCAGAATATGGACTGGAATGGAGTTTACATCACTGGGACAGAGCACAATATCGCTGGGTTAGGGAGGAAAACGTGCCCACGGGACTCTAAACCAGGATGAGGGGGCCTTTTTACGCTTCCATACCTGGGATAATGTTATGAAGAAGTCAGACTGCATCTACCAGTAGGAATGCCAAAACGTGTGTGAATTATCTGACATAGCAACATCTGAATTTAGAAGTCCTTCCCATTGACATACGTGATAAATAATGGCTTATCTTCTGTTTTGTGAAAAAAATATTACACTTGTATTTATTCATTCTGACAGCGAAGATGTTGAAATATGTGCCAGTTTGTGTTGGCCCAGTAATTGCAGAAATATTAACAAGGTCGAAGAATCTGAAAGTGAAACAAAATTCTGACTTGTCCTCTAGCTCAGTTTTGACGTCAAAAACATCTACGTGCAAAATAAGAATCTTATTTTTTATATATTAATGTAAAGGATTTGACAACCGACCGCTTCATCAGGCGTCATCATAAGCCACCACAGGTAAAGTATGACTCTAGAGTGTGACAAATGCAGTTGCGGAGGTGTCTAGTACCATTAGGCTTAGTTCCCAAGGCTTAAGCCAAGGTAGTGACCCTGAATAGGTTTGAATGGTGCTGGGTATAATCATCATAGCTCGTCTGATTACTGCTCCTGACTCACACCTCCCGCCTTTTTTATGCCAGGGATTTAATTCTACATCAAGGGCTAGAGCGGCATTACAGTCCTCCTGGTCCTGCGGCGACGGCTGTTGCTGATGTGTCGTCTTTTTTTTTTATTATTTCAGTCGTATGAGTTTAGATAAAGTTTATTACCGCTCTCCGGAGAGAAATGAGAAGCCATCTCCGGGCTGAATCACACAGCTTGGGGATGTAAATAACATCTAAGAAATGTCGTGTTCCTGTATTGGTTTAAAAGAAAGACAGAAAGCAAACAATGTACAATATCAGTTTAGAGTTCCGTTAACTTAAAGATAATGTTTGGGCCGGCTCAGTGCTCAAACCAATGCAGTCTACATTTTAGAACGCCGAATCATGCAGGCTTTGAACCATGAGGGTGAACAGAAAGTTAAAATGTTGCCATTACTCGGTGAACTTTAGCTCGACCTTATGCATTTGCAGTTATGATCTCACTCCGTGTGGTTGTTATGAAAAATAAAATTGGCTGTGGAGATACTGCAGTCTTCAAGCCTAACAACGTGATGCCATATGGTCATTATGGTTATTGCATCAACTAACAGTCAGACAACATATCCACACTTGCTCTAATTATGTTTTTGGAAATGCTGGTGTTTTATTTAATTACATTTTTTCAGTAATTATTCTTATGTTGTCAAGTTGTCACACGGATACGCCCTATTATGCTGCAGCTAAGACAGTTAATGTTTATTACGTATCTGTCATTATTGTGCTTATGTTATGAGACATGGTATTGCACTGTTTTATCGTATATTACTTTGCAGTGCTCTAAACTAATTATTGTTGTTTTCTTATATGACATTGACAATAAATACATTTTTGGAATACTCAATCAAATCCCGCATAATGCCTTGTTTGCAGGGATAGTAATGACTCAAATGTCTGTATTTTTCTTTGCAGGGTAAAGAGAGTGTGTTTTGCGGGGCAATAGATAAACTGGCTTTACTTATTTATTTCTATACAGAGCTGCTGCAATAGTGCCTTCAAAGATTACATTATGTCAATTTTGCAAATGTTTGTTTCTTGGGTGCACTTGGGACAAAAGAAACACAGGCATAATTTTGTCCAACCAACCAATCAATCAATCAAAGTATATTTTCCACCTTCCAACAGACTAAATGGTGGAGAATTGCTTCAAAGAGTAAAAAAAGATAGGCAGGTCAATATCGCTAGGGTTAAAACGGGGCCCCTGATCTTGATTCAGGTATATGGACAGGAGTAGCTATAACTGGAGGAGTAGTCTACTGTAGATGTGTTTTAGATAACTGGTACCTGGAGGAAACCACTGGGAGAACATGCAAACTTCATTCGAAAAGGGCACTGCTCTTCATGACGTGTACCTTGAACTAAAGCTTTCTCACAGTGACATAAAAGCACTAATCAGCCAGCATGTAATACTGCTAATCTCAATTAAAACATATAGCGTAATTTACGTTTCTTTAAGATTAAATACATTTGAATACAAATTACAATTTGATAAAAACAGTTTCATGGTGCACTTTTAACTGGCGCTAGACACAAAGCTACAAAATGATTTGTGAGTTTTGTAATTTTGTTTTAAAAAGCCAGTTTAACCCAGGGGTCCATTCTTTTTTCTATCTCTTGAAATTCCATCTTTAGCAAAGCAGATATGGAGTTTTTTTTACAACTTTGTGTGTCTCTGTGTGTCCCCAAACACTTTACCTAGCTGTAGCTTATCTTATGCGTATTCCTCTGCAGATGAAGCCAGGTTGCGGCTGATCACTGTAAAATGTGAACACGTACTGTTCTTGCGACCTCTGAAATGAAGATACATTATTTTGCGCCACGCTGCGGTTTTTTAAGCGTATTCGTTAAACCTGTTCTTTTACTGGCGGAAATAACCAAGCTGCGACCTTTAGACTGTCCCATTATAGATTTGAATGATAGTAATGGCATTTAGTAGAAAGCCTCTACAAATGACACCTCGCATGAATCTTCGGCACTCTTTTCTAATGTATTTTTTTTGTCACTCGCCACACTACTCCTAAGTCCTTGAATGGCTTGATTGAATCGCTGATAAATGAGCTCAATTTTAACACAGATGTTGAGAGCAAAGTAGAAAAAAAAAAGGCCACAGATGAGGCAGGGAGGAGAGCTAACCGTTGGTGATTAAGTCTTGATCCATGTCTAATGAGCATATTGCGTTGACAAGTGTGCGGTTAAAGACAGACTAAGCCCAATTGATAAACCGTGGCGTGATTTATTTGCTGGGCAGCGTTTCTGTCCCACCGTTCCTTTAGCCAGTGATCCAATGTCTAGCAGCTACTATCTGGGCTCTTCAGCTTATGCGCAGTTTGACATCAGGCTGATAAAACACAAAGGTTATCCCACCAACCCTATATTGATTTGGAATTGTTACCCTCCTCACTCGCACGGCTCCTCATTGCGCCAGAGCTGGCTGTGAGGGAAATCTTAATCACCCACCGGAGAATGCTGGGGTTTACAATGTTGAATTACAAGTCGAAGTCATTTTGTATATCTTACGAAGAACATATGGGTATGGTATTTAGAAGCATATGCAGTCTGCTCTCTGCAAATAATACACGTTTTTCAAAGTAAGCTTTCTGGGGATAAATGCAACCTTCCTGTTAAAGCAGACTACATATTTTGTAACATAAAGGGTTGGCCATATGTTGGTTGGCATACACATCTTAGTTTTCTTTCCAGTTCTAGCCTGTCAAAGTACGGAAACCACTTCTCCACATTTTGGGACACTTTTCAGATGGAGGGCCAACTAACTCGTCTTTACGTGTTTCTACTTTTTCCCAAAGGGTTTTGTAGTGTTTCCTGTAGTTTTTTGCTAATTTTCTGTTTACATTGTTTAATCTGCTTCTCTATTTCACTGTCGCCCTTCGAGGCAACTGCTACAAAAATAAACGGAATCGAACTCCATAGGAATTAACTGTTTTGGAAAGAAGTATAAATGAGGTGCAGTTATGTCACGTGTATAAACATTTTATTTAAAACAGGGTTGCTGGTGCCGTCCTTCTCCTGCGCTGTGCTCCAGCTGAGTCAGCCTGCTCCCTGCCTCCACTGCCTGAAATATTTACTACTGTAAAATAAACTGTTAAACCTGCCTCAGTCTCTTGATCTTGACTTTGCTTTCGGGTTCAACCTGTGAACCGTTACAGGGAGGGGCCCTTGAAAGAAAGGCAAGCTCACATTTACAAGTGTGCACTATGATACAATACAAAAAAAACATTTTCACAATCAATTCTTCAGATTAAAAAAAAAATATCCACTGCTGTCTTGAATGGTCCGGCGGCACAGCACTTTGTTGTTATGGGGTTTATGGCAACCTAACATTCTGACGGCAGACTGAATGAATGACACACTAATGTATAATTTCCTTTTCATAAACAGACTTGGCTGCTCACAACTATATAACACAACATGATTATAGCTTAATAGTGTAAATTACATCAGAAAAAACAGCAACAGTGAATCTGGCACTTATCAGAGGCCTTGGCATAGAGCGATGACAGGTAATGGATCGCACAAGCCAATGAGAGATCGAGGTGGAGAATGCGCTGCCTGTTTATTGGGACCTAATGAAAAACAATTTATCTAAATCACCAGCGGGGAGGGTTCCTGGTTAAAGTGCGGGAAAAGAGGGCTAGTGTTTGTGGCAGTGACAAATGTGCCTGTGTTTTTCCAATTGAAAGTGAATTGAGGAAAGAAAACAGCCATTCGGACCACAAGCCGAGATGAGACCGGAGATTCCACCACACAGAGATGGAGGCATGTAACCAAATCAAGATATCAAGTATCCCATTGACTCTTTGTAAACAAAATAGGCTGCCATTTGATATAAGGTTTCTTTATTCTTCATTCCAACGTGCGATTATAACATGTAATTACAACATGGTAAGTCCCAGTGGGGAAAAAAAAACAAAAAAACAAATTATTAGGTGGATGTATTTTCTCCCCAATGAGCTTCATTAGAGATACGTTTTATTCTTCTATAAAATGTAAAGGCAAGAGCACCAATGATTCCACATTTTAAACTGAACCTCAGAGCTAACTTCAGGACAGCCCAAAGCATGAACATTGTGCCAGTCTAGACATAATAATGTATTTAAAATTGTATAGTAATAGTCAAAATATAAACTATGATCAAATAAAGCATGGATAAAACGTGCGCAAAAAACTCATGTTTAAAAACTATCATTATAGATACTAATGGTTAATTTGATTTGTTTTTGTCCCTATGGTATATTCAACTCGATTCAAACCTCCACTTCTTGGTCTTTCTCCCACATGTAAATTCCTGATTTATGTAACAGAATGTACATAACTAATGCAATATTTTACACAATGTATTACACTTATAGTGACCTGTTCAAATTATATGGACAGGGCTAATTAGGAAACCATTCCCTCTCCCTCGCCTTTGAATACATTATACATGGATTCCTTGCTAAAGCCTATTGTAAGATGATTTCTAAGAATACATTATTGTAGCATATTTCACAGCTATTCAAAGCCCTCCTCTTTATCTCCTCCGACAAAGACTCTAAATGTCATTAGCTGAATACTGTTGTGGAATTCCTCCCATTATTGAATCCAGTAATAAGTCTGATAGCTGCAGCAGAAACATCTCAAGCATGAAATTAGGGCCTCTTCCTCCACTGTAGCGATGGAGCATTTGAATTTGAACTTAATCACGAGGTGAGTTTGGGGAAATGACATGGTTTGGCTGGAGCTGATGGAGAGGAACACAGGGACGAGTTGGGCCTGGCTGCCTAATGCCTTGTCCTACAGCAGTAAGTAAATGTAACTGCTCGTCAACTTCATGGTGCAACTTATTACACGTATGAAGCTACGGGCTCAAATACTGGGTGTTTTTTATTTGGCTTGACAATGTGGTGCCCAAACAATTATGAACAAGTTTAGTTGTGGAAGCATCCTCAGACTGTTTGCTTAAGCTCCTGCAAGTTTGTCCATGAAATACCAACTGACACATTGGATTTCGTGTTTTGTAGTTGACAATCTTTTACCATGCAAACATCCAAATATGCTTTAAAGCAGGGGTTCGCAATCACGACCCAAAATCGTAAAAAGGGAAATAGATTTTGAAAGTACACACTTTGTACACATTTATTCTGTTTTAAGATACTTTTGCGCACTGCTCCCACAGTCTCCACACACAGAAAATGTATGCTGCACACCAGGGAAAGAGAGAGAGACAAAAGGGAGGGAGAGGGACCATCTGCACAAATGCGACTGAATACGTCTGCTCATTAACAGTGTATAGCGCAAAGTTAAAAGCTCTGTCTGGAAACAGTTTGGAGTATAAACATTTTCTGCATCCCATAAGCATTTAGCCAGTGTTTATTTCGGGTCAATCACCCTCTTCACGGAGTTTTGAGCACAAGAACCTGAAAAACGAATACTGTACGATTTAATAGTGTGAATTATCGCGAGAACTGCGGCGCATTCTTTCCACATTTCTGTTGAATTATTTTAGAAGAAACATAAAACATGAGGTTAGTTGTCCTGACAAAGCTTTCATGCAGTGCAGCTCACAGAGGCTCAGTGTGCTTGAGAACAGACCTGAGAGCACAGAGAGCTCCACTGAGAAACACTTACACAGGATTTAGGCAAGTGTTAACTGTGGTAACCCCACAAGTGTTCTGGATTTGTTGATCTTAAATACCCCAGATTACAGGAAATCTATTTTGTTGAAAATTTCCTGGAGAGGACCCCCAGACCAAACTACCTGCTACAAATTCAATTCCAAATGATATCTAGGGATCCTTAATTCGTTAACTAATGCCTGTAAAGGTTGTGGCAAAACGACCCCACACTACACTGTGTTACTGCGGGGTCAGAGCAAAGGGCAATTAGAACTCTTGCTTGGGGTGCCAAAAGAGAGTGGGCGGAAAGTTCAGCATACAACACAAAATTCATTATTCATAAACCACAAAGATGTTTGTCTTTACAATTATAAGTGGACTAAAGTTTAATTAAAAATGAATCTAACGGAAATTACATCCGCAATTCTTTTAATAACATGTGCAGTAAATTGCTCTGATCTCAGGTTTTGGATGGGTGTGATGGGCACAGTGTGCACATTTGATGTTGCTCAGAGAGCTCAGGAAGTTTGTGTGTTTGCTCAGACTCATGGAAAATTTGAGGGAACATTGCTGATACTGATTTTAAATTTTAAATTGAACTTCCTTTGCGAAGTAACATACAATTTACAGGAAGTTCGAGGTTAATTGTGGAGCACTTTGCATGCACACAGACAACTCAATGTGCTTTATAGAGTTCAACCACAGAGATTTGTGAAATAAAAACGTTTCACACAGTATGCACAAATCAAACACATTCAGTAATACTAAAATACAGAATTGAGTGCTTCAGAGGATATTCTTAGTAAAAAAGTGCTCAGGCTCTGTGTCCATGCTTGAAATATACAAACTTACTCAATGAAATGTAAAAAGCAGTCAAAAGGTCAGATGATAAAATAAATTCTTTATTGTTCAACTGTCTTTATTAGAGTGATAAATAGATATGCGATAAATAATTGATTTTTATTTTATCACTGAGTACTGAGTTTTGACTGCTCAGCTTTATAATTTAAGCATGTTGACTATCACTTTTGATAATATGCATACACACATACAACCTTAGCAGAATGTATGCATAGGAAATATTAAAAAGAGGTGTCTTTGTCCATATGGTGAAAAAAAATTAAAATAAAAACATCAACATAAACAATAGTTCAACTAAATGTTAACATCCTCACATGTTTTCTCTTTTTGCTCTTCTCCAGATGATGGTGCTGACAGATCCTGAGTTCGAGAGTAGCATTCTGATCAGCTCAGACGAAGGAGCCAGTTTTCAGAAGTATCGTCTTACCTTCTACGTCCTGAGCCTACTGTTCCACCCTTTCAAAGAGGACTGGGCCCTGGCCTACAGCCACGACCAGAGGGTAAGACAGCACTCACTGCAACAGGAACATATTACACACTAAGCAGTAAACGATCGCTCTATCAATGTGGAAAATGTAAGTTGCTACCATGACACACTGAAAGCTGATTTCCAAACCATGAAAGGAGGAAGGATGTATGTATGTAGTGTCATTGGACAAGACATGTCAGCCCCAGTGCCTTGTAAGAAACTGAAGAAGTGGCTAACTATCACAGCGTGTGGAGTGAAAGAATACAACAGTGTAGCACTTTGAAAGGCTTCGCACGGCAACAGCTTTTCCAGGTAGAAAAGTGAGCCAGGGTGGACTTTGCTCATCCCGAAGCAGCCTCTTCTTCCAAGTTTGAAATAGATTATTCCAAATTAGATGAGGACAGCATGTAGCGGTCTGATTTTTTTGCCACAAAGTTCAGCTTTTGCAGAACAGAACAGAATCTTTTCATTTATGAGAAAGAAAAGTCGTGTCCTACAGCTTTAATTTTGACATAGACAAACTTCATCCAAACCACAAATGACTTCATGTCTCTTGATTGAACCCCTATTTGAATTTAAGGATGCATTGTATAACTTGTGTTGGACCGCCACCTACTTCTCTCTATTGAGATTGTTTTGCTTGGAATGTTCCTTGGATTTAATCAATTCCAGGTGTTTTTTTCAATATATTTTTTGCTCAAAAACACCTTTAAAAAATAAGCCTTCTTACTGTGAATGGCCTCGGCTCTCCACAGACTTGGGGTCTCATTCATAAAGTGTACAAAATCCCCGTTAAATTTCAGATTTATGAAAAGACCACTTGACGTGTGATTCTGCGGTTTTGTCCGCAAGCTCAGCACCGTGTCCATGTGTACAGAGTTTTCAGAGACGATGCAGAAGGTGATCTGCACTCAGAGGGAGCCAGTTTGAGGAAGTTTGTTCGCAAGAAATATGAAATCAAATTACTTCATTCATTTAATCATTTCATTACGAGGGTGTTTCGGATTCATGTTAATGTTTTGTCATGTCGAAACCGTCCGCGTGCATGTGCATGGGAATGCAAGGTTCATCTTATTTTACTCAAGGAGAAACTGGACATTTTCTACATACTACGTGAAGTTTGGATTTTGTCCCCACGTACTCTTTTAATCAGAATTCCACGTACTGTTTTTATATATATCTGACCAGTAAACTGACCTGGTGCAGTCATTTGCATTCCACAGAGATAGTTCACCTTCAGTAAAATGCACAATTAACCATTTAGAAACATTTTTGGGCTTCATTAGCTGGATCCAATTTACATATGGAAGTCCTGCTAAAATGTGTCTACAGTGATGCGGTCGCTGCATCGGACTGTTGTGGTGAAGAAGGAGCCGAGTCGAAAGACAAAGCTCTCGATTTACCAGTCAATCTCCAAACCTACCCTCACCTCCGGTCATGAACGTTGGATAATGACCGAAAGGACAAGATAGCGGATACAAGCGGTCGAGCCACTGCTCCTCCATGTCGAGAGGAGCCGGCTGAGGTGGCTCGGGCATCTGTTCCGGATGCCTCCTGGGCGCCTCCCTGGGGAGGTGTTTTGGGCATGTCCCACCGGGAAGAGACCCCGGGGAAGACCTAGGGCACGCTGGAGGGACTGTCTCTCAACTGACCTGGGCACGCCTCGGGATCCCCCCGGAGGAGTTGGAGGAAGTGTCTGCCCCCGCGACCCAGCCCCGGATAAGCGTAAGAAGATGGATGGATGGAGGAAAATGTAATATTTATTATGAATAATGATTATGATTTGTAAATGTCACCCTCCTCGAGGATGTAGGCCTAACAATGGTAAAACGTCTGCTCTTCCTGCAATTTTTTTACTCTCCCTTTGAAGTCTTCTGTTATCATATTTTCATTATTCGTCAAATCTACAGTCATTTTCCAGGATGAGTCATTTCCCCTTCATGACGTATGTGGCTGGGTTTATCTTTTTTCCTTTTCAAACACAAAGCGAAGAGTTCATGTCTTTGTGGTCATTGTTTGGCCCAGATGTTCTTTATGGGCAAGATGTTTCATAATCCAGTGTTGGAATAATGAATTTGAAGGTCAGAGAGAAACTAATATGGGCCATTTTTGCTTATTGTATACAATGTCTAAACCCTTGATATGCGGCGACTCCAACTTTTTATTATGGCTCTTTTTGGGATAACTTTTTCTGAGTACAAACTTTATAATGCTCATTTAAAATCACTTGATAACTACAAAGAAACACAGGCTTTTGAATCTGAATGTAAACCATCGCCACATTTTCAAAGCATAACGTTTAAGACCTATAATCATATTAAAGGACACATATTACGCAATATTGTTTACTATTATTGGCCTTAAACAAGCATATCATGCTTTACAACCTAAACTGACCTGAAAATAATGTTTCTATTGAAAAGTACACATTAATTTCTATTTGCCTGGTCCTCCTTCATGATTTGGTGTGAGCGCACATCTACTGGCAGTAGAGGGAAATACCATGAGGAAAAAACTAATGTACGCATGCAGTTGTAATGAACCAGACTGTCCTCATACGTAAAATGACATATTCTGTCATTTTGTTAGATCTCAAAATTCGCCAAATGGTGTCGTATCTTGTGTGCCAAAACAGAGCACCTGCAGGTCTTGTCTAAATAACATTTTTTTTCTTTTTTTGTTACAGCCATTTGGCAAAAAGGTGCACAATATTCCGGGCATGAAAATAGATATTTTTGATATTTTTGGTAATATATAGACAGCATTGTTATTGTGTTTTGAAAATGAGAGTGTTTTTTGTCATTCTAGCATCAAAATCAAGTTGAAATCAAGTTTAAAATTGTAGTCTTGTGACAACAGTAAATGAAAATCATATAAGATTGGCATAATTTACAGCCATGACCAAGCTATAAAAGTTGTCAGCTGTAATAGTAATTACAGTTGTTTATTTTTTGTCTATTTATAAAACAAAAAGAAAGGTACTTCCAGGAACTTTTATGTGCTTTTAGTCAGCACAAGTGGTTAGAATTTCCTTTCTCTCAAACTCAAACGTTGCGAGTTTTCTTGAGCAAGATACTCCAAGTTGTCATGAGTGTGGTTGTGAAATGCGTGGAATTTAAAAACATCTTAGAAAGCAATGCCTTACAGTTATTGAGATTATTATTAGTTACACTGGTTTAACCCCACATAATCAATGAATTAATTATATGAACAAATACGGGCAGACTTGTAAACATACACTGGCTCACCGCCTTTTCATGAGCTCATTTGTTGCAGCTGAAGTCAGTCATGATTAGCTCTGTGCCTCTCTAATGAGTTCAACAGGATTTACACATCGGCCTTGCTTTCTCTGACCTGCTTCTTCCCAGCAGCCTGGACACTTCTTCTTTAATATGCTCATTTTCAGCTTGTAAGAGCCTAATAGTCTCCAGATTGGGTCACTGTGGATTTAATCAGCTGTAAATCTGTGTTTAGCCGAGCTTAAGAGCGGCCCCAAGGATATCACAAGTGCAGTATTTAGTCAGACATCCAAATCTATGTCAGTAAAATAGACTGGGTCTTTGGCATCTTTTTGTATGTTCCCTCTAAACTGGATAGTGATGCCAGAAATAGCATGTTGTTATTACAAAATGAGGATTTCCCCATTGCCAACAAAAAAGCTATTCCTCCAGCAAGGTACTCCTGGTTGTGAGGGCAATAAGTGTTGTCCTAGAGATGTAAAGAGACATTTCTCATCTGCACAAGGTGTGTAGGTACTCAACACATTGTAGTGGTATTGACAAATACAGTCTGACTATTCTTCAATTGTAAACACTGTAGGGATCATATACAGTATGTCCCAAAAAGACCTTTGAAAGACAATACTTTTTCATTATTCAAGACACTGTTGCAGAAAGCGAAGCAAAATGTTGGATGGGTCGAGGAATGTTACCCTTCCCCCTTTTGGGTCATCAGCTCTGATAAAGAACACAGAACACAAATGGGTGGAAACGTCCACTAACAAAATCCTCAGAATTAAGTCCTTAATGACTATATTTCACATTTAAACTGATTTAATGCTTACAGCGTGATCTAAACTTGAAACTAAATCATGTTTTTGTTAGTTTGCCATTAGAACTGTGTTTGAAATGTGTTCATGTCATATTTAATATACTTCCTCGTTACCTGCTAGTGATGTGTGTTCATTGTATTTTGTTATGGTTACATGTCATTTTGTTGGTTTAAGTAAGAATAATAAGAATAACTTAAGAATAAGTTTGACTGAGAGTTAAAGTCACTCCCACGCTTGGCCACACCTCCGAGGTCAGATAAGAAAACCACCGAGCCGCCATGCTCGCTCTCTTCTCTTCGGCTCTTGATCTGAACATCTACCACGACACACCGGTCGTCGACCCCAGGGGCCCCTCCCCCATCAGGGAGAGGGTTCCATTGTCTCCTAAAACTCTCCAGCGGTGGCTGAAGCGGATATCTTCATCACTTCATCAAGAATGCACAAGTCAGCGGACCTTGGACTCTGCAAAAATCTTAGAACCCTCTAAACCCTGCACAAGGATCAGCGCCACAGACAGCTCTACGGACCCAAAGAGCTCAAAGGAGGCCTTGATCCACATCTGTCTGAGCCTTCACTTGGACACGTAAAACCTGAGAGTGGCATTAGAGTGAGGTTCCCTTGGATTATTCCACTAGAATTAATCAAAACTTAATACCAGCATTTCTTTTAACTAAATTGTGCCAAGGCATAGCTGTATAACCAAATGTGTAATTCATTACTTGATATTTTTGTTTATTAAAACACACACAATCATTCTGGTTTATAGACCCTTTTTATTGATTATTGAGTTATAATTTTGTCAGGCAATGAATCGAGTACTCCCCTTTCAGAAAATGAGAGAGTAGGTATTAATGCTTTGCTGAACAAGCTTCAGATGGTGCCTTTTAAAATATAAATATGAACATTAACAACATTAAATCCTGCGTGTTTTGTCCTCAATGCAATGGCGAGTCCCGGGGAACATACATTGCATCTTTGTGCAACTGTGTGAGGAGGAAACGAGTAAAATACCCTACAATGCTTCTTTTGTAATAACTTGTAAGGAACTGGCTGTAAGATCCTGGTTCAGGCCCTTTATTTCTGTTCCCTAGTCCTGTCAGGATATTGCCTGGCCAGCCAAGAATACAGCCTTCTCCAGACGTGAGTTCAGATGGGTGTGATTGACAGGTGGATTAGCCAACCAGGGATATGCATGGTCCTGCTGAAGCAAAACAAATATTACTGTTTACAGAAAAAAATAAGGACAAAAGAAAGTCAAACATGTGACTGAATCAATGAGCGAAGCACAAAACTGCTAATCTGAGGTTAGAGAATTTTTAATCTTTAGTGAAGGTTCATTCTCTCTTCTATATCTGATCAAATGTAAGCAGCCTCCAAAATACGTCACTACACCATCCTGTGACCTGTGTATCCTGTCTGACAAAATAAATGGTCGTTTAATTGAGGTGAGAGAATGAATAAATGGTACCTGATTGCACGGTTCTGCATGAGTTTGGCCTGAGCAGAGGAGGTGGTGACCAGATTTAGATCTTAGAGTACAGAACTAAAGAAAACAAACAAGTATCCTAGACTAGTCCAGATGCATACTGTTATGTCATCAGAAATGTTGTCAAATGCAGTAAAACCCCTTACCGATGCATTACAGTTTACGTGACATTAAAGGTGCAATACATAACTTTTCTCTTGGGCCACAAGCCTTTGTGAGCTGGGTTGCCACCACTGATTTGACCTGTATTCAGTCTCCATGGAGACAGATAAATTGAACCCCCTGTTGTCAAACATGTCGAAAAGTTTCAAAGGTTACATGTTTAGTAGAGCATCTTTAGCAGTTGTTGTTGTTGTAGATATAATAAATAAGAATTAATCGATGACAACCTTTTGGTAAAATAATATAGCGGAATGAAAACACTTATTTTCAATGTCTGGCAATGACTAGAAACACAACTTTAACACTGTAACTCCAACACTCCACAGCTTTCAAGGCCCAGTGTTTTATTGTTCATCCTGCTCTTTTATCCCTGTGATCAGATTAATATTCAAGTCAGGCCTTGTTGACTAAAGGTGTTTTCAGATGGAGGTGTTTTCAGATGGAGAAGCGCCTGTGACCTTTCCGCTCTTATCTTCTGTCTGTGAGGCCTGTGTGGAGACAATCATTCACTGATGCAGTACCAAGTCTTTGAATAAGGCCAATGCTTCTGCTGCCAACACAGACAGTTATGTAAGCAGGCCGACAAGAAAGCACAAGGGACAGGCAAGTTACACATGTCCAATAAACGCGGGAATTGTGCTCCATAAAAAGAAGACAGATAGGGCAATGTGCCAGGAAACAGTTTCATTAACAAATGTTTAAGTCTGAGGACTTACTCTTAACATGCTATTTTTCAGATGGGATTAAAACAATACGTGTGTGAAGCAAGACAAGAGAAAATCCACTTGAAAAAACATAGGCGCACAGTGATTGGTTAGTCCCTGCACCTCACAACATGTAGGTTCAGGGCCGTGTTATCCAAAGGGGTAAAATACAGTATAACTGAATTTCACGCTTTCACATACATAAAGCAAATGCGAGTACTCTGTTTCCAACATCTGGGAGTTGGTTGCGGGAGCTACCAGTCTTCCCTGTTAAGTCACATCGTTAATCCTGCGGAGGGCGCACAGTCCAGCGCCATGGTTGGCTTGGCAAAACTTTGCATACTTGTTTGTCGTGTTCAAACTTTAAAAGGTTATTGATCATTCTAAAAAATAGTTTTACCACGCAAAAAGCTGCTGCCTACCTCACATGTGTCAAACTCAAGGCCAGATGTTTTAATCCGGCCCGCTTTACGCTTTGTGCGTACCACGCGTGGGACGTTGGACTTTTTCTTTATTTATTCCATTTTGTCCACTATTCTATAAAAGAAAATTCTCAAGCTGCTTGATATGCTGTACATAAAACTAAAGCTGTAACCCTCTTATTTCCAGTCAAATCAATCATTCTGGGAAGGATCAGGGTCAGTTTGTACTCCAAACCCACAAGTAAAGAATTACCCTAAAATAAAATTAAAAATGAATAGGATTTTATATGGATTCCGCCTGGACATTTTTACTTTATTACAAGTCCCTAAAACTCATTTTTAGTGAATTTACCTTCAAAAGAGAATTGTCAAAACCCAAGTCATAAGTCCGTGTTCCTGCTGCTGCTGCATGAATATGGACTCAGTCTTTGCAGATTTGTGCAACAGCGTCCACAAAGAACTATTACAAGGTCATATAAAGCTATTTATTTCTCATAGTTTTTACTGTTTTATTTTTTACGTTACGAAATTTGGTCCACGGCCCCCCAAAATGAGTTTGACACCCCTGCTCTACCTTCTCCAAAGTGCTACACTAAAAAGAACAAATGCTTTACTCGAGGAGACCACTTTCCTCGACTTGCTCTTCTAATGGAGGTGAGACAGCGCATATGTGTATGCAAGTTATTAGCTAACCAAAATGTTTTATTTTTCACCTGAACTTCAGACATTTTGCAACAATACTGTTTACCACTGGCAAAACAACCTGTGTGCCCTTCTGCAGGTAAGTTAGACCGAGGGTTCTGTGGGTTTTAATATCTGCTTCATGAGTTTATGTGGGTACATATTTGTCTCGTTTATATGTGCGTTTAGTGTTTAATTTAAATGTAATACTTAAACTTTGTGTTTACTTACATGCAGAAATAAATTTGGGTGAGAGTGACTGAACTATTAGTTTAGAGGCATCTGCAGTCTTCCAAACAAAGTAAACTACCATGCCTTCCACGCAAATTTTAACCTTGTAATGAATCCCTTAACACTGTATCTAGACATTCCTGTGCAACTGTAATATTATGGATTAATTACCCACAGATATGGTGTCCCAGTGGTTGTCTCTGCAGTTGCCTTATACTCCTCCTCACATCCAGGGACACCACACTCTCCTTGACCTCCAGAACACAATGATTACACCCAAATGAACGTGTTTAATGTCTGAAATAGATTTTAATTTGCCCCTGTGATTGTTCGGCTCTATAAATAGTTTCTTTCTCATTGGGACAGTGAATATTAGATCTCTGGCTCGGTAAATTTGAGAGACAAGGCCGTGACTCTTTAATGGGCTTTGCAGTGATTAACTCTTCAACTAACTGCAGCTCAGACAAGTGCATTGCTAATCACCACTTGTTTTACACCCATCTATTTCCATGTGAGACCCAATGACCCCCGATAGTCTCAACTCATTCTCCAGTTCATATCCACTGCATTAATTACTATTGTCTTTATGGAGGCAATTACACTGCATCCATTATTAATGAAGATTAGAGAAGCGTCATTTGGCAATTAGTCTCTTTGTAAATTGGTTTATGGTTAGTTTGCTATTGTTGTGTGACAAAATTCCTCAGTTACTGCTGGGAAATTGAGATAAATTGACATTAATCAAGCATGGAGGAGTATTGTTTTCATGTGCTGTCAAGTTGAAGAGGGAGATTAGTGATTTGGAGATGATAAATACTCTATATGCAAAGTTGAGTCTGTCTGGAATGGCCTGGCCGTATACTAAGAAAGAGGAAAACTTTTACGTCAGGTAAAAGGAGAAAATTATGAATTTTGTTTTGAAATATATTCCCTAGGCCTCATACCACTGGTGGTGGTGGTGAGAAGGGAAGTTTCAAATTCCAAACCAGCATTTTCAGTTCTTCACATTTGAAAAGTACAAAACTTTGGTGCTGTCACAAGTTGTTATTTAGTGTGAAGCCACTCCAGGAGTGTGACATGGCCAATTTTAGATTATAAAAAAGAAACATAAATAAGCCACTCAAAGTCAGACTTCTGAGTAGTCAGTAAATATCATGAATATGAAATGAATGCAAAGTGTTTGTTGACTTCAAGGGGCTACTTAGGTATACTGTATTGTTTCACAGTTTGGTGAGAACACTACATTGTCTGCAATCTCACCGGTTCAAAAGAGGAGCCTTAATATATATTGCTTTTGCCTAAAGCTGCAAATAGATGCTGCAGTTTGTTAGTCTGATGGAGTCGTAAAGACATAATGGGAATCCAATAAAAATAAATAAATAAAACGTATAAAAACCTAGAAGCCAAAAACACTCCTTGACCAGCACCAATCACCTTCTCACACATCACATTCATTCCTGGGCAAAGAGCAATAAACAATACACGCTGGTCAGTATTAAACCACTGATCTTTTGGTTAAAGATGATATTCTTTAAAGGACTCATATGATGCAAAATTGACTTTTTCTTTCAGTTTTTAACAATGCAATAACATTGTTTCTCATCAAAAACCTACCTGAGTTGTAGCCTCATTCACGCTTGTTTCATTCATCTGGTTTCCAAGATTGTCTTCTCTGCTTCTTCTCTGAACTTCACAAAAACACATAGTTTCAAATTTCACAGATTTGCGATGTGCATTTCTGCCATCAATTCGGTTTTCAATAGATACATTATTTCACATTGTAAAACATGAGATGCCAAAGTAAAGTAAAGGCCAATCACCATACAAATAAGGCATCATGTGTCCTTTAACTGATTTTTTCCTGCTTATTGTAATATACTTACCTGCAAAAGTGCACAGCCTTACATGAAATCATTGACACATTCTATCCCAACAATTATTTTTTACACCTGCAAATTCCCAAACTCTCTTAAACAAACAAAAAGGCCCGCTGGTGAGTATTTACTGGAAGTTTACTACTAAGACTATCCCACCCTCGTCCTCACCACATAAACAGACTTCCACCTGGAGTTGTGATGCCGCTCCGTAATTATATTATACTGGCAAGATTGTACTCCAAGCACCTCCTGTGTAGACAACCATTTAATTTGTGTTTCCACTCGGGTGCTGGCAAACCATTTTAGCGTGAGGAAGCCAGTGTCTCAACAGTTATCACACTGATCTTCAATACATGTGAGGATTTCAACATAGCCCTCCAATGGCACAGACTTGGGAACGCAATCCAGATTAATATTATTAGCTTGGTGATAAATGGCTTGGAGGAAAGAGTAATAATATAATATATCAAGTGTAAACGGTCATATAGGGAGCTGTCCGTGCTGCTGTTCTTTGAAGACAGTGTCGGGCCAGGATTTTGTGGCGAGATAAAAGAAAAGACAGTCATAATGAGCTTGTGGGGACACACAGTTGTTTCAAGCAACACACAAACATCATTATACGCTGCAGACTATGTGGGAGGTGGCCGCGCAGTAAAGAGGAAAAGTTTGGTTCTGTGAAATGTTGTGAAAGTATTTAATTCGTATAGGTTCTATGTAAATGTACAGAATGAAGTGAATGTATTATTTATTTATTTTTACATTTATTCCATTTGCAATAGGAAGTAATGCTAGTTACTGTTGGGCAGGATAACGCTAAAGGAATATTCTGACATTTTTGGAAATATTTGTTGACAGACTGAGGAAATATTTTGTAGTTGGCCAAATCAATTCCAATTATGTCTGACGCATTTACTTAATTGCTCTTGGGCAAGACATGTCACCTAACTCTGGTGTCGATATATGAAGATTTAATTGGCAAAAATAGATGTGCTTTTTTAAAAAATAAAATGCTGAAGGCTTATAATTTACCCTTTGTCCAGCAGTGATTTCAAAAGCAAAATCTGTGCAATGAAAAAATCATTGATTTTGATCATCAAGATCAAATTCAATCAGCATTTGAATCCTTCTGTAAAAACTTGTTTTCAAAAATTCCAGATGATAAAGAAGATGATATAAATAACCATACATTGGTTGGCTTATGATTAAAAAAAAAAAGCACACCTAACAGCAAAGACTCAAGATTAAAAATCTGGACAACAAAAGGTCTTTTACCAGATTGTAAAGGAGAATCATCTGAAGAGCTTTGATGAGTTGAAAGAATCCTTTGGCTTCGAGAAACAAGACTTTTATAGGTATTTACAAATAAGAAGTTATTATAATCAAGTAATTAAAAAGAATGATGACCATCATAGCCCTTTGACTGAAATATTTATTAAATCTTATAAATCTGAACTTTCAAGGGGATTAATATCTAAATTATACAAATGTATTAACAATTTGGGCACTCACTCTACTGATTACATTCAGGGTAAATGGGAAAGAGAGGGTCACTTTGTTCTGGATGATGAAGAATGGGGAAGTATAAGTACATCTTATTGGAAAACCACAAAATAACATGTTTGGAGGGACTTCTATTGGAAAAGTCTGTCTCGCTTCTATATAACCCCATGTCAAAGTGCCCATCACTCACAGGGAAATGCAGACTGTTGGAGAGGCTGTGGCAGCCAGGAGGAAAACCACTATCATGTGTTTTGGGATTGCCCAGTTGTTCGGAGTTATTGGACTGAAATTAATAATGCACTGCAGACTGTTTTTGACATTGCCATCCCTCTTAATTTGAGAATAATGTATTTCGGCCTAAAAACTCCTACCATGGACACAATCAGCAAATACCTCTGGAATGTGCTTTTGACAGCGGGGAAAAAAAGCCATAACAAAGAAATAGATGACAAAAACATCCCTAACGATAAAGGACTGGACTGACATTGTGACGGATATTAGATAGATGGAAAAAATGACATTCAGACTTCATTTAGAATTGGACACATTTTTGGGTATTTTAATTTAAATATGCTGTGAATTTGTTTGCGTTTATGTTGTGTTGAATTCTACTTCTGTTTTCTTTTCATAAATGAGTGAATTTGTGACATTTATTTGTAAACCATCTCCTTTGGGCTCATTTAAGGGGCAATATGTGACTTTGTCTGGTGGAGGTTCCGCCATCTGCTTGTCTGCATATACTGTAGATGGTATCGCTTTCCCTGTAATGCCCCATTGCATGGAATTAAACATTTCTATATTCATGCAGACAAGCAGGTGAAGCACGAGGTCAAGTTACAGGTTAGGGGCCTCATTTATAAAGCTTGCTTGAGCACCCCGCAGTGCATAGTTTGCCCTCTGCGCCATTCTTGGTATTTATAAAACTTCCACTAGACGCAGGAATGAGCTGATCTCAAACTGAGACCCTTCTGTAAATTCCGCACAAAGTCTGGAGACACGAGGAAAAGATGACACTCGTGGAGAGGACCAGAAGTGAAGGGAGTTTGAGGAGTTTGAATCAGGAAATTATCAACAAATACAGCTTTTAGTCTGAAATAATTGTATTCCGCGAGATTATCACCTTCAAACAGAAACTGGCCTAAACAAGGAGAAGGGATGATTGTTCCGCTCATTATTCTGGAAAACACATGATACATATAAAGCCCTGCACACGCGTGCACATTCTCTCAGTCCGCACTGTGACCGCATCAGTATGTGCCTGTGATAGAGATCTCCTTGAATCTTTGAATGCATTTATGAAACGACAATCAGTTCTGAGAAAACTCCTCCTTCAGGTGGAGCACATGAGCGAGGTTTGGTTTAATGAAGGTCTGAGACAAGACGCAGATCCAACACGTTCAGCTGTCTCCACTGGTGTTTGGATCGACACAAATGTTCCAACCTGACCCTGTGTACGACATTTAGCCCAGTGTCTGACCCAGAATCCCCTTCATTATTTTGTAACAGACAGCTTGCTCTTAAGGTTCCCCCTGTTTAAATACATGAAATAATGTCTGTGCCAGACCCAGGCACACGCACTCACAGAAGTATTCTGTGACATCAGTATTTTATGTCCCACACAACGTTTTATTGCAGAATAAGAGCGCCTGACAGCTCTTCATGTGTCACATGCTGTTGTTTTTTGTTCTTCACCTGCACTTGCACTCCCGCAGAAAAAGTGTTTGTCCCTCTGCTGCTGAGCCATCCATATCTCTGCTGCTGCTTTCACTGTCAGGAAGGGCATCCGTGTCACTTGCGCACGCTCACTGCCCCCTCCTTTGACCATTCAGACCTCTGTGTGCATGTATTAATGTGCGTGAATAGGGCCATGGTAAAACCTCAAGCACATCTCATTCAAACTTAAGCATCTGAAGCACAACCAAAACAATATTTACAAAACACTGCCTAACCCAATTAATTCAGTTGTTTTAATAGTTAATTGGTTAATAGTTAATTTGTCATGAAGCCTTTGATGTGTCTGCTGCTGGGTCTCTGTCCTTGTGTCTAAGACAGTCAAACCCACTGATTATCAGCTCATGTTTAGGTAAAGGTAGGCGTTTTGGAGGTGTAGAGAGGGGTGACATGACGTGGGTTCACCTATGCCGATTTCAGCTGCAGGGGATCTATAAAGCGCAAATTGCGTGGTGGGCAGAGTGTTTTATAAATAAGGAGTTTGCGTGGCACACTAGTGGCCACTTAGAGTACACACTTGCTTAGTAAAATTTCGACGCAATCCTTTATAGATGAGGTCCCTGATCTGTGGGGGGGGAAACCTCACTCAAAGTAACAGTACATGTTTTTGAAGATATTTTTGTGCAAGAAAAAAACGTATACAATAAAAACAATATGACAATAAATACAATGCCATACAGTGAAACATTATTAGCAAGGCAGTGCAAGCAAGACCCCGCACCAGTAAAGTTATAGTACAACGTAAACATGCACAATAAAAAAAAGTTAAAAAAACATTACTGATAAAGTTGCTGTACCTGATTTTTACGTGTTAACAATTCATTCTAAATTCTATGTAGCTGTCCACATGTATCGCTCACTTACCTAATTCATTCCCAGCATCAGAATTATTCACCGCAGGGAGTTCAAAAGTGCTTTATACAACTTTCAGAGCTCAGAGCGAGTTTTGCTTTGACGGTAAAGCTAACCGACATTAGCATGCTAACGGTAAACTTCCTGCTTTGCGGCGAATAAAACGCTCTATACTTAGAATCAGAAAAAGTGCTATGTTCTCATTTTCATACAATTAGATGCTTTTACGATACATCTGTTCCTGAGAAAAACTGATTTGACATTATTACATATCAAAAATCTGATACAGACTCTTTAACTTGATGATCTAGTATAATAAACTCATTTACAATGGCTTTTTTTTATTTACCAGACTCAAACCTTCTACAGCTGTAAGACTTGCTGTTATTTCTAAATATTGTTTCGTGTTTGTCATTGTTGTTTTAAATTGAACAAACCACATCAGAGATGGGCCAAACGTGCTTGGATCCAGCATGAAGCACTGTTTGATAGTAGTTTTGTTGTGTCTTCAGAATCAAAGTGAAATTACGGATGCAGTGAGTCCAGGCTGGCTTTATGACACACAGACGCACACAGACGCACACAGACGCACACAGAGACATGCTGGGAACAGATGGGAGGGCACATTCTGGTGAGGAGCTGATGCAAGTTGTCAGTTCGTTGTCAAAACAGCAGATGGAGGTGTGCTGCCAAGTCCAGAATCCCGCTCAAACTTTTCTCTCTGAAGCCAAAAACTGTCTGTATTTAAAACTATTTGTTTGACGTATTTGAATAGAACTCTAATTCGGGATGGATGATCAAAGTTGGTAGAATTAGGATCACACATGTTGTTATTGTCTCTGTGAGGTAACAAACAACAATCTGCTTTTTTTCTGAGACTTCACTGTTTACTTGTGCATTTGTTTTATTTCTTAATCCACATTAGCTGTATCCGAGGACCAGCCAATCTTCCTTGGGTCTTTTAAAAAAATAATTAGCCATTTTGATTTGTTTAATCAACCTGTCACCCAAACATAGCATGACAGAGGCTGACCAATAGGAGGCAAGGAGAAAAAGTGCCTGCATTTGACCATATATACATCAACTACAACACTGTATTAGATCACCGGGGGGCAATTATTTTGAAGACAGCAGTGAAACTCCCCTCATACAACCTTACAATCGACAAACAGGGCAAGGAACAAGGACTTTTCCGTAAAATACCAATAGACAAATTAGAGCATTCGCTATCAAATGGCTTGAGTTTCTGACGTGTAATAATTGACCATACAATATTGTTTATCTATTATTTTGATCAGTCTCATTTTTATAAATTCTTTTAACCTAACCTCCAACCTCTTTCACACAATGGAAGTGCTAATCTGATCAGCACCTCCATTGATTTGGCAGCAATTCCCATCATTTAAATGGAGAGCTGGAAAAAAGTATCGCAGTTAAATAGTGTTAAAAAGTTAAATAGTGTTAAAAAGTTGTCATGTGTAAAATGGTCAATGTTCATGTGCACAAACAGGTCAACAACGCATCCTTTCTGGGCGGCTTGAAAATACCTTTTTAGCCTATTTATAACTTATTTGTGGTCAAGTTTGGCAGCCCGATGTCAAATCATACAACTGAAAGCAGTGGTACAATTAGCTACAACTTCCTGACTACTTTGGATGTATCATTAACATCAAATTGGTGTATATGCATGTTTTATACTCACATGCAGTATAATGTGCCGTTCCATAACATCATCTATATGAAATAAAATGGCCTCACAATTGTGCATTTATAGTTTGGCGGTCATTGTATCACTGCTTTTTAGAACTACAACTTCTCACGAGCGTTAACACATTTCTATGTTCAAGTAAATGTAAACCAAACAAATCCAAAAAAAATTCTCACATAGGTGCAAGTTTATCTCACCAAGTCTTGGTAGCATGAGAGATTGTCCCATCCTTAGTTGTAAATATGTACAATCAAAGGCAGCTGATGAAACGCCAGCTATATGACAAGAACTTACCACAACAAAAACTCTCGTAATCATGTATGCATAAAGAAGAAGCACCATTTTCAAGGCACTTTCCCCTCAAAGCTGCCAACTTCAACTGCATGCTTTGTGTAATTCTTAAGGAGGGCTTTTGTAAAAGGGTTTGTTGTTATTGTGGCATGGCCTTTTCTGTGTTCAGCTTTTTAGTATTCTCTGTGTAATCTTAGCCCCAAGTCAAATGCAAATCTACAGTCGCGGGTAGACTTGAAAAGAAGTTTGGATTGAACACATTTTTCACTCGCTCTGATCTTTTGACACGGTTTTTTCACTTAAATCAGAGAGGACCACATCCTTTGCCAGTCACCATATTTAGAAGTCTGGAATGAGGTCTTTAGTTGAAATATTGAGTTTATCCAATCACCGAATGGAGGTCATTTTATTGTTGCTCTTTTTACTTTCATTTTAATTCATCCACCTTTAGTTTAAAACATGATAAACATCTCTATACCATGTGATACTCAACTTGTTTGTGAGTGCAGCATTGGACACTATGCAGTATGTATTGTTGTTGGTCTTTAATATATTCTTGGGTATACTTGCCTTGGCTCTCATATTTTAGACTTAAATATTGTGCAGTATATGAAGACTGTTTAAAGGGATACGTAATGTTGTCTGATGAAAAAAAATCAGCTGGAGACATTTTTGGTGCGACCCCACTTACTCACCAAAGCTTCAGAATGGTACAAGCTGTGCCCATGGGTCATAAACAACATTCATAATTTCCAGTTTCTACTTTGACGTCACAATTCTGGAAAAAAAAAAAATATATTTATATATATATATATATATATATATATTTTTTTTTTTCTGAGGCTTAGAGTGGTGAGGATTTATAAACAGGATTATATGAACACAAATCCAGGCATGTTTTTAATGAGGGAAACATTGGTTTAATATCTCATTCGTCCAGGAGTGTTCCATTGTAGAAAATATTTAGTTGTCGTCACTTTTCGTGGAAAACTTCAATAATAGTTATCAAGAGATGAAATAAACGATCGGACAGAGTTCTCAAGTGAATGGTTTAATTCAGTGCAAATTCTGAATCAATCTCTCCCTACATAAGTTGTCTATCGCTTCAAGGATTCGGCCCACACAAAGGGATCCCGTGTCTTTTATAAGAATACAGGTTGAACAAATCACATGACAGTACATACTCGAATATAATTGGTTCGATGGCCAGATGCTAAGTACAGAAACAGGGTGGGTTTTCGATGATTGCATTCAGACTTTGCTGTCTGGTTTCTGTTAAAGACAATGCCCTAGCGCAGGTGAGGCATTTGCAAAGAGGCCCATCCTGGACCCTGGGGTTTGATCACACCTGAGAGGAGCCAGTTTTGAGCAGCACTACCAGGGTCCTGATGGTTTTAGCATTTGTGTGGGGGAGAGCGTGGGGGTCGTTTTGCATGGTGCATCAGGTCTAGTGTTTTTCTGCACAACACCACTGGACACTGTTTTTTAAACAAGATGTTTCGACTTTCATCTAAAAGTCATTCTCAATCTGTGGGTTTAGTCTGAGATTTCTGGCTGTGTAAACCCTGCCACTGGGCGGAGCCTCCTGAAAATATCTTGTCCTGTTTATTCTATTTTGTTTGCACTGTTTTAAGCTTTAAGCCTGAAACTATGCTCTTTGTTACCCTAACAGCCCTGTAATGGGCCTATGTTTACTGGCTGCACCCCATGGCTTCAAAATGCTGTTGTATATTATATATGACATTGCGATGCTTTTGTGTGGGCATCTTGTCCGGAGGATAAACCAGTTTTTGTCTTGAAGTGTTTCCCTGTTTAAAATAAACAGGAATTTAATGCGAAGGAAAATGATTCCACGCACGCACGCGCGTGCGCACGCACGCACACCCTCTTTTCTATCTTCTTTAATTGAAACACTTATCGTGTCTCAACCCTTTTGAAACACTTAACCTCTCTTAACCCGAACCCTAACCCTCATTATACCACACAAAACAAGTGGTTGTTATGCTGCCTATGTAATGCCAAGCTTTAAATATTTTCACCACTCTGTGTGTACTCTATACTTTTTGCGTCCTACATAAAATAAATACTGCCACATGGAGATATAAGAGAGAAAATGTTATAGAGGCAACCTTTTGCATTTGGTAACAACATGGTTAAAAAAAAAAACTAAAAAAAAAAAATATAAGAATAAATAACTGACAAGACTGATGTGTCAAACTGGATTTTTGTTTATTAAATTAATCAATTCCTTCCGTTCCTTTGCACCTCTAGCCGATGTCTTGGATTAGTGACACAGCAGATGAATAGATATCCGTGGATCTGTTTGCTGTCTTGTTTATCAGTTTCCAAACAGGCCTGCGGCACATTCCCTGCCACAATGAGCCCAATGCCGCCATCACCGATCTGCAATATGACACATGACGTTAAAATTATGTGTTAGAAACAATCCCGATGCCTTTTATCACAGCGGCACAGAGGTAGAGGCAAGGAAAAATGCTTTAACTCTGCATTTATTTATGTTTGGTCGGGGTGAGGTGACAATCCCTATCGTTCACTGCTCCCTCGTCTTTGTGGCAACGGAGAGCTTCCACAGAGTTGTTGAGTGTTTAGAGACAGTTATGAATATAAAACATGGAATAACTGCTTTGTGTAACTGTTGGCTGGAGCTTAGAGGCAAAAGGAAATTATAATGAATGAGAGTACAGTGTCAGCGAGTGCATAATGGCAGAGAACTAAGAGAGGTTTTGGGTTTGATTCTGGGTTACTTGAGTTACTGGAATGCAGAGATTAGCGGCTACCATGTCCTTATAAGGTGCAGAATTGTAGAGCAGGACAATAGTGGCTCTGACCAGTAATGTGCGTGCATGATTGCTGGTGGTTGTTGCTGCCATTGGGGTAAAAGCAGTGCTTTGAGAAACTCTATGTAGTCATCGTTACTAATGGTAAGTGGAGAAAGTATATCAGATTATTAAATTCTCATATTGACTGCTGAGGTATTTTGGCTAGAGTATGCCATTTTCCACAACTTGGGGGTTACTTTCAATCACATTTTTAAGGTTGGGTTAATGCAAAACAGCCACCAAACAACAATTCACATGTTTGCTAACGTACTTGTTCCGATTTTTTAAACAAATAGTGTATTATCTGAAGTACTCAGTTACATTTACTTGAGTGACTTTCTCATAAAAGATGATCATATATACAATTATCAGTTCATCTTCCCACTGTAAGCAAGTATATAAATGACAAAGGTTGCATGTGGACAATATTGATAGATTTGTCTGTTTACCAGATACCTGATATTATTTAATGTTTTGCTCCTCTAATTGCATCAACTTGAAATTATAAACAGTTTCTCTTACAATTACTCTTACTTGAGCTGTGGTTTCCCAAATTCTTTAACTTGAGTCATTTCTTGGACCACTATTTTGCATTTGAGTAATATTAACTCTGTACCTCTGATCCCACATCTGTGTAAAAATGATAGAAGGATCAAATGTATTACTTACAGTGTGTTGTACAGTGTGTGGATGCGGTCGCCACCAGTTGTTCTCCACTATTATGCAATTATTGCATATCTAACAGCAGGATCAGCTCTCATTTCTGGGGCCAATAATTGTGCTGCATGTAGCGACAAATTAGCATATCTTTAATGAGAGCTGAGGCTTTGTGCTGGATCTAACATGACGAGTGGGTGGGCATTGATTGGCAGACGTGATTGATGGCTCACTTGCTGTGTTTCTCTTCAATTTGTGAAGTCTCAGTGAGTCAAATTTTGTCTTTTGCTTTTTATAGAATGAGCCGACACTGATTCCAGACAGCTTTACAAGAGCAAGTTAAACGGTGACCCAGTTTTAAAGTAAGAAACATAATCAGAGTGGCCCAATCAACAAAAAGATTCAGACACATTTTATCATCTAGTCTTCGGCAAACATTAATGAAACTTTTTTTTTTCCAACACAAATGCTAAACTAATATTAGATTTTAAACCTTGTGAAAAAATATTCCTGGGTATATATATATATTGTTTTATGGCCTCTTCACTTCATTCAAATGTTGCACATATTGTATCTCTAAAATGAATACTTTAAAACAGCAATCCTCAAGGACTTTTTTTCAAGGACCAGTTGAAAGGTCTGCCCCTTTCAACTGGTCCTTGAAAAAAAAGCGTGAATTGTGTACAAACCCCCTAACTTTAAAATTTAAAAACTTTAAAATAACCTATAACGTATGTTTGCTGTTTATTAGAATAATTGGCTCTATATTTTCATGGTAAAACATATAGAATATAGGGACATAGCAACAGACTATAAAACAAAAATAATATTAGCAAAAGATAGGTTACATTTGCCTCTGGACACCGGTAGCAGATGGGGCCCCGGCCCGGTGGTTGGGGACACCTGCTTGAGAGGGCACATATTGGCCTTTAAACATGCTCTTGAGCACCTTTGCCATTTTATGTTTTAGAAATTGAAGCAGAACTAAGTAACTTTAGCGATAGAGCTCCCCCTGCAGATCCCTTGTGAAAATTTGTAGCCAAAGAACATACGCGAAAGCTTTTTTCTCTCTTTTGGTAAGGAAGGAAATGGTGACCAATATCGATCTGTATACAAATACTGAGAGATAACATTCTGGACATTCCAGGCAACAAAGCGAGAGGACCGCGGACAGGATTAATGAAACGAGCATGAATGAAGCTAAATACATCTCCGTGTATGTTTTAAATGAGGGCACATTGTTAAAAAAATTATTTAGGCTAAAAAAAATGCATAAAATATGTGCATATTTTGCATAAAATATGTTGTTCAAATATTTGCAGATTAGCGAATGCATCGTTATACAGGCTCTAGAATAGCATCATTTATTTAATGCATTCCTTACCACACATTAACGCCCTCTCAGCCTATCCATTTTTTTTGCTATGCAGAATTCCTAGGCAAAGCATAGTCCCTCAAGTCTTAATTTTAATTGTAAAAAAAAAACAAAACAAAAAAACATGCACATAGTATTCACTTAGCAAGCATCAGTTTATTAAAATAAAAATGCTGCTTTTCTCTGGGGTGTCATCAATGCACAAACACACAGTCTTTTGGAAAACAATGCAGAACAGAAGCAAACGTTCTTTTAAATTAAATATGCAAGATCAATTATTCATCTTGCTCCCAAATCCCAAATCATTTCCAGTCTTTCAGCACAGGTGAGATTTAGCTGAGGTTTGTACAGCGTCACAGAAAAACATCTTATTGACTTTAGCTTCTTGGAGGCATTGTAAAACAAAGCAATAATCATTATAGTATTGTTTAATTAAATCGCTTTTATTATCATTGTAGTTAATTTAAGCTAATCACAACACACAAAGCAAATACACCCAACTTATAACGCTTGTATTTTCTATTTATTTCCTCCATATTCCCTGGGGATGTGACCTGTTTGTTTTGCCCGAGACTTCATTTGAGGACAACATTGGTAATTTACTAATTGGAGTGTGAAATTACAGGGAGTCTTCCATTATAAAATACCGTTGTGCAAATAAGGAAGGAGGAGGATCAAAGATTTATAGTTCAAAAGTGCTGCGTTACCAGAAAATGAGTACAAAAAATAGAAGAGCGGGTGCAATTTCGAACTCCTCCGAAGCTCATATAGTCCCAACCCCATTTCCCTTTTGCACAATCCCCCTAATGATCGTAACACGCCTTGCAGCCCATAAATCTGAGCAGTAGGCGAACTAAATGTCTCATCATTATGCAGCAGGCACCTATTCATGGGAGTGCGTGGCCCCTAGGAACGAAGGCAGCGCTGGTTCAAATCCAATCTCATTTTGTCCCATCTCTTCATCACCCCTTTGTCCCCTCCCTGATGGGTCTTAATGACATTGCGGTGCCATATTGTTGTCGTATGTGTAATAGGTATAAGCTGGATTACTCTTCCGCTTGATGAATGGCGATGGCAGAGTTGGGTTGACAAAGTCGCTCTCGCTCGTGGTGATGTTCGCCCCCTGAACAGGTTACGTAGACTCTACCAGGAGAGTATTCATTTGGACGCAGATGTCTTTGGAGTGACTTGGCTCGTGCACATTTGCAAACAGACAAGTGGGACCATCTTCTTAATGCTGCAAGAAAGTCATTTCCAAACGCGTGGATGTTCAGCCAGGCAAAATGCCATTGTTATTCATGCTTCATCAAATATATCTCGATATTTTGGGGGGGATTAACTCAATGACGATATTCAGACAATGTGATTGCAGTCAGATCAGAAATAACAGTGTCTGTAAATGTTGTTTTCAAGGTTTAAGTGTCTAAAACATTTACCAAAAAAGTGCAGAAATCAGATATTCTCTGGTATGTCAATGGACATTTTTCAATATCATATATTCTTCAACAGTTTATTTTGCAGCCTTTTTAATAGTTCTATGTATAGACAATACACTCGATATTCAAATTGTGCATATCTCAAAAGCAAAACATGCAATTTCTCCAATTTTCAATAAATCGGCCACTACTTCCAGGTGTGCTGAAGTGGAAATGGTTATAGTAATAACAATGACAGTCGGCATCTGAGGGAACGCTCACTCATAAAAAAGTTAGGGGGAATCAAACCATTATTTATTTATAAAAAATCTGGTGTCGTGTTAATGAACATACATGAAATACATGCTGCAAACATGCTGGATTATTGCCATGGGCTAATTCCATCTGTTGCCCCGCATTGCAAACACCACACAAAAGCTTTCTGCTGCTACATTCGCCCCCCAGGGAATCGAGCATAGGACCTTCTCGCTGTGACACAAAAGTGCTAACCGCTATATTTGACAAAATATTGATATGAAGACATGGTGACGGGCAAAGTGGTCCAGCGGCACAAAGTTGCATACATTTCCAAAGATCCAAATAATATCACAATGCCAAAGTTGCTTGCTATATTGATTTTTTTTCTGGGGTCAATGACTCGAATAAAATCCACCAGGAAACATCTTGGAAGAAAGAAAACGTTTCCCCCACGCCATGCTCTACATATGAATCTATAGCTCTTATAATCTCAGAAATGTTCAGAAATTACTCAGAAGGTTATTTAAATTGCTCAACCAATATGTTCTTTTGTCTCCGAATAAACGAGGTAAGGTGATAGAGAAGATTGTTTTCTACATAGAAAAAGTGGAAACTATTAAAATAATGAAGTAATTGATTCAGTGTATGAAACCAAATTTTCACAACCAAAGTGTGAATTTATCACTTTTGCACTAACATGAAAACACATTACATCTCAATTATAAGAACAGTCACTTTGGACACAGCGTTATATTTTTCTTGGACTTGGACTAATATTTCCACTTTGGACTGCACACTTTAGTAACAGTGAGTTGATGAGTTGATGAATTTTACAAAGCAATTGAGAGGTAAAGTGCATGACCTAATGTTGTAATAACTGTGGGTCCACCGATATATCGGCCCTGTGTCGGTATTAGCCGATATTCATGTAATTGCGTAATATCGGTTTCAATCCAAAACCTCCGATATCAGTCTGCGATGTTAGGCCTTGGTAATGAAAGACTTAAGCCTGCCGTCCCTTCAGAAAGAGGAAGAAAACAACACCTCCATGGACAGAGGCTTTCTGCTGATATATTCTAACGGAACAGACTGTAAACTTTAATCCAGTCTTTATTCTGAGTCAAAAGACCCAGAAATGATGCTCTAGAAATGTTTTAAACAAAATGTATCATTAAATATAAAAGCAACAAATTCACTTGCGACCGCACGATAAATGCAATGGTTTTTTCCGACATTATTTGGCTAGTTTTCCTCCAAAACGATCAGTTTGGACATGTTTACTCCAGATAACTTTAGTGTGAGTAGTTTTAAGCAGGAGGAGCACTGAAGAGCACTGCTGTAACAGCAGCAGCACGATGATGACACACACACTGGAGAGGGTCAGAGAGAAGTCTGAGAAATAATCTAAATAAAACAGGAAATTCACAGAATGGAAACATGTAAAGGCTGATTTTAATCATATATTGTAGCCTATCTATATCCAACACAGGCTAAATAGATATATTTCATATTTTCCCCAAATGAAAGGTATAATGTGTTCTAACTCAACAATTTAAAATAGCTTTGAAATACAGCAATATCTCATTGTTAAAAAAAAAAAAAAGTTCAAAATTACTAAACAATGTATAGAAAATCTGCCCTAAGCGTTTCCAATAACATCGGCATCGGTTTTGGTCTAAAATTCAATATCGGTGCACCACTAATAATTACCATCACATTTTTCTTACAATCACGTTGTGAAAGTGAAAACTTAACAATGTATTAATTTTAGTTATGTGTTAGAGTTAGAAAAGTCCTTTTTCTTTTTGAAGTTACATTTTCCGTAATGCGTTGATCCTTTTATGTGCATGTTCTGTATTGAGGGATGATTCACATTTAAACTGTTCACTATAATTAGTTGTCCATGCTAACATCCATTGCCATTTCAGTGCCTTTAAAAGCTTGCTTTTTAAAACATTTTATATAATGACAATGCAATTAGGAAAACGAGGAAACAACTCTCAAAAGTGTGAATAATGGCTTCATTAATTGTTGTTTGCTGAAAATGTGAGTTTTAAACAAATGTGTGCATGGTTCATCCAAGGACTTGAGTTTAACTAACTTTAAGTATTAGAAACTTTTTTGACACGTGTACTGAATTTCCAATTTTAGCAAGGGATTTGTATTAACAGTTAATCAATCGCAAAGATTATGCCGAAAGACATTTGAGGTTGCAGTGGCTAATTAGTGAATACTGTTGCAATACAGTATGTTTTTCTTTTAATTATTTTGTAAAACCAATGAACGTAGATCCAATTTAAGTTTATTTTATGTTTTACGTTTTAAAAGGGTCAGGAAAGGACAATTCATCTAAAAAGAAACTAAACTTAATGCCATAAAAGTTCTAGTTATTTTTATGTGAGATAGAATAGTAGGACAGTCGATGAAAGGAAAAAGGAAAGACAAATGAACTGTATTCATTAGTATTAAAGTATTAAATCATTAGACAAATGAACTGTATTCATTAGTATTAAAGTATTAAATCATTAGACAAATGAACTGTATTCATTTGTATTAAACCTTTTGTCTTTCACCAGGTAAATGTTTGCGAATAAATTCTCATTTACAAACATGACCTAACCTTCTACATACATACTGAGTGTTGAATTGCTGGTCTTACCACTAAATACCATCAATTTAAAACAATGTAAGGGAAAAAAAATTAAAATAATGATAAAAAAATAAAAAAAGCAATCTGGCTTCTGACTATTGTATTGTATGAGTGTTTTTCTTTGTCCACACACTTTGTTGATATCCTTCTACTCCAAACTACTCTTTCTGTTGAAATCCAGGTGTGGGCCCATCTGGCTGGTTCATTCAAGTGCGTTTGGGTGAAGATTGTGTTTTGTAGCAGCAGTTAGAGGCAGCAGTGTAACGCCCGGCTGCCCTATAGAGACTCACCGTGCTTTATTTGCTTAGGCTTTGAAAAGCTCGTGGGACTGAAGCACGGAGTATACAAAGCTGTTACTGCAGCATAAAACCCACTACAAGCAGTTTACCGGTCCGACTGTGAATATTTCCAATCACGCCGCCGCACAGGGTGGGGCTGCAACATCCACACATTTAGAAGGTGCACTGCGTACCTTTTCCCCACCTGCGTGTCTACATGCATTTTCCGGAATGTTTTAATGTATGGCATAACTATCTTTATCTAATCATGGTTGTTTTTCATTGCTTGTGACCGGGGTTGCCTTTCCACCGAATTGACTTGTAACTTGGCCTGGTGGTACCCCCTCCTTGTCTCCATAAGTTTACAGCAGACCCTCCATCAGAAATGTTAGCGTACTTTTCAAAAGTTTTGCGCCATCACAGTTAGTCGTAGGTCATAATAAGAAGCCTGGGCTTTAGAGAAACAGACCAACCATAACCATGCTGTTCATCTATTGCAAAACACTAAATGCACTCTTTCTTTGCTTGGCTTCTGTGCCTTATTTACATATCATAGTATCGGAATTAAAGGGCATTAGTTAAAAGTCCTATCAACTACTGTATAGAATTTATAAAGAAAAGAAAAAGAAAATAAATTCTACTAACAAATCACTGTCTTGTCTTATTGTTTTACATCTGTATTGCTAGCCTTTGTCGTTCAACTTTGTTTTAACTTACACTGACTGATAGCTCAGTCTTTCAGAGGAATGTACATGTCTAGTAAATGAACCATATTCAAATTTGGCATTATATTTATCATGCTAAATTATTTAAACTAATCTTTGCCAACATATTTTTTCACAACATTCTAAATAAACATGACATCTATTTATTATGTAAATTCCTTATATATGTGATATAGAATGTTATCATTTTAATCTTAAATGAGCCTCAGACCGTTCTCAAGACACAACTTAAGCCACTAATGATGCAAATGCAGGTTATTCAATATTTGGTGCTGAATTGTATCCAAGCTAAACATTCTCACAATGGAAGTTGGGACATTGAAGCATTCAGAGACTGACGAAGAGCTATTATCCCAGATTACTTTCCCTTTCCTTTCATTTTATTTTCATTTGAATCAATTCCATGAAAATAATTTACATTTTCCATTCGCTGTTGTTAATGTGGCTCATATTGATGTCAGTGGCAATAGACTCTGCTTTGACGAGGCTTTTAGATAAGCTTTTCTAATTCAAACTTTTGTATACAGTTCCAGAACGGTTTGCTTTAAGTACGTTTCTGCTGTGTTCACATCTATTATTCCATTAATTCGTATGTGTTGATAATATGGCAAACTCATTGTAAACAGATACTGGATGAAAGCTTGTCTGTAGTTTTCCAGAGTTTAACGCAGGTCTGAACTTTTTAACATTTACCAAAATGCAATGAAATACAAATGAACAAGGATTGTGTGTATACTTACTGCAATCATATTATGTTCTACACAATTAAATATATAGTTAGGGGTGGCGTACATTGGTGTATGAATGTGTGTGTGAATGGGTGACTGGTTCCTTGAAGACTTTCAGTGCCTTGAAGGTAGAAAAGCGCGATGTAAATGTGATTTTATATTTTCTAACAGGGAAAAATATAAAATTACAAGTACTATATCATTTTAAGACGTAATCCATTGTTTGCCATTGATTTGGATTTGAGGTGGGAGGAGGTACCTGGAGGAAGTGCTATACTCTTATGTAGTGAGTTTTAGGGCCAACAAAGAAACTTTCAATGACAGACAATGGACATTTGTTCTCTGGACCTTTCAGGGTCACCAGGTCAGGTCATTTGTTCCAACAAGAAGGTCAATGGCTTCACTCAAAGAAATCTATGTATCTATCTATCTATTTATCTATTTGATCCTCAAGGTGCAATTCTAGCACAGCCTGCAGTTAAAAAATATTCACATACAAAACATCACAGTATTTAGCAGGGGTTAGTTAAATTAGGAACAGAGTATATTTAGAACAGGTAAAGGTGAAGTGCAGCAGTGACAAGCTCTCAAGAGTCTTTCATCCCCACAGACCAGTAGCTGTGGGGATGAAGTTGTATTTATTTTTCATTCGAGCGCGTTTTATTAATCCTGTTTATGGGTCGTCTCCCTCTAACCCTGTTTCAAATTAACCAATTTGTGACATCATAAGTAGAGCTCTGGAGAATTTCTTCCCTATCTTTACGTTCGTAAATCATCACCAGACTCGTTCCGAGCATCATATGTTCTGTATCCTTTAATATAGCCTTAAATGGTCTTATCCAAGGCATAACAGCAACCTACACTACTAGTTAGAGTAATCCAACAAATAACCTTAAGGTTAGAGGGCAAATGGCTGTACAAACTTGGCTTCAGCCACTCTTAAAAGATACAATATAACACTCACATAATAGATACACATTTGTCTATCTGCAAATTGCAAATAAACTGTGTAAGATGCAGTTGGCTAACTCACATCCATCTCCATTAATCCCATTTGCAGACTTTGGGCGCAAACACATGCCGTTTCTGCTTCATCTAATCTCAGAAATAATGTTCTTGTGGCCGGTGATCCTGAGCAGATGTGCCACTAAGTCTCTCCCCAAACGCATTATCGGACCAATCTATCACAGGGTGCATTTTTCAGCACTGCTCCAATCGCTGCTTCCCTTTTTGCCCTCGTCCTAAACCAAAACAGCTTCTGCAATGTTTCTCCAGATGGCTGACATCTTTAGAGCTAAATTCCAGGCTGCAAAAATGCAAGAAAGACCATGGCCCATACCTTACGAGCAGCAGTTGTAAAAGCACAGCGCAGAAAGAGGTTTAGGGCATATGATCTGCGAACACAAGAGCAGAGCCTCAACACGGGTTGCAGTGTGCGGTTGATAAAATGCTTTCATAGAACAGCAATTTGTATAAAAGGACAATCTGACTGGCACATATTTCAGTCTTTATTATCATTCAAGACCATTTGAAAATTCACACACAGAAAATAGTTAGGCTTAATAGGCCTGCTGCGTGAACAGTCCAACTTGACAGCACCAACATGCTTTTGCCACTTTTATTGTTCTTCGGTGACAGGCATAGCACAAACTTTACTCACCTTGAGCCGCAGCCTTGCAGGTGGTTATTCACCTTTTCTGTTTGTTAAAATGTCCAATTCATGGGTTTCAGTGGCATGAATTATTTGTTGTCGTCGCCATTTTGAAGACGACACCATGGTGTATGTTGTGGCCTGTCCCCACTGTTAAATATTCATAAAAAATAATGTTTCTCCCTGAAAATGAAAAGGGACAAAACTTCAAGAAGGCAGAAGTTTGGGATTTTGATCTCTATCAAGTGCCTGGCGAGTCCCTGACAACACTTAAAAGCAGTAAAACCTTGGCACAAAAAAACATTTGCGGACCTTTACGTCAATCTACCTTGTCCACAACCGCTCTCTGTTCGGACAAGACCCCAAAGCATTCAAGAAAAAGTCACTTAAAAAAGTCCGGTTGATACGCTGTGGTCAAGACTGTGTGGATGTATGAATGACTGAAATGCGATGTTGTTTGTCCAGACTGTCGGCGTAAGTTTACACGATAGGCACTTAGCGCATCATTTCAAACCAGAAAACTTATGGTGCACCACTTTAGTCATTTGACTTTTTTGAACCTCTAATTCGTCACCTCTGTCCGTTTTGTTTTGGGCCAAACGCCTCATCGGTCGGTGCAGTGCGATCTCTCCAGATGACGTGTATCTATAGTGTCGCATTTTCACATTGCTCCATTGGGTTAGCGCTGACCCGGCCGCTGAGAGAGCACTTAATTGACATTATTTTAAAACACATGATCACAACTATAGGGACAGCAATAATGGGGGCAGTATAGACATTCTCTTATGTGAATGACAGGTACAGCGTAATTACCGGCCAGCAGAAAAAGACATTCCTCAAAGGCTGTGTTCCAGGGAAGGACATGTATTGTACCAAATAGCGTTCGCATGACATTGTGTAGAGTATTTCTCCAGGCTTATGAATACCTCTTTGTCTACCATGATCATTGTCTTCATGCATAACACATTTATATTTGCACCGTATTCTGAGATAGTGGTCCTTGGTAGTATAATGTAAAAATAAGAACTCGCTCTGTGTTTGTTTTTTGTCTTTTCTCCTTTCAAATAATTATAGCTGTTATCGTGTAATTAGGAAGATTTCTGAGGAAAAAACAACGCAAAAAATACACTATTTACTAGAATTCCGCATTGTTCAACCTGGTTAATTCTGCCTCCTGCTTTTGAAACCCAATTCATCACTGAGTCGAGCTGCCTTTTCTCTCCATAGTACAAATAACATCAAAATTTTAACCGATTCAGAACCATTCCAGGACAAAAATGAAACTGTGACCGAAGCAAGTCTCTAGCCTCAAACCAAGACGCGAACGCACCTTTTGCCGTGGATTCTCCTCATGTCCAAAGACTTTCGTGTCTACATTGATTGCGCTGATACAATAATCACTGTTGTCTGCACTGAAACGGCGCAAAGGATCATGGTCTACTGTAATTCACTAAACAACGTATTTAAGCAAAGAAGCGATATATTGTGACAGCCTAGGATATTTTTGCGACGCCTTTGACAGTACAATATCACAATATTCTGATAATTTGCACACCCTCACAAAACGTTAAAGATTTGTCAAGACAATATGTATTAGATAATATATATACAGTAAATAAATTGGAAACAAAAACTTTAAATCAAAACAAAGATTAAATGCTGAACATTTAAAGTGTGAATGACAGGTTTTTACGATGTTCTAATTTTGACTTTATTATGTGTATTTATACCTGTTGTACATATAAATAATAGTTTTACACCAATGAAGTAGACATTTGTGGAGAAAAAGTAAAATAAATCTGTTGAAAATTACAGGAAGTGACATCACACTTGGTACACTCATTCCAGACAAAGTTTATGCATTTATTTATTTATTTTTGCTGGGTAATTTGATAGTGTGATGTCATCAATTATAAACAGGAAGTGAAAGTAGAAACCTGGAGAACATTTTTATAATTTTTAGCAATATTTTAAATGCATTTTAGTTCAGTAAGTCATCCAACCTAGGTCATAGGCACTTTAATAAGATTTACCTCATCCACTTTGGATAAAAGCACAAAAAGATGACAAACACAACGAAAACACATGACGACTCAAATCCTCGTGCCATTTGTGTGAGCATGTTGCGTCTTCATTCTCTTTCTCTAAGTTATTTTAAAAAGACATTAGCATGGAAGCTGCGCCATTTGGCCTAATGTGATGGCGCACTATAGGCTGTAACCTCCACTAAATATCCCTTTCCAATTCATGGTTATCACCCTCTTTATATCCCTGTTGCAATCAAGAGAGGCAGTTAAAGTGTAGAATCCTTGCAACCTCTCACCCAGAAAAACCCTGTGGTCGTTTCATTTGCATAGACTGTTTTTTTTTTGCTTTTGCTCCACAGTATAGCATCCTCACTGCTGTGTACTTTGCAGGCTTCATAAATCCTTGGATATAAAACAAACGCTCCTTTCTGTAGCATATATAGGAAACGGTGCCAGCAGAGTTTGTTTGATTCATCCCACTGTACACAGATGCTTCAAGAATTTATAGGGAGACTTAATTAGGAGTTGTAAAAGTGACTTATTGTAATTGCCTGGGACACAGTGGCCTATAATATGACCGTTATCATTTCCATAACTCTAAAGTCTTGATTCTTTGCTCAGAACTTTTATGAGATGCAGAGGCTGTTTGATGTTGAGGCACAAAGTATTTTTGGAAGATGGCAATAGTGCGGAGAGAAAACACCAAAAGGAAGCTCTGTACTTGAGTTTTTCTTATTGCACTGTGTCATCGCAAGCTTAAATATTATTCCGACATCAGGCAATGGCAGAACTTTTTGGAGAAGGGGAAAAGAGAAAGGAAATATCTTCCCGCAAAAAAAAGAATGAGGTGTTGTGCAGGGGTTTAGTGGGAGCAGGAAAAGGTTGGGATTGGACAAAATGTGAAAAGGTCAAGACATGCTAAAACACGACCTGTGAGCGCACCACCCTTTGGTTTCATTTTCCTCGTTCTGTTACAAGATTGCTTTTGTTGGTCACTTCAGCTGTGGTGGCGCTACTATTATTGCTACAAGTCTATATATTTTTATCTAAAAGCAATTTCTGAAACTTTATAATCTGAAAATGTATGAAAACTTTTTTAGCAAAATTTTAAGTGTTAAGTATTGCAGTTTTTATTTTGTTGAAATTGCATTTTGGACTTTGGTTACCACATAACTGAATAGCATCCGTTGTGCCTTTAAACTCATAATTAAATTTTTCCCAAATTCTATGGGAAAAATGCATTGTAAATTTACTTAAGGAACCTTGGTGGGCTTCAAAGTTGGCAGGACTTTTGAGATCCAATTAATTACAAAGATGACTCAAGCCATATTGTTTTTATAATTTAGTTTATGTATGCCATAAACTAAAACTACCAATGATTAAATTCCTTTTGTGTGCTCTTGCTTTTTCTCTGAGATCTAATTCTTACAGTCTACTTTTTTAAGAGGTATTATATAGAATATTCTTAGTATTTTCAGAAATGGCACAGAAGACAGCAGGATATGTAATAGTGAGGGAAGTACTTAGTAAAAAAAAGTTTTGTTATTTTATATTTTGCAAAATATTAGCAAAACAAGCCATTCTATTGGAAGTTTAAATAGGCATTTGTAATGTACCGTGTTCTATCATGCAAAATGTAATTATTTGAGCTTCAAACCATGTTATAACATTATCTAATCGATTTTTTAAACGTATTTGCAGGGTTGTCTGTCTCTGAACGCTCAAGTCACTCTGTTCTTCAGATTGTTACACAATTGACTGGGAGTCTACACTTTTCAATTCCACGTTTTAAATGCTGTCTTTTCAGGCTAATTTCATGTCCTCCTCCATCTCTGCAGCAGCTTCATCTATAAAGTGCCTGAAGTGTTTGTATGTTTTGCGTTGGTGAAGAGTGTCTGTTCATGCGGAGAGTGGGCTCCTCAGGGTCACAGTGTGTGTGGGAGAGCAGACCTCCTCCGCTGACCTTTTCAAACTACTGGACTCTCTAAGTACCCAAGCATCCTCAGAACCACTTCCACCTGCTTTTTCTGAAGGACATTTCAAATGGTATCGTTCTAACATGTGGAAGGACATCATGTTGAGTTACTATTATTGTAATCATGCAGGTACATGTTGAGTACATTAAAAAAGACCAAATTGAAGAATTTTGCTTTGTTAAAGGTGCTTTTATAACTTTTCTACTGGGAGGTCCGCTACCAGCTTTATCCCAAGCCATGAACGATAATAAGTGTCACCATTTATTCATCTTTTTGCTGTGTACGGACCTGGAAGGGACATGCATGAAGTTGTCCTATTCCTGAACTTAAGATGACAAACTTATTGCTATTTAATTGGTCTATCTAAACAGACACAAATTCAGTCATTAAGTGTCACAAACTCTACATATGATTTGGAAGGATGGACCTTGAGCTTTTAGTGCTATGCAGTTGTGAAGGCTGAAGTTATGGTACACTTGAATAATCCCTTTAGGCAAAATTGTCCTCTGGACCCATAACGCAATGCCGCTGAGGAGCATTGTTGACCACAATGCAGAGACCAAAACTTGGTTAGGCCTATCTCAGCTGGAAAATATACTCCTTGAATGAATTTATACCAAAAGGGAGTTCTTAGGTTATTATTTTTTTACAGCTTAATATCTTGCAGTGCTGCTTTTCTGTGGTACTAACCCATGTTCTGCTGTCTGCACACGTCTAGCTTGCTGCAAATTGTCTGAAGCCTGATAAAACCACTCTTGGCTGCATGTTTTTCTTGTGAGACCTCTTTGTGATTAGAACACAGACGGAGACCGTCTAAAGCGTCCCTCCTTTTATATAAACAGACTCTGAGTGGCTTTTCTTGCGGCTCGATTAATATGAATTATTTGCAAGATAAGAGCCGCTGCTCCACTGTGCGACTGTGGCCTCTCTGACCTGTGGTTCTTTTTGTGTTATACATTTGTTTCTGTAATATTTATGACCACTGCACACTGTACTGTCTCAACAATAGCACATCCATGCTTTATTTAAAGAACTGATTTAAAAATTGAGCATTCCACTCAACTCGCACCTCTGCGCTAAAATCCTTAGTTGTTATTTTATTCAAGAATGTGAAGCTGATCTAATTGAAAACAATAAAAAATAAATCCTGTTCAGGGCAATTTAAAACTGAAAGCTGTCAATCTAAGTTTGGAGGTCTTATAAATTGATCACCAATAATATTTTTGCTTAACCGTAAACAAATATTTTTAACTGTATTCAAATTATAGAAATGTTTAACAGTAACAGTTTACTTGATCATTTAAACCACAGTGCACACCAATCTGCCTGTCGCCTATAGGAAGCCGGCAGAAGGTATGGTGCTGTCAGCAGCATGTGTTTGTTTGATCTGGATAGCGTCATCGGCTCTTGAAGGACGCATTTGTGTCTCGCAGGAGACGTTTCTGAATGTGCAATTGGCAGCGGGGGTCTTTGTCAAAGGAGCGCTCTGATTGGTCTTGAGTTTTCTTTCGGGAAACACAGTGTGCCTCATGATGGAAGAAAATATTCACTGGGAGATCGCAGAAAAAGGTTCAGTTTTAGTAATCTGGACAAAAACAAAAACAAGACGTTTTCACTTTCATCCAAAAGTTCCGATTACAGCCTTGTAATGGGCCATAGAAACCCTGTTGTTTGCTGGCTGCAGCCCCATCATCACTAATGAGTACCTGATTAGCATCTGATTGACCTGAGTTTAGCCAGCCTTATGGTTTCAAAATACTGTTGTATACCACCAGTAAATTGAACCTTAAACCTCCGTTTCTGTGGGATTATCTTTTTCTCAAGAAAAATGGCCGCCTTAACCCCTCTTTCAAACCATCTCTTCTCATGCTTAGAGTCTTCACCTCACTGTCTTCAAAAGAGTGGTTTGTGGCTTTAAGATGAAAATGCACAGCGCACTTGGGTCCTGAATTTGCATGTCTTCTGTGCTGATAAAGTCTCTTGTAAAGTGGCTGTGACGTGACTTTCCTCCCTGCAATGGATAGAATACACTACATTGCTCTGGTTTTGTGCCGGCATCTTGTCCTTAGGGTGAACCTGTTTTTGTCTTAAAGTGTTGGCCAGTTTAAAATAAGCAGGAATTTTGCGCAGTCAAAAATTCTTTGCTCTCTCAGCCTGTGGTTACCATGCTTGGGCTCTCAACAAAGTTGAAAGAATAGAAAAAGCTTCAGTTGTAGCCATCTGAACACTGTTTTAGAAAAAAAACAATACGTTTTCCCTCTCATCCAAAACTTGTTCTCAATCTACAGATCTAGTCTGGGAACTCAGATTTTTATCCTACTCTGCTCTGTGTAAACCCTGCCCACCGGGTGGAACTTCCTGATAACAGCCTGTCCTGTTTATGATGAGTACCTAATTACCATCTGAGTGGCTCAAGCTGATCCCAACTCATGTTAAAAGAGTCAAAAAATAGGACACAAGGGAAACAGAACCAAGAAAGAAGGGTGTCTCTATCCCTAATGTGTCTGGGCTGTTAAAGGATTTTTAGACAGCACCACATTCCTGTTTATCTCACTTTTATCTTTTAAGAATTTTCCTGGTGGATTATGTGTATTTCAACCTCAACTATTGAAAGTAAAATCTCTGTCAGATTTACTGCTACTACAAGCCACAATAGAGGTTACTACTACTACTCTGCGTAGGCTTTTTGTCCCTTTCCAAAGCCAACGTGAACCCATGTTTGTCGCTGAACGTCGGCGCTTCACCTTGTCTTTCACTTCTAAACTTTTAATGCTACAGCGCTGACCGACGGACTCACGTGCAACCCCTCGCCAGAAATAGCAGCCAAGTGAACCGCACACCGTGGCGTAAACGTGTATAAAAGGAGAGAGCGAAAGAGAGGCACATGGCGACGTAGATACGCTGAACACTGAATCATTGTCTAACCCTAATCCACAAAGGTACTGACTGCATTTATTTTTGCTTTATTTAGTTTTCCTCATCCTTCTTTTCTATAGCGTCAACCTCAGAAATATTTTTAGACAATGTTGTGCACTTAAGTCCGTAACAGAAGGAGGGACCTTTTTTTTCATGTTTTCATTGACGTCTTTTCCATTTTTTCCCCCAATTATATCCACATTATTGAACAGCAAACAACTTCCTGTAGATCCTCCATATCAATGTTATAGGACTGACAGTGCTATTGTCGTTGAAATTCTGCGTGCAAAGTTCAAGCTGCTCTATCTTTAAATGGCAATGGCATGTTATCGCCAAAAGGATGTTGCTGAAATGTTCCAAAATGATGTTTTTATGTGTTATAAGCTGCTATCACCGGAGTGTCGCTATGAATATTTCACATGTAGCAGATAAAAAGTTGCTGTTGAAATACCAGGCCCGGCTCTGTTAGTAGTCAAATACTGATCACCTCTCATCCATGATCGACTCCCACAGCCCATTGTAACCATCAAACCATGACTTAAACTAAGTCTTTATGCAATTTCTCTACCACCTAAAGCGCCCCTCTTGTCAGACCCTTCGTCGGCTTTGGTGTTGGAGATGTGGCAGTTGCCTGGACACACTTTAGATTTATTGAAGCGAGAGGGAAAATATGAAGCTTATTTTGTGACAGCTTCAAAGCTCAGAAATTTAAAATGTCGCGGATCTGATGAATGGAGTGAAGGGAGGCTGGTGCTTTATGCCGCGCGGTCGTATGTCACTGTCCAAAATGATGAGGCACAATGGTCTACCAGGCAAACTCAAATGTCAGGCGGCAAAAAGCCTGTAGGTGTGTGCAGATCAGCTAGGATATTATAATAACACATGCTTGGATGACCAATGCATTCGGATCCTTGCAAACATTTAGCTGTGTTCATTGTATGCTACACAAGTGATATTTATCTTATTCACATATGGTGTTTATGTTTACATTTCTTGTTTTAGTTCTCCAGCCAACTATTCAATCAGAAATGTGAATGTGCTTTGGCATGCCAGTTTCTTAAGATGATCTACGATCACGGACAACTTGGTACAATAACGATCATTTTGGATTTAAATTGTGATTGTTGTTTTCTGTTTGTTTTTAAAGTCACTATGTTATTTTATTTACTTATTTTTTACTTTGCTGCTTAATCTATTAAATGTTTCAAATAATATTAATTAAAAAGGTGTTTACTAGTACTAGTTATTTGTTTGTAAGCACTTTTAAGGTATTTACAAGCATGAATTACATGAAAATAGTTTGATCAACATCTTTTTAATGCTCCTTCAAATATGTTGCACACAATTTATTTTATCAACCGACATGTTTTTTTTTGTTGTAAATTGCTTATTAACATGGATGTTTTATAAGTCTTCTCTAATGCTTATGGATGCCTTATACATTGTTGTTGATGTAAATGCGCAAAGAAATAAATGAATCATTTAAAAAAGTTAATTAAGTGTCATGTCATCAGGGCATGTGACCAAAGAAATTCTTGGTCGCCCTAAAACCTCTCATAACTCTTCACTATCTGATCATGTGCTGAGCCAAACTGCACTCAAAAGAATACAACTGCAGGTTAGTTCATGCAACAAACCCAACTATTTGTACAGAAAAGGATAAGGAAATTCTTTATTTATAAGTAAAATGGCGGTTTAAATTCATGATTCGTTCCCCAATCTTAAGCAAACTCGCTTCTTATAATGTGAATAAAATAATTATTACACTAATTCAAACTTTGGTCGACTACAACACCATTGACTGATTAATCAAATAAAGGACAAAGGCCAACAGCCCTACCATTTTGATTGGCAAATAACTCCACATTAGAAAGTTAATACATTTGACTTTAGCAGGAACATTCAAAAGTAAGTAATTTGCTTCCAGCTGATGTTGAATCAGGGTCTGAACCACAAAGGGAAACAAAGACAGATTATTCTTTGGGCTCCTGCCACAGCCTGTCACATCCCAGCACTCCAATGAGACACATAACCTTCAAGTAACGATAAAGTGATGGATGTATCATATGACAGGCATCAACGTCCATGTGTGGAGGCTGAACAACTGCAGACTACAAATTAGATGCAAAAGTGTTGCCTAAGAAACTTTCCATCGAAAATATGGCACAATTATCACGCTCCCCTCACTACAAATCGATAACTGTCCTACTGCACCATGCGGGACTTTGCGGGATGTGTGGAGTTTGAATGTGTTCTGTGTTCATGTGGGTTTCCCCTTCAGTTAAAGCTGCATTACTTGTTTTTCAATCTGTCTCTGACAAACCGTTGGGCGCATTAATAACATTCACATGTATGAATTTCCGGGCGCGTGCAAGGCTTTGGAACAACATTTTTCAGACGGCAAAGAGAAGCATGCTTGAACGCCAAAGCAATCAAACTGTGAGACTTTTTCTTCTAGGTTTGCAATCGATACAATAGTATAATATTACTAGCAGACCGTTCACAGTGGGCTGATTTTGTCGTAAAGTGCAGGCCTGGGCAATATGGTGATTAAAAAAAATCGAATTGCCACCTCATTCCTGTGATGATATGCTATTTTAGTCATATCAACATATCGTGACTTACACATTTTCTGTTGAATGCACCTGTATGCACAATTAAAGACATTGTTTTCACCCACACCTCGTCAGCTTCTGCAATTACTTTTGAGAGTGGCAGATAAACCTTTAGAACAGGGCTATTCAACATCAGGCCCGGGGGCCAAATCAGGCCCTCCAAGGGATTTAATCCGGCCCACGAACCATATTTCAAAAAAAATGTTATCAATCTTGTTTACTGGTTCAATTCTGGGTTAGCACTAAATTATACCTTGTTTGGTCTTGGGGTTAGTCCTGGGTCAAACCTGATTGATTCTAGTCTAGTCCTAGTTGAATTATGGTTCTGGTTTCTCTAACCTATCAGTAGTTATTTTATTGCATTAACTCAATCTATTGAAACAGTGTTGGGGATATTTTGACTGACCCAAAATGTTGTTGGTGCCGAGTTGTTCACCTCTGGCCCAGAGGCCTAGGCCCTCCGTAAAATCTGGCCCTTGGGAAAATTATGTTGAATAGCCCTGCTTTAGAAGAAGCAGATTACTTAAATTACTTCAACAAGGGATTATAAAGTTAATTTGTACATGAGTTATGTTAAGTGTTATAAACAAGTTTTGGCTTATCGTCCAGCCCTAAAAAGTGCTGCTTTTAAAAGTTTAAAGTTCACGTCTAAACCTTAAACATGCACAAGAGGTAAATCCTATTTCCACCTGAACCAACCCACCTCTATTCACCTATCACCTAACACCCTCGCTATCCTGATAATGCCCCAACATTTTTAAAATGCATCTCCAAATCAATGTCAAGCTCTGTATCAATCCTTTCCTGTCACAAAAACTAGCATGATTCAAATTTGCATATTTTTGTAGCCAAACGTGTAAGATATGATAAGATAAACATGGCAAACCTGGGCTTTGGCCTCCAAATATTACAGTTCACGCTGTGCAAGATGGACTATAGGAGTTGTATATGTTCTGCTCACAACATCAATCAATGCACTGCTTGTTAAGGCACCAGGGCGATTAATTGTTCACCCCTACACCAGAAAATGTAATTAGTGCATAGAAATTGGGGCACTGGCTGTGTGTTGTACACCTCCATGTCAAAGGGGCTATGCATCATTCCTGCTGTTCTTGTTCTGAGGCTTGTTCTGCAAGGCACTTAACATGCACAGAAAATGTCTGTATTTATTTAAATTATCAAACACAATACATGGTATCTGGTTTGTATTTCAAAGAATAAAGGGCTAAATATAACTTAAAAATTTGTTGTCAGGTTATATTTTACTGCTCGTAGTAGTGAAGTATATTCATGCCTTGTCATTTGGAGTGGTTCTCATACTTTTCCGACTAGCATAATAATTGGCCTCCCGAGTATCGCCAGCTTTAAACTCGGATTTTATCAGGCTTAAATTATGACTGAACCAACTCAAAATTAGACTAAACCATGAATGAGAAAGTTGATGATTACCTACATGATTATTTACCCAAATGCGGGGGAAAAACATGAAAACATACACGACACATGAAGTAATAGCTATACTTGTTTAGATTTCACGAATAGATTTATTTAAAACTAACGCCATTTTCTAATTATTTTTGATAGTCTTTTATTTTTATAGTTTTTTTAACCAGCTATATCTTATTTAGGTTGGCCTCTGGAGTTTTGTTTGGAAATAATATATTTTCTATTTATCTGTCTTGAAGGGTGACAATTATTGTGAGAATGGTTACTGAGCCCGTAACCAAACAACTGTGGTCTATTTTTTTTTAGTTCTGATTACTGCATTTTGTGACTTGAATTATCACAATACTTGACATCAACAATCTTGACATCCCCTGTCTTTTAAATGTCCAAGTAATAATTTTCTTTTTAACACATATTACAGCTTTTACACCCTTTAAAGCTAAATTATTGTTAGAAATGATTCTGGTTCATCTAAAACTAGTAAGAATGTACTTCAGAAACATAGATAGCACATTTACAGAGGGTAATGAAGACCAGAGCAGAGATGCCTATATCTGTGACAGCATGTTGGCTCCAATGGGCAGCCGGTAATGATGAGCGCTGGTCGGTCTGGTGTCAGCTCTATCCGCTTATAATGGCTCTTAGCTGCGGACTAACTTCGTATGTGTGGATTTATTCAGCCGTGTCTTACATTCGCCATCACCGCTTCTAAATCAGCCGCCCTAATTAGAAGCCGGACCGCGCTGAAACCTATATTCGTCTCGCTAACAAGGCGCTCCCCTCTCTCCTCTCTTCTTCTCTGTCCCTCTGTGATCTCGCAGCTGTACAGTTCAGTGGACTTCGGGAGGAAATGGCAGCTCGTCCACGAACACGTCACGCCCAACAGATTCTACTGGTGAGTCATTTTTGCACCCACACTTATCCTGTCGCTATTTTGACGTAAAGGAAGAACTGGACTGTATTTAAAAGGTGAATGTTAAAAGCAATACAAGCAATACGAGCACAAATTAAGCAATATAATCTATACATTTTCCACTGTCCAAAGACAGTAGTTGTAGGTGCATTGTAACATTTAAAAAAAAAAATATAGGGCCATTGTTAAAAGTGTGTTATCTTGACTTTAAACTCAACTAATTTCCAAATTAATTAATTTTGAAGAGACAAATACAATAGGACTGTTGACAAGTAACACAAGTTTATCTGCTGGCATTCAAAACTTAAAAATTGCATAAGACTACAATTGAAAGCAAATCCTGACATATTTACACGTATCCATTCATGTATGTTTTCCTTATGCGATGAAAAATGCGACACACCAATATTAAAACCACTATATACATAAATTCACGCTAAATGTTTGGTGAAGACAATGTTAGCACTTTTGTTCTCATCCCGAGTTATACCTCTGACTGCAGAATGCTAAAGGGCAGAACAAACTTTTTATAATCAGATCTAACTTCAGAAAAGCCAAAACAAACACTTTACATTTTGTTTACTCAGGGATGCAGAGAGTGCTGCGCTCTGTTCCGACTCGCTGATGTTAATGGCTGGAAACAGTGTGTGTGACTGACTGGTGATGCTGCAAAAACTGCTCTCTTTCTCTCTCTATTTTCCTTTTTTTTTTTTGTCTTTCTCCCTATATTCACTCTTTCTCTGTCAATCTCTCTCTCTGACTCCCTATTTCTCTCTCCCTTCTCAGTACCATTTCCTCATCACATTCACCTCATCTGCTTCTCCTCTCTTCTCTCCTCACTCTCACTTCATCCCTCTTCCTCGCTCTTGCTTTCTCTCTTCCTCTTTCTCCCGTTTCTCCATCTCTCTCCACTTTCTTTCTTTACATCTCATTCCGTTCTGCCACTCAACCTCACCATCTGTCTCTCTCTTTTCTCTTTCTCTGTCCAAATCTCCAAATACAATATCTATATTTCTCTCTCTCTCTCTCTCTTTCCATTTTACTTATTTTTCCTCTCTGTCACTCACTCTGCCCCTCTTCCCCCATCTCCCTTTCTTTCTTTTCTCTCTTCTCTTTCTCTCCCTCACTGTCTCTTTCTCTGTTTTTCTTTCTAAACTATTTGAAAGTTGTGGTTTAATTTAAGAACATTTGTCTCCAAAAGAAATGACGTACAAAGAACAATTTTTCTGTTGATTTTAATCAATCAAATCAAAATTAAAATTAAATTTCTGTCTCGTCTTCTCTTTATATCGCTCTCTCACCCCTTTCTACCTCTCCCCCCTCTGTCTGTGATAAAATCAGGCAGAGATGAATCTGCTTTTGCAGGATGCACTCTGCATTCAGTCGTTCGGATGCACATCTCTCAACAGATCTCACCAGCCGCATCATGGCACATAAAATCCAAATTATTATTTTTTATCTGTCGAAAAAGCTGGTTTCTCTTGATGCCTCCGCTCTGATAAAAGCGCTGTATTCAAGGCTATGACTAATAATGGATTTGGGGCATCCTTGTCACTTCTCATCCCCTCTCAGCACTCTCCCCTGCAGTGGAAGTCAAAAAGTGCACACTCATCGCAAACGTAAGCACACATCTTTTCCACTTAACTGCTCCCTTCGAGGTGAGGTTCTGCCTACATCTACTGTAACTTGCATAAATCAGCTCTTGTGCCAGTGTGGTATAATCTTTAATAGCGCACGCAATTCATTCAAGGCATCGCTAAAGCCTCTTCAAGGACATCTAAACAGTGTCTGGCCCCCGGTGATGTCCAGGCAGTTGTCCAGTTGGCTGCTTTAAGACAATGGCTTCATCTTCCTCCAAGGGATTTGAAATATTGTCAGAATGGAGGAGCAGCAGATCTCGTCTGATCCACAAGCAACAGAAAAGGCACAGAGCTAAGATTTCATTCTGAGATATCCACACAAACAGGAGCGGGCTGACCCCAACTGCCCCGTCGTGATCATGAGATGATTGGGTTTTTGTTTCTTAGTTTTAAAATCAAAAACAAAAATGCAAGATTAAACCAAACAAGTGCAGTTTCCTCCAAGTGCTCTGGTTTCCTCTACCACTAAAAACAATAGGCTCCTCCCTCTCTGGAGCCAGTACTCCCCTGAAAAAGACATTATAAATCTCATTGGGACTTTCCTGTTTAAATAAAGGTAAATAAAATAAACAGTGAAATATGATCAACTGTTAAAAAACCAAGGTTCCAAAATACTTATGCACAATCTAAATGTTCCAAATTGATTGAGATGACAAGACTCTCCAAACATACATATAAGGTGTTGGTTTGGAGGTCTCAGTGTGCTACAGGAGAGAGTATGCACCAGCGCTCATGACGTCATCGGTCAATGCCTCGTTCACATTTAAGTTCTGTCACACAAACTCAACTGGTTAATCATCGCTCGTCTTGGGGAGGCAGTGCTTTCTGTAGTGCGCAGTGTGCCACGACTTTGACTGAATACATAGAAGGACACAACATTGATTCAATTCAAAATGGCGTGTCATTTTTGAATATGTTTAGCACCACATGTTGGCCTGGAGTCTAATTTCCCTCACATGCTTTTGTTAGGTGAGGGAACATTTCAATTGAGATCTCAGATTTTGGTTAAATACTGTATATTTAAATGTAATAAGATTTCATTTGTGTGTCATACCTCTCATCCCTCATCCTTGACCTTTCTTTGTGTCCTTTAGGTCCGTGTTGGGCCTAGACAAGGAATCTGACCTGGTTCACATGGAAGCCCACACTCCAGACGGCAGTGAGTTTTCTTCAACACCAACACACAAAAGACCATGCTAATGAATAGCTTTCTGAAGGCCTGCATTCCTCTGAAAACCACACACATACCGAACAAAAACAGCGCTAATTAACATTGTATACTTTGTTTGAATGTCACCTTTATAAATCCATTCTGCGAAGTTCTTAAGAACCATAGGTGAAGCTCTTAATGTGAACCAGTGAGGCCCAGGATTGTCTATGATTGACAGGTAGCATAGTAAAGATATAAGAAAACACTGAGGCAAATTGGCCAAAGGAAATGTCAACGAATATAGGATGAAAAAAAAAAAAAGCTTTACCATTACAATAATAACGGATGGAAGCAGACACGCCACACATGAACCACTGCTAAAAAAGAGAATACGACTTAAATTCAGTGCTGCCTCTTCTTGGTGAAAAATGAATTAACCTTGAAAAGGGGCTGAACTTCAGTTAAAGTCAAATCTATTTTTACCCAGTAACGAGCTGTCTGCATCTAATAACAGCGTTTTATCCTCCGCAAAGCAGGACGTGTGCTGTTAGCATGCTAGTTGTTATTAACTTTACCATGAGCGCTTATAATCTCATCGTGGTTAATAAATGGAATGCTAGGATTGCGTTAGGAAAGTGAGTGATACATGTGGACCACTGCAAAGAGTTAAAAAATGAACTAGTTCTGTTTTTCACGTTTTTAAGACGGTAAAAACCAGGTGTTGATGATCTCATAGCAGTCTGCAGTAAACAACTAGGCGTAGTTTCAGATTTGAACTCTTTCCCTGCATTATAAATTCAGTTCTCGGGTGAGCTCTCCTTGTAAATTAACAAAAGGCTCTCAGATGCATAAATAAATAAAACATCTTCAACTTAATAATGTTAGTTCTGTGGAATCTTTGTAAGATAGTTTTGACTTGAGAAGCTTTATTTGTACCACAATGGAAAAATGACAAAAACAAGAGGAGAATAAAAATGCAATCTTAAATCAAGATGAATTGAAAATAAAACACTGTAAAATCAAAGGCTCCAACACTGCATGCACATTAAGCATATGGACAAGAATAAATAACAATGTGTATAATCATTTATCGTCATTATTTTTATTTATATGTTTTTTGTGTGACCCATAGGTGTCAGGCCAAAAAGCAATCTCATAACTGTGAGGCTGGAACAAAGCCTTGCACACAATCTAATTATGTGGCAGTTTCAAAGTAATATAGTTTGAAATATGAAACAAATATGTTAATGTAGTAAGTTGAAGAGCCTAAACCACTTGCAAATACTTTGACTTGGAAAAAACAATAGAATATAAGGAAGTCAGAATTAAGTTGAATAAAGTCGCAGCATCTTAAATGAAAATTAATGTAATCTTGGTGGTTATTGTTTGCTTGTTTGTTTTGCTGGTGACATTTTCTGCTATAGTATGAAGCTGGTAGCAGCTCATAAATCTTTCATTCCTGTTCCATGGCAGATGTTCAATACGTGACATGCCGCGCGCTGGCGTGCTCCGAGCCTAACAGAGAGTACCCGTTCCCTGGATACGTCGACATCAACTCTTTGATTGTTCAGGATGACTACATTTTCATACAGGTAGGACACTCACTGCTCCGTGTGTGGCTGTGGGTCCTTTTGTGCCGTGTGCAAAGAAGGGGATCATGTAAGGGCTTTAAAGGTCCTTGTCTAAGAAATTTGAGTGATCAACAAACTAATGCCTTCAGCCTTTCAACTCTGATGGTGCATGATGTTTTTCATGGTTCAAAATATTTTACATTTGAGTCAATTCTACATTCATTTTGACATGAATTAAAAATGATTGAGCTTGAGAGCTAATTGAGAGTCACATAAACAGTTAATTTAGTATTGTATTCGTCTCTTCTTTATTTGATGTCTGGATGATGAGGATCTACACTTGATGGCAAATGTAGATTAGGACTGCAACAATAACTCACAATAATTGTGACTAAACTATATACTATTAAAATAATTGTTAATTGCTTGTTTAAATAATTGTTAAACTCAACTATACAGACTCTAAAACACAAGCTTAAAGACGTTTTATCCCAAAATGATCATTAGACTTGCCGACTAATTGACAAAAACAATCTCTGACTTGTCGACTACCAAAAAGTTAGTTGCAGCCCAATTGTAGATCAATGGATCAATATTAGTATTGATTGGTTGCATATTGGACTTCTCATTTCCTGGTCTTAAAAGGCTTATCTTCAAACTAGGTACTGCGCCAACTAAAATATTAGCGCAAGATCAAAAAAAAAATCTTCTGCTAGTGCAAATCTAGAGGCATTGGGTGATATTTATAACGCAGACTCAAAATTATGCTATGGAGACAATAACGTTTGCCTTACAACATAAAGGACAACCTAACTCCTTTAATCGATCGTACAAAACACAAGTTCAAGAGAGAGAAAAATCGAGTTGTGAGCCGAACGTCAAAACAGACCCACACGCAATGAAGAGCCGCAGCAGTGATCGATGCAGGGGAACCTCAGCCACTTTGAACTTTAAGAGGAATTGGTATGATTGATTTTTTTCCCCCATCCCTATCAGACTCTGTGAGGTGTGACGCATACGTGTTGTATGAATGGGGAGGGAGGAATGCAAGGGAGGTTTAGGTTGAGTGAGTTTACCACAACTGCTTGGGGGAGGTCAAACAGGACAGAGGGCCCTTTGGGAGAACAACTGTTTTATTGTTGAGTACATCGTATATGCTGTGGGCCGAGCAATGGATTTTAAAGTTCACTCACAGGCTGGAATCATAACAGTCTTTCCATACAGTTAAATGCCATCGGTTGAGTTTTGGGGGAAGCACACACCAGCAATTTAGGGGTGATAATTGGAATAAGAGTCAGAGTAAAAGCTGAGAGCTGCACTATGTAACATACAGTATGTTTAGGGCTACAACTAATGATTATTTAAGTAGTTAACCATCTCAGCAATATTATTTTTCAATTAGTCGACTAGTCAAATGAATATTTCTATTGTACAGTCAGACTTAACACCTTCTACTCCAGGTTTGATGTGACCACCCCCTCCCCCACGGTGGCCACCTCCGCCAACCCAAACCTGGTCCCCCCCACCTCCCCCACCACTCTCTCAGTTCAGGTGTTACAGGCTATTTCGGAAATCCAACCCCCAAAAAGCTGCTGGACCAGACGGCGTCTCTCCCGCTACATTAAGACATTGCGCAGGAGAGTTAACCCCCCGTCTTCACAGACATTTTTAACACCTCCCTGGGGTCATGCCATGTCCCAGCCTGCTTCAAGTCTGCCATCATTGTCCCTGTCCCAAGAAGCCCCGGATCACTGGACTTAATGACTACAGGCCAGTGGCGCTGACGTCTGTAGTGATTAAGTCATTTGAACGCCTGGTCTTGCCCACCTCAAGTCCTTCACCTCCTCCCTGCTGGACCCCCCTGCAGTTCGCCTACAGAGCCAACAGGTCTGTAGACGAACTATCAACCTGGCACTCCACTTCATCCTGCAGCATCTGGACTCCCCGGGAACCTATGCCAGGATCCTCTTTTTGTGGACTTCAGCTCTGCTTTCAACACCATCCTCCCTGCTCTGCTCCAGGAAAGCTCTCCCAGCTCAACGTGCCCGACTCCACCTGCAGGTGGATCACGACTTCATGACGGATCGGAGGCAGTGCGTGCGGCTGGGGAAGAATGTCTCAGCACTCGGACTATCAGCACAGGAGCTCCACAGGGCTGTGTACTTTCTCCTCTGCTCTTCTCCCTGTACGCAAACTGCTGCACCTCCAGCCACGACTCCGTAAAACTCATCAAGTTTGCGGACGACACCACCCTCATCGGGCTACTCGGACGGGGATGAGTCTGTCTACAGGAGGGAGGTGGACCGGCTGGTGTCCTGGTGCAGCGGCAACAACCTGGAGTTCAACGCCCAGAAAGACAGTGGAGATGATCGTGGACTTCAGGAAAGTCCCAGCCCCCCAGCCCCCCCTCGTCATGACAGACTCCCCATCACCACCGTGGACTCCTTCCGCTTCCTGGGACCACCATCACCCAGGACCTCAAGTGGGAGCCCTCTATCAGCTGCCTCATCAAGAAGGCCAGCAGAGGATGTACTTTCTTGCGGCAGCTGAGAAAGCCAAGCTGCCAGTGCAGATGATGGTGCAGTTCTACACGGCCATCATTCCTCCATCACCGTGTGGTACGCTGGAGCCACAGCCAGGTGCCCACAAACAGAACTACACGCATTGTGCGTTTCTGCTGAGAAGTTGATCGGCTGCAGACTTCCATCTCTGCAGGACCTGTACGTCTCCAGGGCTCTGGGACGAGCAGGTCGGATCACAGCTGACCCTTCTCACCCTGGACATGGTCTAATTTGAACCACTCCCCTCAGGCAGGAGGCTACGGTCCATCCGGACCAGAACCTCCCGCCACAAGAATAGTTTCTTTCCTCTGCCGTTGGACTCATGAACACTTCTAAACACTGCCACTTTAACTACACTATTCATCACTCACTTGCACTGTCACTTTCTGCACTACAACTTTAAACTTAACTGTAAACTTGTGTACATAGCAATGCCTTTTTTATTTTCATTTTATTTTATTTAATAATAAAAAAAAAAAATTTAATTCATAGTATTGTCCCTTAAATGTATGCCCTTTTGTTTGATTGAATATATGTTGTTTTATTATTGCTCAGTGTTTTGTGTTGCACCTTCATGCCGAGACAAGTTCCTATGCCTGTGAAGTTTGTTCATTGACAATGGCAATAAACCTTTCTGCTTTCTGATTACATATTTAACCAAATAGCAAGGCAAGTTTTTATTGTAGAGCACAATTCGTGAACAAAGTCAATTCAAATAGCTTCACACAACAGGAAAAAATCCATAATACATATCACAAAACAGTTTAAGACATAAGAGAGAGATTGCAAATTAAGTATGAAGTCATTGCACAGGATAAAAAAACTGTTTTACTAGATTGAACAATGCAAAGGACGCTAAAGACTGCATGAAATCCTGGCATGACATCTTCAGGAAGACTTTCCAGATTTTAGCTGCATGAAACTGAAACGCAGATTCCCATGTTTAGTCCTGACTCTGGCACCAGCAGAGGCCGGTCCCTGAGGTCCTCAGGAGTCGAGATGGTTCATATGGCACTAACATGTCCGAGATGTACATTGGTGCTAGGCCATGGAGAGACTTGTAAACAAGCAGAGCTGCTTTAAAGTCTATTCTCTGAGCCACAGGGAGCAGTGCAGAGACCTGAGCACAGGACTAATGTGATCGTAAAGGTTGAAACATGGTGACTGACAGCTTCTAGATAGATAATATTTAACAATCGTGTTATTGACGAAAAACAGGAATGGTTTATTATGGTCTTGGGCTTTAGGGTGCTTTGAATTGTTTCAGGGTATGTTTTTTTCACTTCCACATTGATCAAAACTGGATTGAACTGAGCCTAAACTGAGACTTGAACAGGACCAAACCAAACTAAATACAGACTAATTTGCGCTCACTCAGGACCCAACAAGTGTGACCGCCCCTTAACGGCCCATTCACACCGTTGCGTCAAAGTGTCCAGTTTACTTTCAAAGTCTATGTGGACGCACGTCTTGGGCAACTTGCGTTTTTGTATCGCTTTTTGTGGCGCGTTTTGAGCATCGGCCGCCGCGCGTCCGGGCCGTTTGAGGTGGCCAGAGCGGTCGACACAGAAAAGTTGGACAAAACTTTTTTTAAGAAAGACCAAAGCAAACTCCGCACCAATAAAAAATCCAGATGCAACTCTTGGACCAAATGATGATATCCACTAAACTCCTGCTCACCTGTCTGAGGTATCTGCGGGGACCCGAACAAGCCCCTGAGCGATCGCCTCTGTTTAGTGTTTTTTAACAATTTAGAAAATACGACTATGCTTAGTTCATTCATTGTTGCAGCCCTAGATATGTTATTGCTTTCTTTGGAATCTTCCCCAATATGGAATTAAACTTGTCCAGCTCCATGGAGACAAGCAGGTGATGCTGTCAGGGCAAGTTATAGGTCAGATCTGTGGCGAGGCAACCACAACAAGAATGCATGTTTTCTATGTATTTTGGAGCAGTTAGTAACACCTAAGGTGGTAAACTGAAGCTTTAATAATACTATATTTATACTAATAAAAGTACATAGATATTATGGCCCTTTGCCATGTTCGTCCTACAATCCTACTACTACCATTCTATACTAACTCCAATACTGTGGGTTCTTCTCGCATTTACATCTTTTATAAATATAGCAAATGTCCGTAACACTCAATCATATACTGTATTGTCAACTAAATGCATGTATGCTAGATTTAAATGTTAAACCTAATTTCCATATTGCCATAGTTGTAATATTCAAAGTGATGAGGAAATTATATTCATTCCCCAAAAATTCACTCAGCGGCATTGAAATTACCATTTCTGCCATTCAAATGATGATTAATCAGGCAAGCCGTGTGCAAATATATGCTATTTCTCTAATGATACGACCTGTTATTCAAGGAGAGTGGTTTTTACACCACATCTTTCCCTAATCCGCAAACATTGTGGTAGTTTAAGTGCACTAAAATGTCTCAAGGGTCAGTGTGTTTGGCCTAACTTCTATAATTATTTATAGCAGATTGGATTATAGTTTTCCTGCTTGATTCTACTCATCACAATACAAACCTGGTCAGATTAATTTGAATCCTGGTTTAACCAGCTTTAGGAAGATAATGGTATTTTTTAATTGAATGTATTTTCCTAATGCATTAAGATAACTGAAACAAAACACCTGACAAAGCATTTAGGTCATGTATGCAATCAAATCCAAGATAGCCACAAATACTGATTTATAGAATCCTGATTATCATCTTAATTATTCATCCTGATGAGTTTATAAGATTGTTTCACAACTGTCAAATTGAATTTGGGTATCACATCACCATCATTATTTTGGGTTAGTGATTTAAAATGACATTATTATTAGGGATGGGCGATATATCGGTTCCAGTAAAATCCGATTTCCTGTCCGCCTGTTTCAGAGTTGTCTTTTTGAACAGACTCATGAGTAAAAATGGGCATCGAAGAGCAATTAGGCCAACATGTTGCCATATGTTTACATCCCACATAAATGCATCCTGTTATTATTTCTGTGGCTTTTAAAATCTAAATATCAGTATCAGCAAATAGCTGCCACAGCAGTAAGACAAATGTTGGATATTGGTATGTGCTAAAAAAATCTGTCGGCCCTTCCCTAATTATAATTAGATGCAGGCACAGTGGAATGATTTGGATCCTATGTGCTGCTTTTACATTTTGTCTTTACAGGGCAAAACAGATTTTACACTATTACATGAAAACAGAGCCTTTAAGAACCCCCAAAAGTCTGAAAATACTCTAGTTGTTCATCACCTGTTACTGGTCACAATGCTTTTCTTGATCGCTGGAACAATGTATAGACAAGCACCATTTGGACTTAAAGGTTTTAATGAATTTGCTGTCAGCCTTGATGAGTGTGACCTGCCGTGGGATCACTTTGCTGTGTATTTATGGATCAAGTGTTTTGCTCCACAGCGCCTTCAGGCTAATGATAATTCTCCACAACGATCAGCCATGCGTTTTGTGCTGCATAAGCTAACACTTAACCGCTTTCAAGTGTTTGCTAACGGGTCTAGACCAATAAAGGACCACTTCTCTTTTTTATCTCAGCGGACGGCAGATGAGCCCCGGTTAGGCGACATAAAGATTTCTCCTGACGAAGAATAATGAGACTATTGATTGCCCAACAAGGATATTTACCAAAGTCTATTTCGAAACCACAAAGTGCATTGACACCTGAGAGAGGGCAGCACCTACTGAATGCAAGCCAAGAGACCTCAATTCACAGGGTCTGTCTGAGAGGGAAATGTTACTCTGTGGAAATCTAGCCTTAAAGAGGAGTGACCAGAATTAAACGACTCCTATATCCAGCCTATTTGGTTTCAGAATAAAATAACGATAACAGTGTGTTTTGGTTTGATGGAGTTTAACACGCAATAAACTTTAAGTCAAAATGAATATGTTTTGGGATTTTTTGCAGGTTCCTACTTCGGGACGTGCAACCTACTATGTATCTTACAAAAGAGAACAGTTCATTCAAATCAAACTGCCAAAATATTCACTTCCTAAGGTAAGTTAACACAATGTAAACATGACAAAATTACACTGCTATTAAGAGGAATTTATAATTAATTGTTTATGATTTTGTGCTATAGGCCTATTGATACAGATTGATATAAGTACATTTTATCAATCTGAAATATTGAAATGTTATTAAAAAGGACACCGATACAAAATGTACCAACCATGGCATAAAAACATGACTAGGTTTGCATTTAGGTTCATTCATTCTTTTTAGTAAGTCTACTGTGAAATATGAATAAGTGCTTAAATTTAGTAGAACTTGAGCCAATGGAACAAACATAAAATGTCTTGCTTTACACAGGAAAAAACACACACACACACACACAAACACACACACACAAGCATTTGACCCATGGCAGCTATGACTACAAGTATTACTACCACTGGTAGTAATACTGGTTAATGAATAATGCAATGTAAAGCACTTTGGGTGTCATGAAAGGCCACCGCTCCTGAGGAGACTCCCCAGGGGCATTGAACGATGGGTCAAATGCAGAGGACATATTTCCCTGCGGGGACAATAAAGTGTCCTCCCTTGCCTTAACTTATTCAATTTGCAAAATGTTGTTATTATTTAAGATTGTAATTTAACACACTGTAACACACTCATTTCCAAATGTCCTAGATTTGTGATGTCATACCAGATCTGTGATGTTTTATGTAGAGTCCATAAATCATTGCCAAACTCATTCTGAGCATTGTGCGTCAAATTGCATTAATTACAACTGTGTGCTTACATTAGCATGTTGGAGGAAAGCTAACGTTTGTTTATTTCACCGTGGTGATTCCCTCTGCTGCCACTAGATGTAGCACTAACAAAAATTGTCATGAGGAAATGCCTTGCAGATATAAATTGATTTATGCTTTGAGTGGATACATTATTTTAAGTTCTAAAACATGAGATTCCTTAGCAAAGATACAAGATTTTTTTTAACGGTCAATAACGTTACAAATAATACCCAATATGTGTCCTTTGAAAATATCGTAGACCCTATAAACTGTGGACATGGATCATATATGTAGAACTTCATAAACCTACAGGCAGTTATATTGCTCAGCTGACTCATTGGGTGTTCTCATGTATGTTTAGTTGTAGTACCTTCACTTTACGACTCAGTGTGACCAACCAATAATTATACTATAAACTATTTTACTTTTCTACTTTTCCTTCTAATGACTGGTACTCTGCATTAACTTTTCACTCCAATATTCAACTTTTAAACATTATAGAGTACTTTATGCATTTTCAATAATCCAGGACTAATTTGCAGCAACATTGATATTCACAAACTACCATCTTATCTCTTACATTTAATAGCACGTTTAAGTACCCAGAATGTTAATGGTTTAAGTATTTTGGTTTTCACGGTGATTTGGTGCTATCGCAGTGGAATAATTTATGCACATGAATTTATAAAGTCCATTAGGTCTCAGACAGTTTATTAGCATTTTTTTTTATTTCATTGCTTCTTAATAACTGTCTATAGATTTAACGTGTTAAAGCATGACCGCTCACATAGGGTCTGCCAACTTTATGCCTTTAACTATGACATGATTTACTGTATGCTGTCTTGATTTTGTAGGATTTACACATTGTGAGCACGGATGAGAAGCAGGTTTTCGCGGCGGTACAAGAGTGGAACCAGAACGACACGTACAACCTCTACTTGTCCGACACACGAGGGATTTACTTCACCCTGGCCATGGAGAACGTCAAGACAACCAGAGGCCTCGGGGGCAACCAGAACCTGGATCTGTATGAGGTACTAAAAGATCAAGCAGTCGACCAGTAAACATGCAAACACAAATAAGGACAGGGCTCGAGGAGGGACAACGATCAACTTCCCCTCAAGTTAAAGCAATTTTTAGATATTTTGTTTGTGTGCATAAAATGTGGATTAGATTAAAGTATTTCTGCTGCTTAAACGATCTGAAGGTTGACACTTTGGTTTCAGTGTGATGAAAAATGAACACACTTCAATCTAAATCTTATCTATCTTTATAATGGTGAAATGAACTCAAAATGGCACCTTTTGAAAGATGAATCTGAAACACATGATTCTTTTTTCATACTGGTGTTTGTTTGTTTGTTTGTTTGTGTTTCTGTCTTGAGTTTCGACTGTTCACTCTTCCCAGTTGTGTGAGCGTAAAAAGGCCCCCTTGTCCCAGTTTATAGTTTTATAGTATAGGTTTATATTACTCTAAAGAAGATTAGGTATGAAAAACATAATAACTTTTAAAATAAATTATAAGACCACCAAATTAACTTCATTGGACTGAAACGCGTGCAAGGGTGCTCAATATTGCTAAATTGGGGGGAATATCCCAAAGGTAATTTTCAGTGAAAATTCACAGAAATTCATCAGAAATGTGCTATAACGTGCCTCTAAATGTTATGCTTGGGATTCAAGTATTGCACAAGCTGAAATCAACTCTTTGTAACAAAAAAAAAATTGAAAAGGTTGCAGACAGACAGGCATTCTATTTTGGGAAAATCTCCCAAACAACAATTGCAATAATATCCATCTTTCGATATATCTCCTGCCTCTGTGTGCCAGACACTTCATTACACTTGTGTGGATGTGTGAGTGGGACAGGTGGGAGTTGGAGGAGCAGGTAGGCACAGACTGACAGCCACTGAGTGCGACTAAGGAGTTCGTTTTGATGAATGCAATCTTAAAATGATTTTGCATGTTCATAAAAATTCCATACAACATTTTAAGTACTGCAACTACTTCAAACCACATGCAACTTGAATTACAATGCAAGCAATCTATTCACTTTGTTATCCAAATCACATTTTATACTAATATGTATAAATGAAGTCATTGTTTTTATTAAGGCTGCACAATATATTGCAATTGAATCAAAACTGCTAATTGAATTGACAACATTATCAAATCTCAAAGGTTGTCATAACGACACCGGCTCAGAAACATCCATATCAGACAATCCCTGTTTAGACAAACATATTCTGAAATGCAGGCATATGGTAGTATTTAGTTTAAGAGTTCATATTTTTTTGGCACTTTAATGTTGGCACTCTGAACAGAATTCTACTTTTTACACATATAGACCATTTTTAACCCTCGTCACTAAGTGCATGACTTGCAAAAGGATAGAGTGCACAGCTACAACAGTGTCCGCTCGGCTGATACAGGTCACTTTTTCTCCTGAAACTCATCGTCTCTGCACCTGTGAAATGTGACAGTTGATAGATGAGACAAAACACAGGAAGCTCTGCGTTTCCTGACTTTTCATTGGTTAAACAGCGTCATGTCAAGACATGACAAGAGCTAAGGACTATTTTGACCATGCTCCGGTACAGCTGACTGTTTACAGACACATCCGCCCGGTGGCCATTGAAAATGAACGGAACACACTGGAAACAGCCTCTGGGCTAAAACTTTCTATTTTCATCTTTTTAAAAGAGGCAGACACAAAAACAATGGGAACAGCGAGGCACATAGTGACATTTCTAACTAAACTAATTTTATACTTACAACCGAAGCTAAAGCGCATCACACAAATGATGTCACTCACTGTGTTAATCAGCCCTCCTCTTTTCCTCTGTGTCTGACCTCTTCATCTGTTTGAACACAGCTCCAATATCCCATATCTAAATGCAATCACAATACAAAAAAGCTTTCCTGAAATTCCAGTAGTCTGTTTTATTTCTATTAAATTTCTATTAATACCCTGTAACAGTATTTTGAAAGTAATTTGAATAGTCTTCAAAACTAAAGCTTGGTACATTACATAATTTCCATGAAATGCAGGTCAGAATGTGTTTTCTCCTGTGCATACAGACCAACAAACTTAACCATTCTCAGTGCTGCTTTGGCCTTTTCCTTGTAGTATTGAAATTCCTGCCTTGTGCAGTGCTCCAAAATAAAGGTTGTCAATGTGAACGCTGGTGAATTTAAAATGTATGGGTCAACTACGAGAAGAGAATGTGTTCAGTAAATACACATGAGTAAACAGTGCATTAGCATAGTATCAGTATGTTGACTGATACTAGATACACTGGAGTCAGATTCGTATGAGAAGTATCTTATTTAAACTCCAGCTCCATCCACAGGCAATTTCACCACATGAATGACCAGCTATTTCACACTACTGCCCACAGCCGTCACAAAACAGTTGGACTCGAGCAATTTCCTGGTGATTATGTTCATAAAAATTCACATAATTCTCAAATTCCATTCCTCGAAATAGCATATTTTGATTATTGCAGACCCGTTAACTTTGACCTCTGCTGCCACACAAGCCGTTTAGTCAGACAGTCATTGCACAGTATATTTAATGTTACAATCAGCTGTATTACTCGACCTTGTCCAACACATATCTACTTAAAAAAGCCATGTATTCCAAATGAATAATACATTACGTATGGTATAAAACCGCACCCTTGATTACAATCTGTTCTTTTTGTACTCAGTTATTTTTTCCGTTTTCCTTTTCCAACATTAAATAGCATCAGTTGAATTTAATGACTTCAATACTTTCAGATGTGTGTTCTGAGGGAGTTAGAGACCTGCAGGACCTGTGTTTCTGTGCGTTTAAGAGGGAGGTATGTGCGGCAAATATGTATTAAATATTACACATATTAGTTATGGAACAAAAAAATCTTATTTCAATATTTAGCATTTTAGCTAGAGCCTAGATCAGACTGTACATGTCTTAAGGTGAGCAGACTGTAGCGAGTGAGCAATTGCTATCTGTGTTTAAATAGTTGATCATTGTTTTTTAGTTACTCCAAAAAGTATTAGTTTTGATCAGAGAGATAAGGCTTGGAAAAAATACAATTAAAGTTTTAGAATTTGTGCCTGAGACTTAGACATTAGTGTCAAAGCAATTTAAAGAAAGTGGAAATGTATCGCCTAAAATAAGCTTAGCCTTGATTAGTAGAATCAAATGAAGAAAGGAACCTTACATTCTGTTAATTTTTGTTGAATGTATAAAGATCACATGTGTGTAACAACCCACCCAGCCTGGACTTGGGCACCTTGTTAGCTCATTGACTTGCTGCGATCTTCTATGTTTACATTGTCCTCTCTTGTGTTGAACTGAATTGCCTTGATCCGTGCGCTTCCCGGTGAACTCAGTTTATCACGGCCCCAGTGTCAGGTGACGATGCAGAGAGCGAGAGAGGGTCTAGCAGAGTGGTAATTAACTACGCCATTACTTTCCCTTCACAGTATGGGGTTTGTGTGCTTCCATATGTTTTGTATGCTAATTGCTGTAGAGTATGTCAGTGCATCATTACCTAGTGTGTTCAAAGAATTGTTTTAGCCATGAAGTAATATATTAAATGAATGATATAAAAATGAGAAGAATACAAATAACCACCTTTTGCCATTCAGTGCGTTCGTTGACTTGTAGCATTGAGTCCAATAGATTTTTGAGACTGTGTTGATCATCTGTGGAGCATCACAAATATAGTGTCTGGCAGCAGTGACAGTGGCACAGTGGTAATTAACAGTGCCATTACTTCCTCTCAGTGTGTGGTGAGCTGCTTCCGTGTTTGTGCTTGTGGCTTTTATTGCCATGCAGCAGAGGTTGCGCTTTTCCATCAAGCAGCATGAGACGAGAGGGCTTTTTAATTGCATTTGTCACTCAGTAAAGGCTTTGTGTCCGTCAGCACTTACACAAGTGATGGGGGATAAAATCAGGTGAAGATACCCTGCGTATTCTTCTTTTATGCTGTTATTGGCTAAATGGATAAACACACTAAGTATCTTCTATTTTTGTTGGGTACAATCTATGATCTGACAACCTACTAAATTCTAGTATTAAACACAGTAATCGAAAATATTCGAAATATGCTGTAATTTTTGCACTTTACAATTTTTGATTATTACATAGTGTTTGTAGTTGCGTTTTTGTCTGGTTGTGTGACGTTTGTGTGGGGCGCAATGTCTGATTTCACAAGAGAACAAATCTACCCACAGGTTAAAATAAAATACTAAATAAATAAACATTGAACCTTACTGTGCTATGTTTCTTTCTAAACATTTGACAGACAGAAATATCTCGGCAAAACATACAATATAGTCGGGGTGGAACAAATGTCTTGACTCTAGATCGTAATGCAAATCGTAATGTTTTCTAACAAGGCTCTGGTGGTTTTTAGTTGGCAAAACAGCCTGTTGTTTTTATTTTTTCATATTTGTTGTGATGTTTGGAGGCTAATGCGAACTCTCCCATTGAAACATACGTTAGAGCCAACATATAGAACGGCACCAGCCTTTTAGACAGGGTTCTGTTTACAAACACTGCAAAGTCTATATACTTTTGAACACTCCTTCCCCAAATAATCAATTACACATTTCCACACACATTATCTCCCAAATTAGAGGGATTAGTCCATTGTTGATCAGATTGGACAGGGGCAATTTGTGTAATCATGAGCTATTGTGGTGCAAACTCATTTTCAGTTGACTTTGGGGCTAAACTTCTGCTTCAAGTGTTTAGACAGGTGGCTCTCTAAATTACAATGTGATTACGTTGAGCTCTCAGCGTTAGAAATTGTGCGTGTCTCATTTTCACCTCGCTATGGTGTGTCCAGAGTGATTGATCGAACAAGTGAAGTGGACAGTTGTCAGGCAGTGTTAAATGAGCTGATTGATGCAAGTACATGATGATGAGAATAATGCATTGTTATAGCGCCGCACTGCACAACATGACTTAAAGTACTTGAGATATGATATTTACTTCACTTTTTTACAAGTTTTTACAAGTACAGTGCTTTCCATCTGAGGGTCGGCAGTTTGAATCCTGCTCTCGGCATAAAACATCCTTGGCAGGGCGGTCAGATCCACTGGCCCACAGGTTGGCGGAGCGATCGCCGTTGTGTTTGGGCAAGACTCTCAACCTCAAGAATCAAAACGCCCCAGTGTTTGTGTGAATTGTTGTGTGAATGGGTGAATGGTTCCTTGATGTAAAGCGACGTGAAGGTAGATAAACGTTCTGCTTTTACAATACACTTTCTGGTGGTACATTTTACATACTTTAAATATGTAAAGGTGAGTACTCCAGCTTTAAGTGAGTGCACAGGTGCAGAGTGGTTGGCTCTCCTGTCTTATTCCAAATATGGGAGTCTACTTTTCATGTCAGTGTGTCAAGCCATTCTAAGGTTACAAGCTGGCAAAGTGAAAGCATGCTGGTGAAATTGCATCATTTTATGTTGCACCATATGTTGAAGCACAATCCTAGTTTATGAATTTTGTTTCAGTGACAAGAGAGATAAAGCTTTTTCTCATTCTGAATAGATTACGTAAATATTTCATGTTTGGGCCTCCAACAGAAGCAAAAACAACACACCATTAAGAAACTAAACAAGTGTAATGGCATTGTACTCTTGTGTCGTTGGGCAAGACATTTTACCGTCATTTTATCAAATGACATTAAAATAATGGGATCGACGGTGGTCTGGGAGGTCATTTAGAGACAAATTACCTCCCTGTTAGTCAGCCCTATGCCAACTATGGCTGCACGAATAGTATCATCTCTAAAACTCTCTGAGCCTCAGAAAACACTCATCCCAGATTTGTGACGTCAACGGTAGAGCTGCGATGTCTTCAGCTCTGTTTTTTAAGTTCATAAATCATTGGCAGACTCGTTTTGAGCATTTCATTACAACTGCATGCCTGCATTAGCATGTCGGGAGAAAGCTACAGCTTTATTAAATCCTCTTTGTAAATGCCTAAAAGCCCATATTATTTTATATTAAACACATTATTGGAAGTTCTAAAACATGACATGAGATCTTTAAAGTACAAATATTATGCAATATATGCATTTTGATTGGCCTTTCAAAGTGCTCTTGAGTACCTTTACTTCGGCATTTCATGTTCTAGAACTATTTTTTATGTTTATTTATTTACAGAAAACAATATTAGTTTGTCACAGTCTCGCGAGAGACGCCAGATTAATTGACCTCCACCTACCGGCTGCAGAGGGAATTACACACAGTTTAAAATAAACATTTCAAACAAGCTTCGGACTTCCTGGCCTAAGCACGCAGGTGGTCTAAGCATGAATGATTTGAACAGTTGAACCAAGTTAACTTTATAAATATAATGTCATCTTCTAAAAAGCATAATAATATATTATGACAAGACAATTTTTGTACCTCTGCACATGGATAGAGACAGTTTTCTTCCTACAACTCAAGAAATCCCTTTGTGTTTAGTGGAGTGATGGACTCTGAGGAAAACTTTGTTGTTATGATGTTTTTCCTGCTTGCACACACCCCTGTGGTATAAGTCTGCAGTCTACATGCGATATGGAGGTGGCACCGATAAATAATTATGTGTGAGATTGACAGTTCAGGTTAGACAGGGACAGGAGGACCTCGTTAGCAGCATCCGTCCCGGGCTCCGCGTTTCAATGACAATGTCAAATGTGCTGCCTATTAGTGCCACTTACACAGATGTGGTCCTATGGAAAAAGAAGCACATAACTACAGACCCCGGCGGTACCGAGCGGCGGAGTGACTGTGCCTCCATCTCTTTCGCAGATCACAATTTAGCGGGGCGCTGAGGGATATGTTTAATCCCAGGGAAGAAAACTAGGAGGACATTTTGGGAAGAGGGATGTGTCTATTGGTAAGATAGAGGTTCACTGTCAGAACGACGCCTGGAGGACACGTTAGACCCTGATCATGTGGTACTTTCAGGGAGGCTTTGACATAAGAGAATGTAATTACAGATAGCAGCAAGAAGAAGTGCAGAGCTAATGGAGTGATACGGTAGACAAGGGGTGAGAAAAATGGTAAAGGGGTGGTATGTATATGTGTGGTTATATAATCGAGAAAATGTAACACTGAACGTCACATTTTTAAACTGTAAACAAGCCAATCAAATTTGACATATTGAGAGCTTTAGTAGAAGAGAGAAAAAAAGTACACATTATTGCTGTGTATTTGGCAACAAACTGCTTGTATTCTTGGTGTAAAGGTTGTGAAAAGTGGGACATTCATCATTTCATAATCTGTAGTATGGTTTCTAATTTATATCCAATACAATAACAACTAGATTTTTGATACCATCAGGGAGTAGTTTTTAAAGATATGGTATAATTGATCCATCTTTTAGTCCAATGAGGTTTCTTTGGTCTTCTGATGATTCATTTTAAAAGGAATATTGAAGGTTCTTCATATAAAACTGAAATAGAGCCCCATTTAGTTCTACACAACAATTTGAATAAATGCGATTTTAAGGAAATAAATCCAGTCACAACAAGCAAGACGATGATGATTTCAAGTCATTTTGCAGTGTTTCAATCGTTATGATATTAAATACATGTTTTGTGTGCTTTCAACAGGTGGCTGGTATCAAAGGTATGCTGATTGCTAACAAAAGGCAGGACAACCAGGTGAAGACGTACATCACGTACAACAAAGGTCGAGACTGGAGGCTGCTGCAGGCGCCCTCCGCTGACCTGGAGGGGAATGACATCCATTGCATACTGGTGAGTGAAGTTTGTATGATGAATTTGATGTCTAAGGTTCCATCGCTCCATTGCTTACATTACGTTACCCAATGCAACTCCATGGGTATTGGGCGCTTTTTAAAAATGTTATATACTTATGTATTTTTTTGCTTTACAGAATGGGTGGGAATTTGGTTTTAACAAATCAAACCAATCAAAACAAAACTGAGCTCTGCGTTTACCCAGACATAGCCTGGAGCCACATTTGTATTTATGCAATATTAATAATCAGCTCTGTAATGTAGGGAGAATGATTGATGGTCTTGGGATTTTTTTTTGTTGTTGCTGAAAAGTCTTTAACTTAATTTCAGTGTCTTGCCGAAAGTCACTCAATCAAACTGGTTTGCCAAGAAAATAATAGACAGATAATTTGAGTGTGAAATTGCAAGGACAAGTTCTGCTTTTTTCAGCACCTTTCAGCAAACAGGATTTTATTGAACAGTTTTGTATCACTGGCCTATGGTAGAGGACAAAACAAGACAAAGCTACTATTATTTTTGGCTGTTAGAGTCTACTCAGTCAGTACAGACCTTTGTTGCCTTGTCAGAATTGGTGATCAGATACATACATCTACATACTAATGTCGTGTCCATAGGCAAGACACTCCATCTTCCATGTGATAGAAAGTGCAATGCAATTTATTATTGACTTTTTTTTAGCTTTCAACTATGTCAGAGCTTCTCAAAGTGTGGGGTGCGACCATTTGTGGGGGCACCAGAAAAAAAGTTTGAGAAGCTCTGAACCATGTTATAACATCAAAAACACACCTGGAGTTGTATTTAGCTTCATTCACACATCCTGTTTAAGAGGTCCTCTCCTTCTGAGCTTCAGAATTGTGATCCAGAGGTCTCCCGTGCTGTTTTTATGTCCATGAATCATCTCCAGATTAATTCTTAGCACTGCGTGCTAACATTAGTATGTCTGGGCAAGCTTAATAATAATTAATTCCTTCTGCTGTCAGTAGATGGCATGTTAGCACTAAATCTTGACTTGCCATCTTGAAATGGCAAAGGTACTCATGAGCATGTTTAGCCCAATGAATAGATTGTGTTCTCATAAAGCAATGTTATCATAACGTAAAACTAATTTCCAATTATAAATCATAACGTAAAACTAATTTCCAATTTTGGGTACATTTTTAAACTGTGGTGGGGGAGGATTAGTCTTGGAGTCTTACCATTAAATGTTATTCCTCATCAATCACCTGTATAAACCCGATCAGCTTGTGTTCAAAGAGTCTGCAGGCGTGTCGCTGTGCAGATAGGTCCAAGTGCATTTGTCTCCACTGCTTCCTGCTCATTACCGCACCTCCCTGCCAGTCCACCACGCTCCGGCTGTTATCACGAACCATACTACACACATTAGGAGGTGTTCACGCTGTTTAAGAGGTGAACACCGATCCCTGTAACGCCTCCTGCAGGTTCATGGAGGCAGTACATCCTCATGACATTTTAATTATTACTGAGTCTTTTTGATGAGCCTGTTCAGTTTTGATGGTCTTACATTGTGACACGCTGTCTGCCATTGCCATTAGCGCGGCGCTAGCTGGTCTCCGCTCCCGGCACAAATCCGATCATCTGCTGTTGTCTGCAGTGCCCCCGAGACACAGCGTCACACTCTAATGTAAATTGGCCCTGTCTTTTGTATTAATGACAGATTAAATTCAATTAGCAGAAGTTATGAAGGCGCGGTTGCTTCACTTCAGGAGTCTCATTAATTTAACATTCTTTTTTATGTTTTTGTTTTTGTTGGACGGCTTTTGTTCTGACCCCATCATTTTCAAATAAAGATTGAGCTCCTCTGTCGTTGCCTGGGAGCTACGTGCGCAACACGATGCACAGCAGGAGGAAGAATTCATTTAAAACAATTGGATTACAAAGATCCGTCATGTTCTGAATGATGCCACTTATTCAAATAAGATCAGGCTAAACATATTGTAAAGTCTTGGCTAATAAAACAAGTGAAGATGTCAGATGTTATTGCAAACATAAAAAGATCAAAAAAAGGAATTGTGGCCATCACCAATCAATGTTGCATTCAGTTTTATATGATGTTGCTCAGTACGTGATATATTTTAGAGCTGATATTTTAGAGCACGCATGTTAGAGCTGCTGAGAGACTAGAGCAGTTTAAATCCTTGTTAAAAACCTTTTCTCTCTGGGCTTTTAAACATTTTTTGTCATTATTTGTATTAACTTCAGGTGTAATTTAATTGTTTGTATATATGTATTATTGCACTTTGCTGTATAGCATTTGGGCTTTTGAAGTTGTAAGTGGGCTTTAGAAATAAACATTGACATTGACATTGATATTGATATTGATATTGATATTACAACTAATCTGCTTCTGTTTCCATATGTTTCAATACAAATTACTATGAATAATTTTCTATGTTACTGTTAGAGGAGATTTTAATTAATTGGAAAAATAACTGGTTGGATCCTTTGGAACTTGGCTTGCACACCAAAAATATAAAATATTAATATATATAATATAAGTATATTTTAAAGCATTATGATGCGACAGTGTTTTATTTAGAGAAAGGAAAATTGTTTCTGCAATATATTATATATTTACCAATTCAATGATGTAAAATTAAAATAAAAATGTGTGCAGGTGGTGGTTTAACAAAAAATACTGTTGTTAAAATGTAATTGGTTCTTTAAGAATATGTTTTATTGCAGAATATTATTTGCATTAAATCAAGTATCACATGAATAGCAAAATTGTGATATTATTGTATTGTGAGGTACACTGTGATTATAAGTCATAACGTATGATAACACATCAATCAGCAATGTTGTAGACCATTTTTTAACACGCCCTCAAAAGATAGTGTTGAAACTGGTCAAAAAGTCAACTGTGTGAGTCCAGCAAACTCCTCTGTAATGGACACTCACAGAAACTCTAAAGCCAAAATGTCAGAAGATAAATTCCTGTTTTTCTCCTTTCTCTCTCGCAGCCGTTTTGTTCGCTCCATCTTCAACTGCAGATGTCAGAAAACCCGTACTTGTCCGGCGCCATCACCACCAAGAGCTCTGCGCCCGGGATTATTGTTGCCACAGGTGAGACCAATGACTCCACAGCCGACTAAATCTCCTCAGATCTGCAGTCCAGGCAGGTCTTAACACATAATGGTTATTTGCTCTAAAGCTGCTGACAAACCAGGCCTTTATGGGAACATTTGCACTGAAGTATTTTGGATCTGGGCAGCGTGGTTGTTAAAGCCCTGTACTTAAGCTTTTTTCCAATGATTTGTGCAACTTGACTCGGTCAAAATATCTTCTGGATCCATTTTCTTCTTTTGTCATGATTTCATATATATATATATATACACAAAGTATATAAATTAAATAAAAATCAACAGTTGCTGTGTAATCTAACAAACAAGCCCCCTTTTATGAATAATTTTACTCTCTCTTCACGTTTAGTGCTATTCTTTAACCTCAGCCAAGATATTTACTGCCAGGTTTTTGCACATTTCTGCTTAATTGCCATGATTTTGTCTGATTAGCCTTATCAAATATAGTTACAGAATATATCACACATTTATGTCATCAGGCAGATGGAACAAAATGAAAAGATTTTCCCAATTCAAGCATTGAAAACAGAGAAAAATGCGTCTAATTATACATACTGTACATTACATACATACTAAAAATGATTAGTAATACTGGTGTTTCCAAATAATACAGCTCCAATAAATATCGGGTTAAGCATTTGCCAACTAACTGGAAGACACCCAAGTAAGATTGATTTCTTCCAAACAAAGTAAAAAAAAAAAACTAAACTAGTTCAGCTGTCCCTTCTTAAAAAAAAAAAAGCAGGATCAATAGATGATGTTTGCTCCTCGGCAGCGTCAGCAAACTTCTAGTGCGTGTCTTCAGATGCGCTGATTCTTTGGTGTGGCAGGTTGTTGAATAAACACTGAAGTTTACCTGTTGTCTATACAATTCACTTTTGTCATTGCAACATTCCAACGCGTCAGTTGGCCCCAAAATAAATAAAAAACAAATGGACGACGTGACAAAAGGATCAAACGTGAGTCTATTTGTGTTGTGCGCCGGCCAAAAGAGTTGTGAGAGTTGCAAAGAAGAAGCCCCTTCTGTCACCACACATTCAAGGATACAGGCTCAGACAAGGCGACTTGTCACACTTTGTTGGCATAGCGATGTAACCTTGGCATATAAATAACTTCATATAATATTTAAATGCTTTGGGACGCATGGAAGTATGACTCAGGCAAAAACACTGACGAGCTTTTATTGAAGAAAAGACAAACAGAATTTTTGAGGGATGGGCCTAGATTGTTTTGAGAATATGAAAGGCTGGTTTCCCAAAAGTGTTTGTTGGTTCTTCAGTAGGGTTATTGAACTTTTGCAGTACTTTGGGGCAGTGTATGTTTGTAAATGTCCTATATAAATACATTTTATTTTCTAGCTTCTTAAATTATTTTTGGGCATGTCTGTATTGGCATTTTTTGTGTTCCTTCTTAAAATAAGGTATGCATAGTCAAGGGTTTCAACTTCCTGTTTATAAACGGCATTTGAGGACGTTATCCTTCCAATATATGTATTAGTTTGGTTTATTTTCTATTTTCAATGGCGTTAGATTTTGCTCACTAAAAAATTCAGCCCTGTTTTTTCGAGGACAAGCAGCATCAGTGATTTGACGATGCATTTTTCTATAGTATTTTCTACTCGCAAAAATACATTAAAGGTGGTTTATTTAGTTTGTTTGTTGCTTGTATTAATGTTTCATTGGTTATATATTCTTGCCCTTCAGGTAACATTGGCCCTGAGCTGTCCTACAACAACGTGGGCATGTTCATTTCTTCAGATGCTGGGAACAGCTGGAGACAGGTGAGACTCACTCTGGGACCAAGTCATTTGCATATGTGCTGTACATATGTAACCAGTGTGACAGCCACATACACAGTAATCTGTATCCATGCACTCTTTGTGAACCAGTTTTACAACAATGTATTATTCTTTTAAGTATTCAATTCACACATGGGACATTCAAGTTGAATTGTGATCTGATGGTGTTACAGTCCATATGGGGTTTTTCATTATGTCCGCATCTTTTTTTTGTGGTTCTGCAATTGCAATCCTCATTTTAAAAAGGGACTTATTATGCAAAATCAATTATAAAGAACTTTTAACCTCGTCACTATCATACATTAAACTCAAAGTACTATTTTGATTGATTACTGCATGTTTGAGTAATTCTGTTTTATCCTGCCACTGAGGTTCGAGTGCTCAGAAAAGTCCCATTTTCCCCTACCCCCCATCTCCACTCACATCCCTGTACTTTGTTGCGATTATTTTAAAAGTAAGACTCAGAGTGACACATGTTGGGTTCTGAAATGTCACGTAGCCATTTTTCAAAAAGAAATACATGGAAATAACAATCCAAACAATGGAAAATAATGTCTCTATGAAGAGGCGGGGCTTAGCAGGTCTGCAGTTTTGAACAGGAAATCAATGGACCTGTTTCTATTATCACACCCTTTTAAATTGATATTGCCGTTTCCAATAATCTACATAGGTTATGATTCAATACAAAGTACCTGAAAAAAAACGTGATATCGTAAGTCTCCTTTAACAGTTACAATTCCCCTGTCTTCATTTCAGTTAAACACTAAAAACCTATAGAATATTAAGGAATGTAAATATAACCAACTTTTATATTGTCTGTTTGCAAAGAAGAGTCATATAAGGGAATGGTAGCTTTGTTGCCAGGTCAACCATCACCTATTTGATTAAAATGCAACATAAACAGAGCATAATTGCAGTCAATACACATCTTTGACATATAACTTCTGCCGTTTGCGTTATGTTAATTATTTACACGCTGACATCAAGACGTTTCACCAAGGCTGCTGTTAATTTGTGGCTAACACAATACATTCACTTCTCAACAAATGAAGTGTCTATATTTACAGTAGAACATACATCTGTGCATTTTAATTTTAGAACACTGCAGATTAGAATAATCATGCAATGGTCTTTTCTTAATGCTACATTTTTAAATGTTTTTTCTTTTTTTTAGATTTTTGAAGAAGAGCATAATGTCTGGTTCCTGGACAAAGGCGGGGCCCTTGTTGCAGTGAAACAACCCTCTGTACCAACGAGAAACTTGTGGTAAGTTAGTTTTGTTATGTAAAAGTCAACCTTGAAATGTTTCAACATTTTAAATAATGCATTTTTTTGAGTACTTTTTTTTTTAAATACACAAATAATTAAATATTTGAATTGTTTACAAGGTATACTTTATCCCAAGCTCAGAGTTGGGATGGACGTTTTGGTTCAAACCTTTTTCAAAACAATAACCAAATAAAAAAATCCTTCCTAACCCATAAATGTCTCGGAGACGCTTTAAACTGGAGTGAGATCATTTCCCATACCCGTTTGCTAGATGTCTTGAAATATGTTTTGTAGCTCCAGTTGGTTGCATACCGTATGTTTACTTTCGATGGCATTTGATCCACGAATTGATGTGCTTTGTGAGCTATTTCAAAAGTCAATCTAATTAGTGGGATTTTTCCATTCAAGCCACTTATCATTATGCTCCAGGACTGAGCACTCGCCGCTGCCAAACCGCACGCCGGCTAATCCATGAGAGACCAGATCTGTTCTCCACTCGCTTTTGCAACAATTTTGAAATTAGTTTTAGAGCCAGTCAAGTGTGGCCTGCTGGGTTTTTGTCTCCCGACCAATTTAGGTCCGATAGCGGCACAGCGGCAGATAAAGAGGAGCATCCCTGTTGCCAGAGTGAGAAGCTGTCAAGAACTTCACCAACTGTCCTAACAGCAACGGGTCGACGCCCTCTGTGTTCTGGGCTTTTTGCTCTGACTGCACAGTTTCAGTCTTAGTAGTAGCTTTTACACATGCATCATGCGTATTTTTTTGCATAAAAGTGTTGAGTGGAAGAGTACTTTGAAAATGTATATAGTTACAGAATACTGAATACCGGAGTTAAAATGTATTCTTGACGTATTTAGATACATGGTATGGAGTACTGTACTCTGGATACTTTCACTTTAAGTTGCATTATATTATAGTGTTTTAAAAATGCCGTTTGATTAACTGGCTTTGTGTTTGTTGCACTATTTGTAAAAGATTTATTTATCACTGATTAGAGGAGTTTGAAGCCTAATGTGTGTGACGTATTCCTTTGATTTTAGGAAAGTATTTTTGGTATTTAGTTACTTAGTTTTTAACACGCCCCTTAGTTCATTTAGCTAAAACCAAATGGCGACATGACGAGAGCATAATGCTGCTTGTTTATGTAAATTTGATTAGCGTCAAATGATGATTGTTTGTTCTTGTATGACCAGACCCAACCCTGCTTAGCCGAGATATGGCATTCTTAAAGTGATATTGCCCTAAGTCAGGGGTCGGCAACATTTAATGTCCAAAGAGCCATTCCGGACCAAAAAACAAAAAACAAATCTGTCTGGAGCCACAAAAAATTAAAAGCCTTATATAAGCCTTATATGAAGGAAACACAGGCTGTAAGTGTATATTAGCTATATTAGCCTACTATCAAAATGACAAGGCTACAAATACATAATGAACATTCCTGATTAAATGTGTATTTTCCCTGCAGTGTCTCCTAGAGAGATGACGCACCACGTGACACAAAAAAAAAAACCGCAGTTCAAACCTCAATAAAATACAATCCTCTTCTCTTTCCCCATATTTGGGCAACAGTAGAATTGAACACAGCTTGCAATTATAAATTTGATTATTTCCTCAGAGTTTACATACCTGCATAACAGAGTTCCTGTTCGATATCGATCACGTCACAGACTCACAGACTCATCACAGGCACTTGAGTATGCTGGAGCTGAATTAATGTCCTTGATTTGCCGATGGATGATGTTGCCTGCCATTTTCATGGCCCTTTCCTTCACTGTCTTTGCGGAGAATCCTTCATGTACTGACGATCAGTGAACGCGTTTTCCACGCTTTATTCTCTCCCGGGTTGCAACAAATCTAGCAGCAGAAGTGGAGTTTGGAGATGCCAATCCACTTTTTAAATCTATCTGTGCTCATTTCTAATTTCTCCAGAAGTGCTGAAATCGCACAATCCTTGAGACCTCGTTTCTCATCAGCTACTTTCATTCCGGTTGTTTACAAACAGCCACCTCCCCGGCAATGCGCCGCCCATGTGCGCCGCGCTCAAACACGTGTCGCGGGTCTATGACGCAAATCTTCGTTGACAGAAATGTTTTAATTTATTACACTTTTTTTTTACAGCATTGGAAAACGTTTAAGAATGTTTTTTTTTAATGTTTGTCCTCCTACAGAGACCATATTAAAGCAACAAATATATCTTCCCATCTATTTTCATACATTGTTGAAAAAGCCCCAGGGAGCCACTGGGAGGGTACTAAAGAGCCGCATGCTGGGTTGCCGACCCCTGCCCTACGTTCAACATCTACATGCTGCAAAACAACTTTCTCCAGCTGAACTCAAACAAGACTGAAATCATCGTCTTTGGCCACAGAAACAAAGAGAAAGTGTTAACAGTCACCTGCAGAGTCTCGCTCTAAAACCTACACAACAAGTTAGAAATCTGGGGTAATAATGTGACTCAGACTTACATTTTAACAGCCACGTCAAATCAATAACATCAGCAGCCTTTTCCCATCTAAAAACATTGCCAAAATCAAAAGTATAGTGTCTAAACCAGACCTGGAGAGACTTATCCATGCGTTTGTCTCCAGCAGATGAGACTACTGTAACGGCCTGCTCACTGGCCTCTCCAAACGAGCTGTAAAACAGCTGCAGTACATCCAGAACGCTGCTGCACTAAACATGACTAGAACCAGGAAGTACGATCACATTAGTCCTGTGCTCAGGTCTCTGCACTGGCTCCCTGTGGCTCAGAGAATAGACTTCAAAGCAGCTCTGCTTGTTTACAAGTTTAAACTTAAATCATGGTTAAAAAAAGTATTTGTTTAGTCCTAGTTTAGACATAATATATTTTGCGTGTGCACACTTTTTGCTTGACCCCACATAGAATTATCCTTTATGGTATGAAAGAAAGTCTATTGAAATGCATTGCTAAATTGAAATACAAAGAAAATATTTCAAAGTAGTCTGGTAGTCAATTCCAGATGGATCACGCCTAAGAATGTGGGATTACACCGATTGTTCCAGATTGTAATACCTTATTATTAACAGATTTAATATACTATTTAGCTTGGCCCTGCATAGAATTTACATGCATTTCTACATTGCCAAATTGTAATACCTTCTTTTTAACACAATGCGCTACTATTTATCTTATTATAAATATTCTGCAGCTCTACTGTTAAACGAAATAGAAAGTCCTGTCAGTATTTCGTGTGAAATAGTTTTTCTTTTCTTCCTGTGTGTACGTGTGTGTGTGTATGTGTGTTGTGTAGTTTAGTGCAGTCCTCAGCAGCCAGTGTCACAGTCAGGTAGCTCCAGCCGTCCTCACTTCAGCTCCAGTGTTGATAAGCTGTCACCATGACCAGAGCCAGGCCACTCTGATGAAAAGTTGCCCTGTCTTTGCAGATTTTTTTTCTTTTCTTTTTTTTTGCTCCTGCACTTTTGTTGCAAAAAATAAAATATAGTATTTCCAGGCTGTTGTTTTCATTTCATCATGGTAACTTTAGCCTATTGACATGCCTTGGTCAATTACAATGCAAAATTGACCGGCAGTCTGTGACTAGGGCTGCGACAAACGGTCATCAAAAGTCGCGTGATGAAAAGATGTTTGACTAAATTTGACCCAGGTGAAGTGTGAAGACGTTTGAGAATCCTGGTGGAGAACATTTATGGACAAAAGAGTGTTTTCACCAAATACACAAAATGTACACATTTTTCAATTACAGTCATACAACTTCTTTGATCAGATCATGGCATCTTTTGGAACCAATGCATAGACAAGTTTAATATTATTCAATTACTAAATTAGTTATTAATTATTTCAATAATCGATTTGTTGCGATTAATCGATTACCTTTTTGCAGCTCTATATGTGATATACATATATAGCAATAGTTAAAATAATGTAGCATTCAAAAAAGTTGTTCGCCCATTGTTACCCGTAAATAAAGATACTATTTTGAACATACTAGTTGTGCAGACCAATTGTTTTCAACATTTGTTGGATCCTGCGCGCTTCATTTAGGATGTAGGATGTAGGATTTCTTGATGCTTTGCCAGTTTTGAAACTTGTCATCGTGGTCTTTGGGCAAAACACTTTACCCTCTTGGTAGTGTGATTGGAGAGACCGTTGACTCAAAATTACAGCCGCACTTCTGTTGAATCTAAGTTTGATTTAAGGAGTGAGTGAACTACTATAAAATATCGAGTTGCAAACACTACAGTGAAGGCCTTTTTTGTGACTTTTTTTGTTTTGTTCCAATGTTGTTTCTCAGGATCAGTTTTGACGAGGGCCGACAGTGGACACAGCACACCTTCTCCTCCGTGCCTCTGTTTGTGGACGGAGTTCTGGTTGAGGCCGGAGCAGAGAACCAGATCATGACGTGAGTCTAAATATATAAAGTACTATTTTAGGTCTAAAAGTTGAATGGTGGTGAATTCACTTTCTCTATGTAGTTATACCCAGTTATACCCATTCAGTTTTGCAAGAATATAATTTGAAGATATAGTGCCATGTAATAGTTTACACTCACTGTGTCAGTTTTGTCACAGTAAAGGCAACAACAACTGAAAATGGTCCCTCATCCAACCCAGTCGCCTTAATTTATCCAGCAAACCTAATGAACAAAAACTGCTTCAAAATGTCACAATTCTAAGTGCGCACTATTTAGCTCAAAAAGTCCTAATTTTAAGCTATAAAACAAACTATATTCAAAGCAAAGAAAAATGTGTCTTGTTCATTATTCTTATTCTTCATGGTGTCTTTGTCCTTTAGGTTCTTCGGTCACTTCAGTCACCGCTCTGAGTGGCAGCTCATTAAGATCGACTACAAGTCCATCTTCAGCAGAAAGTGCACAGAGGAGGATTATCAGACCTGGCACCTCCACAACCAGGTACAACACACACCAAAATAAGTAAACTACAGAGTACATGAGAGCTTATGCTGTAGGCCAGAGCTCAGTAACTTATTTCTCATCTAATACTGCTTGAGGAAACTCCAGGCTTTCCAAGTGTAGTGTTGAGTACAGTAAATTGAGCGTTACTGTGCTGTCATTTGGCTCCCTGGTGGAACACACACTCGAGCTGGCCTCTGGTGGTTTTAAAAATGTCTCACATTTCCTTTTTTCTTCTTAGATTTCTCAACCAAATAAAATCTAAAAGCACAAAAACACAACTTAACTTAGCATGCATAGAAAGGACATGGATTGAATATTAACCACATTTGATTGCAGATTGACTGAAATTACGGCCTAGCATGTGAATATTATGACTAAGCATGACCAACCTTGGCCTAAAACGACTTATGAACATTATATACAACATGACATAAAGATGTTACATGCAGTAGTAAAAGTAGTAGTAGTAGAATGTGTCCTGATGGGCTTCATTTTCTTTTGTTCTTTGTTTTGTTATCATTATTATGTTTTTGTATTATTTATTTTGAACATGTACGTAGATGCACATATTCCTACATCCAGTCTATAAAGAAAGTCAATTAAAAAATACCTATGTTCAAAAGGGAGGAGTATAACCTAGTCCTGATGTTGGTTTGTTTTCTTGTTTTAGTCCTGGTTTAGTTCTGGTCCAGTCTAGTGTTTAGTTCCTGCTTTGATCTGGGTTGTTGTGTAAATCCTAAACCAGTAAAGACTAGACTAAGAGAGTAGTTTACACACTTTCAATCTCCAAGTGTCAAAACAACATGCCTCTAAGTCTTTGAAGAACCATGTGAACCTCCAAAAGTCCCCGTTTCCTAACTAGGTTTACACTAAGTCTTTTGTTTTTCTCGCTGACAGGGAGAACCTTGTGTGATGGGCCAGAAGCAGATCTACATGAAGCGACGGCCCGGGAACTATTGCATGCTGGGAAAGGACTACTCCAGGATCCTGTCGGCGGAGTCTTGCATCTGCAGAGCTCACGATTTTGAATGGTAAGAGACTGCTTACTGTTCGACAAATGGCTCCGCTCTTTGTATCCGTCGAGGAGGATTATGTTTTCTCAATGTCGTGCTCTAGAAGCTCTTCATTAACGCGCTGTTCATCCTCAGCTTCCAAGCACACACAAGAATGCAGAAATTTAAATGGCCTTTTCATTTTTTCGGCACTTCAGACAGTGTGAATGGAAATAATATATTCAAGTGTGTCTATTGAGCCCTAACCTTCAAATGCTCTAAATTCAGATTTGTATGTTCACATAAGAATGGCATTGTATAAACACTTCAGGCTTAACAAATCATGCTTTTTTACAAGGCCAATATCCACAACAATTGACTACGCAGATCAAAACTGGGACTAAAAATACACCTGCACAATGAACTAGTGCTCCATCAAACCAAGTCTACATCCGGACTAAACTGGACCAAACCCAGTAATGGTTGTGAACGCACCATACAGAACCTTTAAAAGTTTGTAAATAGTATTTTTTTCATCCTTTGTATACCTTTGTATGGCTTTGTCTATAGAGAAGCAAACAAACTGTCACTTCTACTCTGGAATTTACCATCATTGTTATAAAAGTGTTTGTTACTGAGACTTTGCATTTTTCCTCTGTCAGTCAATCAAAGAAAATCTGTTATGGTTTACCATGTCACCTCCTGTTCAGTTCAATTCAATTAAATTCAATTTATTTTGGTAACGCCAAAAATCTCAACAGTGGTTGCCTCCAGGAGCGACAGTGGAAAAAACAGAATAAAAACAGAATAAACAATGTTTATAGGGACTGGTAATGTCCCAGCATCCCATATCCTTCGACAAATGTCCCAAGCTCCCCGGTCCTTAGACCCTCCTTCTCGGCCAGGAAAAACTACCTAACCTCTTTGGGAAAAAGTAGAAACCTGTAGGAGTTCCACAGTGAAAGGAGAGATCCGACTCCTTCGGACGGACAGGCGGACGCGCCATTATGGAATTTACAGCATCCCGAAGACATAGTATTCAAAAAAGTCTATTTTTTTTTTCTGAACCATATCAGAATCAGAAAGGGTTTATTGCCATTGTCAATGAACAAAATTTACAAACATAGGAACTTGTCTCGGCCTTAAGGTGCAACATAAAACACTGAGCAATAATAAAACAACATATATTCAATCAAAAGGGCATGCATTAAGAAACAATTTAAAATTACTGTAGTATAAAATAAAATAAAAAATAGGCATTACTATGTACACAAGAATTACAGTTTTTAATTTAAAGTTGTAGTGCAGAAACTGACAGTGCAGTGAGTGATGAATAGTTGCAGTTAAAGTGGCAAGTGTTTAAAGAAGTGAGGGGAGTGGTTCAAATAGACCATGTCCAGGGTGAGAAGGGTCAGCTGTGATCCGACCTGCTCGTCCCCAGAGCCCTGGAGACGTACAGGTCCTGCAGAGATGGAAGTATCCAGCCGATCACCTTCTCAGCAGAACGCACGATGCTCTGTAGTCTCTGTTTGTCCCTGGCTGTGGCTCCAGCGTACCACACGGTGATGGAGGAGGTGAGGATGGACTCAATGATGGCCGTGTAAAACTGCACCATCATCTGCAGCTGGGCAGCTTGGCCTTTCCTCAGCTGTGCCGCAGGAAGTACATCCTCTGCTGGGCATTCTTGATGAGGGAGCTGATGGAGGGCTCCCACTTGAGGTCCTGGGTGATGGTGGGGCCAAGGAAGCAGAAGGAGTCCACGGTGGTGATGGGGAGTCTGTCATGATGAGGGGGGGCTGGGGGGCTGTGGCTTTCCTGAAGTCCACGATCATCTCCACTGTCTTCTGGGCGTTGAACTCCAGGTTGTTACCGGCTGCACCAGGACACCAGCCGGTCCACCTCCCTCCTGTAGACCTGGCGACCGATGAGGGTGGTGTCGTCCGCAAACTTGATCAGTTTTTTTATGGAGTCGTGGCTGGAGGTGCAGCAGTTTGTGTACAGGGAGAAGAGCAGAGGGGAAAGTACACAGCCCTGTGGAGCTCTCATGTGCTGATAGTCTGTGTCTGAGACATTCTTCCCCAGCCGCACGCACGCACTGCCTCCGATCAGTCAGGAAGTCAGTGATCCACCTGCAGGTGGAGTCGGTCATGTTGAGCTGGGAGAGCTTGTCCTGGAGCAGAGCAGGGAGGATGGTGTTGAATGCAGAGCTGAAGTCCACAAACAGGATCCTGGCGTAGGTTCCCGGGGAGTCCAGATGCTGCAGGATGAAGTGGAGTGCCAGGTTGATGGTGTCGTCTACAGACCTGTTGGCTCCTTAGGCGAACTGCAGGGGGTCCAGCAGGGGAGGAGGTGAGGGACTTGAGGTGGGGCAAGACTAGGCGTTCAAATGACTTCTTGACTACAGACGTCAGTTGCCACAGGCCTGTAGTCATTAAGTGCAGTGATCCGGGGCTTCTTGGGGACAAGGACAATGATGGCAGACTTGAAGCACATATGTAAAGATAAGTGCTGTCTGTATCACTTTAAACATACCAATATGTCCAAGAAAAAAACAAGACCAACAGGAACATTATGGGAATAAATAAAGTACATTTAGTCAACATTCTATCAGTTCTACTCTTTATGCCAAATGTGTTTTCAGATCACTCAAAGTCACAATTAAAGGTGCGTTCTTGTCATTATTTGTTCCTAAATTGAGCTCACTTTAGTGCTGATGTGGACTTGGTTTAATCCTGCTTTAGTTTAGTTGTTTAGTTCTGATCTAGTCCATGTTTAGATTTGGGTTTAGTCCTGGTTTAGTCCCAATGTTGATGTGGTTGATTTTTGTAACGCCCGAAATCACAACTGCAGTTTCCTCGATGGGCGACAATGAAATAGAGACGCAGATGAAACAATGTTAACAGGAATTTAGCAAATGGATAACTGTCCCAAGGTCCCCTGTCCTTAGACCCTCCTTCTCGTCAAGGAAAAACAACAAAAACCCAGTGGAGAAAAAAGTAGAAAGTTGCCTTTAAGTCGGTCAACATCATCATCAGGAGTCAAGTCAGTTAGTTATTTATTTATGAACAGTCTTGTTTTGACTGAGGGTTTGTAATTAACATAGCTGAAGGCCTTTTATGCTTTGTGTGTGAACATTTGTGTTCACTTGATCCATTTGAAGTTAGTTGTTTTTTTATGATATATGTTTTTCATTTTTCATTTAAGTTACACTGATACAAGCGTTTGGTTGCACTGGATATGATTAGAAACTTTGGACAAAGTCTAAAACTCCCCTTAACATTGAGACATACGGTCTCCCCTGCACCTCGACATTGCACTCTGTTGTTTGGACAGAAGTGACTGTTGTTTAAATTGGGGCCACAACAAACAAAGCAATAATCCTAATGTTTTTGAAGTTACAAAAAGTGCCACTCTTCAAGCCACTGCGCTCCTCGATATGGATTTTTCTCTTAATAGGTTTTTTCACAACAGTTGTTACTGAAACCTGCTGAGTGGAGAAGAAAAAAAAAAAGCTTCGAAATAGATGTCCTAGAATGTACGCAGGAATGCACTGCAAATCAGAGAAAGTTATAATTTTTTTTAAAAATTGCTCAATTGTTTTTTGATATCTTGCCCCAATATCAATAAACAAAAAATGGCAATACAACATGCTGAAAAAGCCTATAGTTTCCGTTTTCAAATTAGACAGTCCTTCGGTGTTATATCACATCATTTTACAGATAAAGTATAAAGTATAGATCCAGAATATTTCATGTTGAACAATATATTAGTAATCCGATCAATGGAACTTTCCTGGTTAAAGAAATGGAAATGTTAGCAGATTAAAAAGTTGTCCGGGTGTGAGTTGTATAAACAGCCAGGTCCGCGGTCCCCACCAGTTGGTTTTCTTAAAATAAAGTAAAATGTGTCTTTCCCCAGTGCAACGATAACTTGTAGAAGCAGTGGGCTTGCGGTCAGAATGAGATCGCTGTGTTCTGTTTGCATCTAATTATAAAGCATTATTAACGTCCGTGTTGAACCAGGAAGTAACTCCGGTGCGCTGTATTGGCATGCTAGTTGTTGTTAGCAGTGGCATGTTCGGCAGAATGATACGTTTTGACCGCTGCAAACTGTTTCAAATGAACTAGTTCTGTTAAGCCAAAATCTTATGTTATCAGGGTACAGCACCTTTTTAATATGCCGATTTTTCATAATGTAGCAAGTTCAAGGACCTAGGTACTGACAACAAACTCTAAAAAGTTTAATATTTGTGGATTTTCCTTGTGAATATTTATTACCATACCAATGTAGTCGATATTTTCCAACCCGTAAACCACTAATATGGACATCTAATAAAATCCCTTTCCCACCAAGTTCGTAAATATGCAGTTCATGCCTAATTTTCAAATGAGTAAATTTGCTTTGTGTTTATCAATAATCTGATACATTTGAATATTTTGAAGTTCGTCTGTCTGCAGCATGTGATCCTATTCAGTAAATATTTTAATTTGTATGCAAATCCAAAATGGTTGTACTTTTTTATCTCAAAATAGCAGAAAAGAATGAAGAAATCCATCCAATTAAACAGGCCTCATGTAAACAATAAAAGGTCAGGGGGAAATGCTAATTGGTTCTGTTTGATGCAGTATTTTTTTATTTATTGAGTTTGAATTGTTGAGCAGGTTGCTACCCATTCTTTAATTTCTGGATACTTATCTAGAATCCTCTTTTCCCCCTAATTTGCCCTTGCATTGGTAATCTCAAATTGTATTTAGATGAGATTAGCCTTTGTTGTCCCTGTAGGGAAATTTGTCCTCTGCAGTTTAGTTTAGTTCATTTGCCATTTGCAGTTAAAAACTACTTTGGAAAGATATGCGCAAAAAAGCTCAAAGTGCACAACATTTGACCCATCCTTCAATGCTGCTGGGGCGTCTTCTCAGGAGCACAGGTCGCAGCAGTGCATCTTGGTCAGGATTACCGTAGATGGAGGATTTTACCTGTTGTGCATGTTTTTTGTGCCCAGACACGCGGGGAAACAAACAAACTCCAAACAGAAAGGCCCTGTGTGGCCTGGGAGTCAAACCAGCAACCTTCTTGCTCTGATGCTAGTCCCTGTTATTGTGCTGCCCTCACCCATTTAATCTTGTGTTAAATGTGATGGATTAAAGGGCTGGTCATACTCCACTTAGCATTGTCCATTGAATAATTCTGCAATAATATTTTGTCTTGCCAGTAACAGTATTTATGTATTTACGGGCCACACCTGCTTGTCAAAGTCAGATCTCGTCAGCTCTCGGAAGCTAAGCAAGTCACATCTCCATCCAAGGTGCCACAGTGGTATGAGCAAACTGTGGTTGTGTCCGTGATACTTTACCCACATTGCTTAGTAATAAAAGTGGTGAGTGCTTCTGTCAGTCTGACCCAGGGCAGCTGTGGCTACAATAGTAGTTTACCACCACCGAATGCAATGACAGGCGCTACATATATCCAATAATGAATTTAAACTGTATCTATGTGTTTATTCATGAATGTGTATCATTGTTTGTGCCTTCTTCCAGAAGTTCTTAATGTAACGACTCTGTAACTGACAGCAGCTATGAGCAATCTAATTATCTGTAAACCAACAATTGAATGCACTTGCCCTGCCATTGGGCATGCTGCTGATCACAGCTTGGCAATTATTACTTGACCGCTCATTCTAATATCATTCTCCCATTTCTCGTGTACATAGTAATGCCTATTTTTGTTTTTTATTTCATACTATATTAATTTTATATTGTTTCTTAATGCATGCCCTTTTGATTTCATATATGTTGTTTTTATTATTGCTCAGTGTTTTATGTTGCACCTTAATGTCGAGACAAGTTCCTACGTTTGTGAATTTTGTTCATTGACAATGGCAATAAACCCCTTCTGATTCTGATTCTGATACTGATATACATATGGAGCACACATCATTTAGACTTACACAGCAATATCATTGTTTGGTAACAAATCTACACTAACAAATGACAGCTGACTGAACCTGTCGACTGATGGGCTTCAGTTGAAGCAGATGAGGCAAACAAAAAATGACTGCTTGGACTGTCGCTTGTCCTGGCCTGTGCACATTGATAACATAGTGGGAAAAGGCATTGCCATGACAAGGAAAGCATACATAGCCACCCCTGTCACTAAGCAAGTCATACAATATCTTCTCCTGTGTCATCTAGAGTATTCAGAGTGTCTTCTAGAGTGTCTTCTAGAGTATTGTCCAGTCAAATGGTCATCATCATCACAAAGAGAGTTTAAAAAAAAATGACAGGCGCCAACCCGGGCGTCCAGGACCTGTCTTCAGAGCTCATAAAAGACCAGTGTGGCTCATATGCATTCACGTCTCTCATGGCAGCAGCAGAAAACACCTACAGCTCATTTGATATATTTGGAATGCATTTTTAAAGACAAATTCTATGAAGTTCTAGAGACATATTTAATTGGAAACAGCTCCCCAGCTCCTCATGTACAATTGAAGTTTAATAGAAACTCAAGACAGTAATGTTACAATTACTGCAGATGACCACATGAACATGTTACAAAGTAAGACTCATTTTCATTGTAGTTTCAATATTCTATCTTACTTTTTCTTTTATTATTGAGACACAGGCTGCTGTAACCCTTTTTTTTTTACGGTGCTGATGCTTTTGATATATTTTGAAATGTTTTAGAGGACCTCAGGAAGATTGGTCATAAAGTGCTGCTACTTTTACAACGTACTACTGATGAAAAAACTGAATTCACTCATTTACAAGGATATAGTCGGTGACGCCATCTTGAAACACATCAAACTCAAGGACAAAAATTGACTTTAAAGTAATAACCAAGCTGAACAAGTGCAGTGATGAAGCGATAATCTGTGTTTTTTTCCCTTCATGTGTCAGTGGTCATAATGTTTTGCTTGATCACTGTATGCTTAAATGAAACCCCCCACGGGCCCCATAGTGATAGACAGATTGACCTCCATGCCACAGTGACGCGTGTTAATGAAAAGTTCACAGCTGCCTAATCCCACAAAGCACGTCCAAGCAGCAGCCAGCCACGGCCCGTTAGCTGTTTATTTGTTCTGCTCCGATAATTAATTGATAAATCACTGTCAGGGGCGTTATAAGAGCGGACATGTGCTTACCTTGCTTTGTGGGATGTAAATTACGAGCTGATTGTTTTGTGGCCGAGTCCCAAGCTAGTCATGATAACAGAATACGGAAATGTTGTGGAGCCAAAAGTAAAGAAAGACTATTCATTTGCTGGAATAAAACTGCTATAGGAGAGGGTTGAAAGTATGTATGTTTCATGTTACTTCTGTTTGATGACAAATCCCAAAATGTGCATCCAGTATTTATCTGTTTCTAAACAATATAGTGTTCACATTCTATATTGTCAGGTGGATGGCAGGTGGATCTATATGTAACTATAGGAGCCTTACTGTTTTTGAAAGAAACAACCAAACTAAAAACCTCCAAATACTGAACCACATTATTATTTGTGTGTCGACTGCAGCCGCCAACTTGCCACATTAAAATGCTCAAAGTGCTTTCAACTGACAAGAATCACATGTTTGTGTCTGAGTCAAGTTTGAAGCTATTGTGAGTGGGGGGAAAAAATTATAATTTCACTTTTGTGTGCTTTGGCTGTCACAGTTTAGATAGACAGTGATTGTTTTATATGGACAGCCTCTGTAATTACAGCAATATCAACCATACACCAGTACTTTCTCAAAATGGAATATTGAAAATTAAAATCAAACATATCAGAAGTAGCAGTGCCACAACACCACCAATAGATAGCTTGCATAAACGTGGGTAGGGTAAAACAAAGTCAAAACTATTACTATTATGCTATTATAGTATAAATAATATTATGATTGTACTATTTTGAATTTTTGGCGGGGTAATCCATTTTACCACAGAAATACTTCTATTTTTATCCGTCAAGATGCATTGCCATATTGATATTTTGAGTACAGCCTTACCGCACATCCCTTCTCCCCTTCGGCCCCGCTCTGTGTGTGTTCTCATATCCACTGTGGAGCTCATGTCATCAGTGTTCTTAATCAATACATAATAAAGATGGCTGATTGTACAGACAAGGACAGCCCATCCCAGGCCGATAAGACCCTCTGACAATATGTGCCTCGGTCTTGGCTCTGATATCGATGTGTCCTCCTGTGTTTGTGTGTGATAGTGATTATGGATATGAGCGCAGAGGAGACGGAAACTGCAGACCCGCCTTCTGGTTCAACCCGACCACCGTGTCAGGGAGCTGCAGCCACGGCCAGAACTACCTCAACAGCACTGGGTAAGGGCTCTGTTTCTATAGGGACTGGGTCGGAAAGGGGAAAAGACTGTGGGTTCAATCCTAGGCCAGACCATAAACACTTCTTTCTTAGTGACGTCTGAATGCCGTGAAAGTTTAGTAACAGTCTTTATTTTGCTGCATTATCACAGTATAACCCCCCCAAATTATCTTAATACTATGATGTGTAGAAATGCTATTTGTGCCACAAACATTCAACCATTGCACATATTCCAAAAGTTTAAATGTGTTTGAATTAGCGCACAGTGTAAACACATAAAATAAAGTGTATACTAAAGCTCAGTTATACGCACAAGACGGCTCTGTGTGTCTTACCAAATTCAATTAAAAAAATAGACATTACAGCAAGATGAAAAATTATCTTGATTTAAAAATAGTAATGATTGGGGATGACCGTAGTTCAATTGGCAATCTCTTCCATTTATGTGCTGCGTAGTTACTAAAAGCTGCTTCAATAAGTTTAGTCTGATCTCTAGATTTAAGTTTGTTTTATAAATTGCAAGCATTTCGTTAACCATTGACTGTTACCATTTTGTTACTTAAACGCTTGGCTTTACTAGTACCAGAAACTAGACCAAGACGGTATTGGTCATTATTCATTTACTCCACATGGGGAGATAGTACTACTGCAACTGTAGCCACAAGGAAGGGAGGCTGCCCACATCATCCGCCCTATCTCCCCCGACAACCAGCACACACTCACGCGCACACACACACACACACACACACACACACACAATCACTCACTCACACCCACACGCTTGGCCTAAGGACACAATAGTAGTATAAGCACGGGTCCAAACAGAAATCACTCTTCTGACCTTTGGTGGACGAGTTCTCCAACCACTGAGACATTGTGGTTGGCACAAATGGTTTGGGGTACAGGGCTGTTTGACAGACAAATTGATAATTAAATCACGTAATGGATAAGACATCTACCATTTAATCTGGATATATTGTTATTATAATGCAACTACTTTAATGGATTGGCTCATGTTCATACAGAAAGTTATAGTTCTGTCTCTACTCTTCCCCAACATCTGTAAGGTCAGCACTAACAGTACCATCAGTGATAGTCACATTCATCTGGGCATTCAACACACATTTATCTGAGACAAAATGCCTGCACTTTTTTCGCACGTCCCAGGCCCCTTTCTTTTCTGCTACTTTTCTCCAGCTTTTCTCTGCTCCTCGCAAGCAATTGACTGAGTATAATTTCTGTCAGTCAATATTTTATGTAGCGGCTTTAGGAAATCCAATTTAACTGTCCACAGCCCAAAAGCTACTGTTCTTCTAGTGATTGGCCTGGAATGAACTCTGCTAGTGTTCGCCCAGAAGTGCAATCTCTGTCAGGATTTTTAACTTTGAGTGATTACATATTTTCCCTAGAATTAAGCTGATCTTATCAACGTCCTTATTGACACCTTTTTGGCTCCATCTTCACTCATCTTAACCCAAATACTTGAAGGCCATTGGTTAAATTACACCGGTTTAGGCATATAGTCGGTGAAGAGTGCTTTCCCTTATAACATAATCATATAAAAAGTGATTTCATGGCATATTATAATGTCCTGGTAATTAGTAACTTTTAACTGTCCACGTTCAACTGAGGTAGCAAAAGTCCACAGGAAGTACTGAGTTTCTGTAAGGTGCCCTGTAAAGTTTAGCCCAATTTATTTCTCCAACTAATAAACAGTTTTATGCTATGCTTATGTTTGGTAAAAAGTATTTGCATGCAAGTCAATTTGAATATTTTACAAAGCTTAATTAAATCTATAGTTTACATTTATTTTATGATAAATTCTGCAATATGAATGAATGGATGTTCTACTTGTTGGAGCTGGAAAAAAACTCAATGTTAATCTTAAGGCGGATATTTACACAAATATTCAGCCCTGCTTCAGATAAATTATAAATAAGTATATTTCGTGTTGTGGTGTATATGCGGTTGACAGTGCATTTTGATGATATACATGCTGTAAACACACATTCACTCTCACAAACACTCACTCATTCATACACAGTACAAAGTCGCAATGACAGTATGATGTGGTCTGAGTGGGACAGTGCTCCTGAACCACTCCCAGGCGTTGCCCCCCCCACACGACAACGCCTGGGATTGTTTTGTGCTTTACATGCTTGGCAAGCCTCTCAAAAAGCTGAATAAAGGGACTAAAAGCAAGAAACGTTGTACTACACGGGACATCCACAAAGCTAGGATATATAAACACTAATCATCTCATAATAATTCTGTTTTTCTGCACTTTGACTTTCTGAATTATAGTTACAATATTCCGTATAACATATTCAAAGATTAAACGTGTGTGGAAAATAACAAGCCTTCAGGTCATGCAATATTCAGAGTAATACCAACAGTCTGTTCCCAGGGGAATGAGGCAGGTCTGTGCGGATTTTCAGGATCCTCGGGGAATAGACTGGCGGAGTTAAATCTCAGTGGGGAAGTTTTATTTGTGATTACGTTTAAGGAAGTGTCTGAGCCTCTGACACAGCTCCTGTTGTCGCGTTGTCATGTCTTTACTCTCAGACTTGTTCAGAGAAAGCAAAAAAAATCCACAAACGCTTTCATGGACTTTTATCTCATAATCTGTTCATAAAATGGTATTAAGTGAAACAAACATTATCCAATCTAGCATTTACAGTCATATTTACGGTGTCTTGGATGGCGGAATTAAAAAGATCATAACATTTTTGCTTCATATTTTAGATTAAAGTGAACCACATGCTTTTGTTGTTTTTTTCCCCCTATTTTGTTACCACTACCAGGTACCGTAAAGTGGTGCTGAATAACTGCACAAAAGGAGTT